>CM040932.1:15507256-16107256 GCA_023029165.1 Gobiocypris rarus | reverse complement strand
GTTTTATTGTTTTTTTAGTTTTTTTTTTAGCACAAATACAATATTCAGAGTAACAAAGCATGTATATTAAAAAAACATAGCTCCAACTACATGAACAAACAAGAAAATAATTTAATTTATGAAAATAATTTAATATATTAAAGAGGACTCCACAACAACAACAAAAATTAGCATTTTGCACATCTACAAAATATTTAATAGCTTATTCAGGACCGTAATGAATAAAAACAAAACACAAATTTTATAATCCTTTATTTATTTTAAACATTTTGCAAGTTCTCCAAGGTATATGTAAACCTATGAACTATGCAAATGTGTCATTCTATGAAATAAAATATCATGTTGACTTATGACATCAATTTGAAACTTCCTCCATGAAGGATCCCTGCACTGCATGACTGTGACTCTGTTTCTAGCTCAGGGTCTGGATCACATAGCAGAGAACATCCTGTCGTTTCTAGACGCACGTTCTCTGTGCTCAGCTGAGCTGGTCTGTCGAGAATGGCAGCGGGTCATATCAGACGGGATGCTCTGGAAGAAGCTCATCGAGAGGATGGTGCGCACAGACCCGCTGTGGAAAGGCCTGTCAGAGCGGCATCAGTGGTAAAAACACACATGGAGATGCTTATTCACATTGTTACGCTTGAACACACATGTGTAAAACTATGCAATCTTTGCTTAAACTCTTTATTGTCATTGTACAAGACAAGTGCGTTAAAATTATTAATCAACATTTAAAAAAAAAAATGTAAGTGTTGGGTTCAGCAACACAGTTATGTGACATTATACACTCACCTAAAGGATTATTAGGAACACCTGTTCAACTTCTCATTAATGCAATTATCTAATCAACCAATCACATGGCAGTTGTTTCAATGCATTTAGGGGTGTGGTCCTGGTCAAGACAATCTCCTGAACTCCAAACTGAATGTCAGAATGGGAAAGAAAGGTGATTTAAGCAATTTTGAGCGTGGCATGGTTGTTGGTGCCAGACGGGCCGGTCTGAGTATTTATTTACAAAGAATGGTGTGAAATGGGAAAAACATCCAGTATGCGGCAGTGCTGTGGGCGAAAATGCCTTGTTGATGCTAGAGGTCAGAGGAGAATGGGCCGACTGATTCAAGCTGATAGAAGAGCAACTTTGACTGAAATAACCACTCGTTACAACCAAGGTATGCAGCAAAGCATTTGTGAAGCCACAACACACAACCTTGAGGCGGATGGGCTACAACAGCAGAAGACCCCACCGGGTACCACTCATCTCCACTACAAATAGGAAAAAGAGGCTACAATTTGCACAAGCTCACCAAAATTGTACAGTTGAAGACTGGAAAAATGTTGCCTGGTCTGATGAGTCTCGATTTCTGTTGAGACATGATGGTAGAGTCAGGATTTGGCATAAACAGAATGAGAACTTGGATCCATCATGCCTTGTTACCACTGTGCAGGCTGGTGGTGGTGGTGGTGTAATGGTGTGGGGATGTTTTCTTGCACACTTTAGGCCCCTTAAGTGCCAATTGGGCATCGTTTAAATGCCACGGCCTACCTGAGCATTGTTTCTGACCATGTCCATCCCTTTATGACCACCATGTACCCATCCTCTGAAGGCTACTTCCAGCAGGATAATGCACCATGTCACAAAGCTCGAATCATTTCAAATTGGTTTCTTGAACATGACAATGAGTTCACTGTACTAAAATGGCCCCACAGTCACCAGATCTCAACCCAATAGAGCATCTTTGAGATGTGGTGGAACAGGAGCTTCGTGCCCTGGATGTGCATCCCACAAATCTCCATCAACTGCAAGATGCTATCCTATCAATATGGGCCAACATTTCTAAAGAATGCTTTCAGCACCTTGTTGAATCAGTGCCACGTAGAATTAAAGCAGTTCTGAAGGCGAAAGGGGGTCAAACACAGCATTAGTATGGTGTTCCTAATAATCCTTTAGGTCAGTGTATATACTAATAATAATAATAATAAACTTTATAAAGCGCCTTCTCAAAGCACTGTACACAAAATAAGCAATACATAGCTCAAGTAATAAAAGTAACATCAACAAACAGATGCTTGTTTAAAAAATATGTCTTAAAGAGATGGTTCACCCAAAAATGAAAATTCTGTCATTAATTACTCTTCCTCATGTCATTCCAAACCCGCAAGACCTTCGTTCATCTTCAGAACACAAATCAAGATGTTTTTGATGAAATCTGAGTGCTCTCTGACCCCTCCATAGACAGAAATTTAATTAACACTTTCAAGGTCCAGAAAGGAAGTCCATGTGACTGCAGTGGTTCAACCTTAATTTAATGAAGCGATGAGAATACTTTTTGTGTGCAAGTCTCCTACGCTGTTTACAGTATAGTGCAGCTCCCGTGCATGCGTCGTGGTGCTCACGTGAACAGCATCAGCTGCCGTAGATGAGAGCACTGCGCTATTTACAGAAGAAACTTGTTGAATAAAGTCGTTATTTTTGTTTGTTTGTGCGCACAAAAAGTATTCTCATTGCTTCATAACATTAAGGTTGAACTACTGGACTCACATGGACTATTACCACAATGTTTTTACTACCTTTCTGGACCTTGAAAGTGTTAATTAAATTGCAGTCTATGAGGTGCCTGGGAGCTCTCGGATTTCTTAAAAAATATCTTAATTTGTGTTCGAAGTTAAACAAAGGTCTTACAGGTTCGGAATGACATGAGGGAAAGTAATTAATGACAGTATTTAAATTTTTGGGTGAACTATCCCTTTAAGTCGAGCTTTAAAAATGTCATCGGTCTGAGATCAAAGAATTCTGTTCAATAGATCAAGAGGCAGAGAATTCCAAAGGGCAGGAGCATATGAAGAGAAAGCCCTGTCACACATAGATCTTAAGCGTGTTTGAGCAGCAACCAACAAGTTGGATTGTGAAGATTATTCTATCCGAGAGATGACAAAGGAAATTATTAGCTTTTCAGCTACAGAAAAATGTAGCATAGGATGCAATCTTGCTATGTTTCTGATGTGAAAAAATTAGGTTTTAACTGTACTCTGAACAAAAGAATCAAATGAAATGTTAGTATCAAAAATAACTCTAATTTTCCTTGCTTTACTTTGAGTCTCCAAAACAGATCCATCAACAGTCAGTGAACCAGCTTTGAAAATATGATGACAGGGACCAATGAGCATTACTTCTGTTTTTTTACCACTGTTCAGACACAAGAAATGATTACTCATCCATGTTTTTATCTCAGAAATACAGCTGGAGAAAAAAACTATATCAGGGTTTTCACCAGATTTTGAGTGTAAATAAATCTGCGAAAAAATGTGATAATGAATGGAGGCAACAAATGACCAAGTGGTGACAAATAGTTATTAAAGTGTAAAGGGCACAAGGCTGATCCCGGGGAACAAAACAGAGCTAATCTCAGACCTGTAGTCACCCATAGTCACCATTTTTTTATTTTATTTTAGTACTTCAACTTAAACTAAACCAACTTGGCAACTAGCTGAAATAAAGTAAGTTTAAGTTTTTATATTTAATTTAGTTTCAGCTAATGTTTATTTTATTTCAAGTTAAGAAAATGTTTTTAATTGTTTTATTTTTACCCTATGTGGTAAATGTGGTATAGATAATAAATATAGTAATTCATTGAATTATTGAAAATGAATGCACACCCACAATAGCAACTCAGGTGTGCATCAATAATTGAACAGTTTGTTGTTATTGGCTTTAAAAAAATTTTTGTTGACTGTAGTGGTACAAATGTGATCACTTCCTGTAGAAATATGACATCTGTGCATCAATGTGAATCATAATTAGTGCTGACAAACCCAGAAATGCTTGTGAAGATTGTCAATCCTGTGAAAGCATTAGCAGAAGCTGTTAGTATCAGTAAAATATGTGCTGAGGATATTAAGCTTCAAATGAATGTGGACTGAATCATGATCGTGACATGCAAACGGTCTTGATGAATCATCATAACCAGTTCAGTTTCATTTCAGTTTGTATAATGGTTTTCTACTTTGCGTGTGTCTGATTTATGTTTCTTTTGTTTTTTTGTCTCCAGGGAGAAATATTTATTTAAGAACCGAACAAACGAGGTCCCACCCAATTCATACTACCATTCACTCTATCCCAAAATTATACAGGACATTGAGGTGAGCATCCATCCTGACACTCATTCATCTGTTCAGTGGTTAGTTTATCCATTAGTTTATCCAAATTATGGTCTCATCCATCCACCCAGCCTCATTCATTCATCCGGTCTCCCATTTTCTCATTCTGTCTCTAGACTATTGAGGCGAACTGGCGTTGTGGGCGTCACAATCTTCAGCGGATTCAGTGCCGGTCAGAGAACAGTAAAGGTGTTTACTGCCTCCAGTACGACGACGACAAGATCATCAGCGGCCTACGAGACAACTCCATTAAAGTACTTGTCTTGACATGTCTTTCTATCTGTATCCCTGTTGTTTTCATCGTCACATTGGGTGCGTCCTAATTTCTGCACTATTCTCTACCGTTTTGTAGTATAATCTGATTAGTGTGTTCACTCTTAACCCTTCAAATACACAGATGATGCACTTAATTAACTGAAAAGAGAACTATGGAATGTTGGACACTTCATCCGCTCAACTGTCACAGCTTTAATAGTGTGCAACAGTCAGTTTCTGGAAGTGGAAAAACTCTCTTCATATGAAAGTTGATTTAAATGATAACTATTGCACGTATTTGCTTCTGTTGAAGCGGTTAGCCCACATTATTATCGTGTTTAATAGCAGAATGTGTGGTGGAAAGCTAGAAAATTCCACCAATCAGAGGCGAAACCAGCAAAACACATCAAAAGATCTCATTAGCGCCGCCCACTCACATGAAGCAGCACAAATAAATGTAATTTAGTCTGTCACCCTTTTGCTTTCAGAATACTTGAATATTTGAATATGTATTCATATTTTGCAATGAGCTTAAAATATATTGTTTTTAATCATAATTTTTAAATGAGTAGTTTTATACTTCTTATAAATTTCTTTGCAATGCTTCATGTTTTTTCCTCACTAAAGCCATTAAAGTACTTAGTTTTGTACCCAGGGCTGGATGATTAATCGAAAAGTAATCAAACCGAAATTCAGAACCTCTAACTGACCAAATTTTTCCATGTCAGTTTTTTTGGTTGTGCCATCGGATGTGTATCATTATATTGAGCTACTGCGCTGATGCATTGACACAAGAACACTCGCACATCATGTGAAGATCTCGCACGTGCAGAGAGGGGCTCAGAAACTCATTGTCAACTCTTTCCTGTGATTTATCACTAAAGTAGCTTAGAAACTCCAAAGTTATAGCATATATTTTTCTACTTTTGAAGTAACTACATACAGCTTCACAATTAATAAAGAGACGGTATGACTAATTCACACACACAATCTCTTTCATTAATGCGTTCAAATAACTGTAACCTCACAGTGCTAATTTATTTTAAAAAAGAAGTATCCCACCTTTAATAGTCAAGCATATTTACAGTACATACCTTGCCAGTGAACTATGAGGGTTTGATTTTCGGCTATATCGTCCAGCCCTATTTGTACCTTTGTTTTTTTGTCTGATTTTCAAATGCTTATTTGCTTCATATCAAAGTTTGTAATGTCATGATTCACCTTGTAGCTGTTTGGTTTGGTTCATGGTTCTTATACCGCTTTAACAAAGACTTTTCTTTAAGACCCCTATGTTCTTTAAGACCCCTACAAAAAACAGAACAATGTCTAAAAGCTGATATGTGACAAGGTGTACAGCAAACAAGCTAAAAAACGAAGTTTTTATAAGCTGTCGACCCAAAAAAACAAGCGTTTAAGGAGACAAAAGTGGATACAGGCAATAGACGTGATGCTTCAGCAGGGAGAATGGGTACATTTGGGGATCCTGACACTCATTATGCCTCAGTATGCCTACTTGTGCAGTAAACATTTTGTCAAATATCCAAATATCAGTTTTATAAATTATTTCCTGTCACTGATTGTGTTCCCTTCCAGTGAGCGTTGTTCTCAGTGTAATATCACTTGTCGTGGTATGTCTTAATTGCCTATATCCACTTTTGTGTCCTTAAACGCTCATTTTTTGGGTCAACAGCTTATAAAAACTTCTGGGTTTTTGGTTCTGGGTTCTTTAGCTTGTTGTCTGTACACCTAGTCACATATCAGCTTTTAGACATTGTTCGTTTTTTTGTAATAAGTCAGAAATGACAAGGAGGCCACTTCACGCAACAGAAAGTCAATGGAGATGGTTGGTTTATTTTCCCTTCGGTGGGCGTGGTCTTCAGATTATGACACGTGTCGCTCTGTCTCTATAGTGGAGGGGGAGGGCCTGTCAGACGCCAATGTTGAATGACAAAATAACAATATTTATACACTATACACTAGACAGAATGAGAAAACGGGAGACCGGATGAATGAATGAGGCTGGGTGGGTGAGACCATAATTTGGATGTATAATGTATAAACTAACCACTGAACAGATGAATGAGTGTCAGGATGGATGCTCACCTCAATGTCCTGTATAATTTTGGGATAGAGTGAATGGTAGTATGAATTGGGTGGGACCTCGTTTGTTCGGTTCTTAAATAAATATTTCTCCCTGGAGACAAAAAAACAAAAGAAACATAAATCAGACACACGCAAAGTAGAAAACCATTTAAACAACCCAAATGAAACTGAACTGGTTATGATGATTCATCAAGACTGTTTGCATGTCACGATCATGATTCAGTCCACATTCATTTGAAGCTTAATATCCTCAGCACATATTTTACTGATACTAACAGCTTCTGCTAATGCTTTCACAGGATTGACAATCTTCACAAGCATTTCTGGGTTTGTCAGCACTAATTATGATTCACATTGATGCACAGATGTCATATTTCTACAGGAAGTGATCACACTAATTCACACACACAATCTCTTTCATTAATGCGTTCAAATAACTGTAACCTCACAGTGCTAATTTATTTTAAAAAAGAAGTATCCCACCTTTAATAGTCAAGCATATTTACAGTACATACCTTGCCAGTGAAGTATGAGGGTTTGATTTTCGGCTATATCGTCCAGCCCTATTTGTACCTTTGTTTTTTTGTCTGATTTTCAAATGCTTATTTGCTTCATATCAAAGTTTGTAATGTCATGATTCACCTTGTAGCTGTTTGGTTTGGTTCATGGTTCTTATACCGCTTTAACAAAGACTTTTCTTTAAGACCCCTATGTTCTTTAAGACCCCTACAAAAAACAGAACAATGTCTAAAAGCTGATATGTGACAAGGTGTACAGCAAACAAGCTAAAAAACGAAGTTTTTATAAGCTGTCGACCCAAAAACAAGCGTTTAAGGAGACAAAAGTGGAAACAGGCAATAGACGTGATGCTTCAGCAGGAGAATGGGTACATTTGGGGATCCTGACACTCATTATGCCTCAGTATGCCTACTTGTGCAGTAAACATTTTGTCAAATATCCAAATATCAGTTTTATAAATTATTTCCTGCCACTGATTGTGTTCCCCTCCAGTGAGCGTAGTTCTCAGTGTAATATCACTTGTCGTGGTATGTCTCAATTGCCTGTATCCACTTTTGTGTCCTTAAACGCTCATTTTTTGGGTCAACAGCTTATAAAAACTTCTGGGTTTTTGGTTCTGGGTTGTTTAGCTTGTTGTCTGTACACCTAGTCACATATCAGCTTTTAGACATTGTTCGTTTTTTTGTAATAAGTCAGAAATGACAAGGAGGCCACTTCACGTAACAGAAAGTCAATGGAGATGGTTGGTTTATTTTCCCTTCGGTGGGCGTGGTCTTCAGATTATGACATGTGTCGCTCTGTCTCTATAGTGGAGGGGGAGGGCCTGTCAGACGCCAATGTTGAATGACAAAATAACAATATTTATACACTACACACACAGTTGAGTTAATTTGTGACAACTTCTGTCTCTCTCAGATCTGGGACAAACAGTCTCTGGAGTGTCTGAAGGTTCTGACGGGTCACACTGGTTCAGTTCTGTGTCTGCAGTATGATGAAAGAGTCATAGTGACGGGCTCCTCTGATTCTACTGTCAGGTACACACAAATGCACACATACGCACGTGTATTACAAGTTACATTTTAAAGGCATGCTGTCACTATTTGGTTTGGGGTTAATAAGATTTTTTTTTTGTCAGAATCAAAAAAACTTTATTGCCAAGTGTGCTTTCACACACATGTGGACCGTGGAGATGTTAATAATGTAACAAAAGATTTCTATTTCAAATAAATGTTGTTCTTTTTAACTCTTTTGCATTAGATAAGATGAACTAACAATGATCAATACAGCATTTATTACCTGTTATTGTAAAAGATTACCAGCAAATGTTTCTTGAGCAGCAAATCATCATATTAGAGATGATTTCTGAAGGATCATGTGACACTGAAGACTGGAGTAATGATGCTGAAAATTCAGCTTTGATCACAGGAATACACATAGAAAACGGTTCTTTTAAATTGTAATATTTCACATCATTACTGTTTTTATCAAATAAATGCAGCCTTGGTGAGCAGAAGGCATTTATTTCAAAAGCATGGAAAAATGAAAACTATTTTACATCATTGAGAAATGTACCAAATTGAATGTTAAATATTTTATTATAAACGCTAAAAACAGATGTATTGATTAAAGAAATCATCTGTGCTTAGATCTTAAATAGTTCTTTAGCCAGAAATTGTTCTATGTAAGTGTATATATTAAAAAATTAAAAAATCCTTATCCAGTAATCCTGAACAGCTTGGAAATTCTGTAGTCTAAAAGTGTGTGAATCCTTAGGAAGGAATGTTTTGAAAATGTTTCACACACACACTGCTTCCCTCCGGCTGAAGAATATCCATGAAAACAATGACCTCACTTCCCTAGCAACTGTTTAAAGCTCCGTCCGGAGCTCTGTCACCTTTTCCAGCGCGAGTTTCTCTCACCTGTGAGAATTTCAGGGAACAAGCTCCACAGCTGCATAAATCAGGTTTACGTCACTCCAAGTGGAAGCGCAAACGGCCGGACGTTTAACACCTGGAGAGGGAAACGGCTTTGTAATGTGATCGTGTTTAAAGAGCATTAACACATCAGTTGGCAGCGTTCAGCTCGAGCAGGATGTTTCAGCTGCTGGTGAGGTCGTTCACATGTCATTTATGGTCCAGTTTGTTTTAAAGGAGCACTCCACTTTTTTTGAAAATAGGCTCATTTTCCAACTCCCCTAGAGTTAAACAGTTGAGTTTTACCGTTTTCGAATCCATTCAGCCAATCTCCATATCTGGCGGTAGAACTTTTAGCATAGATCATTGAATCTGATTAGACCGTTAGCATCTCGCTCAAAAATGACCAAAGACTTTCTATTTAAAACTCGACTCTTCTGTAGTTACATTGTGTACTAAGACCGACGATTCTTAGTACACAATGTTGAAAAGTTGCGATTTTTAAGACACTTGTGGCTAGGAACTATTCTCTAATTCCTGCATAATAAACAAGGAACTGAGCTGCCGTACCATGGGTGCAGCAGGCACAATGATAATACGCAGTGCCTGAAAATAGTCCCCAGCACGCTCCTTTTGCAAGTTAGCCTATTTTCAGGCGCTGTGTAATAACACTGTGCCTGCTGCACCCATGGTACGGCAGCAAAGTTCCCTGATTATTATGCAGGAATGAGAGTATAGTTCCTAGCCAAATCAGTCTAGAAAATCAAAACTTTTCATTTTCGTTCATTTTTCTATGATGTAACTACAGAAGTTTCAAGTTTTAAATAGGAAAAATATTGCAAGTCTTTGGTTTTTGAGCGAGATGTTAATGGTCCAATCAGATTCAATGATCTATGCTAAGCTATGCTAAAAGTTCTACCGCCAGATCCGGAGATCGGCTGAATGGATTCGAAAACGGTAAAACTCAACTGTTTAACTCAAGGGGAGTTGGAAAATGAGCCAATTTTTTTTTTTAAAAAGTGGTGTGTTCCTTTAACAACAGCTATGCCAAAAGAGCGTAGCAGTTATTACAGGAGATATTTACTACTTTCAAACCTGTTGAAAAATAGTGAAGGAATCTGTTATCCCTTCAGCTTGTTTTGTTTTAATCAAATTTTTAAATGATTGCTATTTTAAAATATAATATTTCACAATATTACTGTTTTTACTATATCTTTGATCAAATAAATGCGGTGAGCATGAGACTTCTTTTTAAAAAAAACATACAAACAATCCTGAACACTAGTGTAGATCAGTGAGAAATTGTCCACAAGGAATGTGATTTATTTTATTATAAACACAAAGAAACAGATATATTTGATTAATCAATACACATTTTTGTTGCTATGCTATTTTGTAGCTGTGCACAAGCTCACATTGCCTTCATAACGTGCACTAATCTGTAATATTTTCTCTGTCTCTGTTAGGGTGTGGGACGTTGGTTCTGGAGAGGTGCTCAACACTCTGATCCATCATAACGAGGCAGTTCTGCACCTGCGCTTCTGTAACGGGCCTCATGGTGACGTGTTCGAAAGATCGCTCCATCGCCGTGTGGGACATGGCGTCCGCCACCGACATCAGTCTGCGCCGCGTGCTCGTTGGTCACCGCGCTGCCGTTAACGTCGTGGACTTTGACGATAAATACATTGTGTCTGCGTCTGGAGACAGAACCATAAAAGTGAGCGGGTGGGAGTGGTCAGTGGGTGGGCAGGGCTTTAGCGGTGGGTGCTTGGCAGATGTAGATAAAAGTGACTGTGTGTCTGCAGGTATGGAGCACAAGCACATGTGAGTTTGTACGGACACTTAACGGTCACAAGCGTGGCATTGCCTGCCTTCAGTACAGAGACAGACTCGTGGTCAGCGGCTCCTCGGACAACACCATCAGGTGAGAGTGTGTGAATGTGTCTCTCTGTTTCGTCTTTTTTGTGTGTTTGCAATAAAGAATTTCAATAAAGAAAATTTTTTAATAAATGTCTTAACTGCCACATTTGATCAATTTAATGCATCCTAATGACACTAAACATGTCATTGTTTGACAAATGCCATCTCAGTGTGGATGGAAGGACAAAACATAGAAAAAGATTTTGTAATGTATCCGTATTAAGTGTAGACGTGTGTGTGTGTGTGTGTGTGTGTGTGTGTGTGTGTGTGTGTGTGTGTGTGTGTGTGTGTGTGTGTGTGTGTGTGTGTGTGTGTGTGTGTGTGTGTGTGTGTGTGTGTGTGTGTGTGTGTGTGTGTGTGTGTGTGTGTGTGTGTGTGTGTGTGTGTGTGTGTGTGTGTGTTTTCAGACTGTGGGACATCGAGTGTGGTGCTTGTCTGCGTGTGCTGGAGGGTCATGAGGAGCTTGTGCGCTGCATCAGATTCGACAACAAGAGGATCGTGAGCGGAGCGTATGATGGGTGAATACACACACTCAGTCACAGCACCATCTGTTTCTGACAGGCCGTTCATCTGTCAGCCTGGTTAATATCGAGCACCCATAACTCACCCGCACATTCTCTCTGTTCCTCTGCAGGAAAATTAAAGTTTGGGATTTACAGGCAGCTCTGGATCCTCGGGCCCCTGCCAGCACATTATGTCTGCGCACACTCGTGGTGTGTGTGTGAATAAAATAATTCCATTATCATATTTATAAATAGTTGAATTTATTCTTTGTAAAATTTCTCTATCTGGTTTGTATGGAAGCTTGTATGGAAACTATTTAAAAGTTAATTCTGACTTTTCTGACTTTTTTCCTCAAAATTGCCAGTTTAAAGGGATAGTTAACTTTGAAATTAAATGTTGATATGTTTTAGCTTACCTCATGGGCATCCGAGATGTAGGAGTATTTGTTTCCCCAGTTGTTTCAATTTTGATCATTTTAGGTCAAACCGTTCTTGTCTGTGCCTCACATAATGCAGGTCTATGGTCACCACCTCAAAGGGCATACACAGAGAAGTCCAAATTAAACATCCCCCCATCGTAAGTACACACTGATGGCCTAAGACACGAAACGAGCGGTTTGTGTGAAAACGAACAAACTAAAGCCAGAACGCGCGAATGTCACAACAGGAAACACGCACGCGCGCCCTCGGATCAGTCGGACGTAGTGGTGTACAAGAGGTAAAAACGATATAAATACTTTTCGTTTTCTCACACAAACCGCTCGTTTCGTGTCTTAGGCCATCAGTATGTACTTACGATGGGGGATTGTTTAATTTGGACTTCTCTGTGTATGCTCTTTGAGGTGGTGCATTATGTGAGGCACAGACAAGAACGGTTTGACCTAAAATGATCAAAATTGAAACTACTGGGGAAACAAATACTCCTACATCTCGGATGCCCATGAGGTAAGCTAAAACATATAAAAATTTAATTTCAAAGTGAACTATCCCTTTAAATCTCAAAATTATCACTTTTTTTTCATTTTTTCTTCACAATAGTGAGTTTATATCTCACAATTCTCACTTTTTTTCTCATAACTTGGACTTTTCTCACAATTGTGAGTTTATATCACAATTCTGACTTTTTTCCTCACAATAGTGAAATTTATCTCACAATTGTGATATTGTGAGAGAAAAAGGTTGCAGTTACCTTTTTTATTAGGTAAGTTACAAGCTTCCATAGGTTTTGCCATATTCCTATTGATACATTTTTCATTGAAGTGCAAGTCAGTTTCACATAATGATAAACAGCCACAAGAGGTCACTGCAGGTTTATTTACACTGCTAATTACCTCAAACCGTTTGAAATGATCATTTGGTTAATCTATATGGACATTAATGTAAAACAGAATTCGTTATTCTCAAATTAATTGTCACCCAATGCTACTTTGAAGCTAGTTTGTGAAGCAACAGGCTACTAGAAATACTAGTAGTTAAACCAGGCACTTGTGGGAACATGGGACTCAAATGAATTGGTGAATCCATTTTTTTTTCAAACATTCAGACTGAAAGAATCAGATACCTAGATATGCTATTAAACTTTAAACTTTGAAACAAACTGATTGACTGAAAGTATAGAATTCCTGTCTACGCTATTATATAGTATAGCTATGAATCTGATTATTTTAGTGAATCAATTTGTTTCAAAGAACCATTTAAAAAAAGAATCAGTCCCTGGGCTTTTAAAACTAGTCCTTCTAGTAGCTGATAGCTTGGCAAACTAGCTTCAAAGTAACTTAACCACCCCAAGGTGACACCTCATTTGAAAATTGTGAATTCTGTTTTCCATATATTTCCATATAGGTTAACTAAGTGATTATTTCAACAGCGTTGCTGCATTTACTCCCCAACACCGGACTCACCGTTTCTAACAAACCTCTGGAGTGTATTTGCGTGTGTGTACTGTATGTTTTTGTGTTCTTTAAGTGTGTGTTTTCATGGCAACCTCTCGCAGGAGCATTCTGGGCGTGTGTTCCGACTGCAGTTTGATGAGTTCCAGATTATTAGCAGTTCCCATGACGACACAATCCTTATTTGGGACTTCCTGAATGTTTCCACCAATGGACAGTCAGATGGGCGATCGCCCTCACGGACATATACGTATGTCTCCAGATAGCAGGTACATGCGCTGCCCAGAGACTACAACAATTCCCTAGCTTTTTACTCCATTAAGTATTCTGATTCTTCTGAAGGGATGAGCAGACCACCAAACATATTTAATAATTTTTTTGTCTATGATTCTGTTTAGTTTTCATTTATATTATATAGTTTATTATAGATATGAATTATATTATTTTAATTATGTTCAAACCATACCATTTATGATGTAATATATATATATATTTATTTTTCAACACTTTTCTCTATAATTTATTTTTGTATATTTTAGTGGTTATTATAGTTACAATTTATGTTTGAAATTTTAGTTATTTCAAAAAAAATTAAATATGTTTAAATAAAAATATGTGTTTTGTCTATAATTCTGTGATTAGACAAAAATATTACATGACTTAGTTTTTCTTTCATATTATTGTCTTTATTATAGTAATTTTATTCAATATTCAAATACTATTTTCCATTTGTTCATATTGCGCTAGTTACTATAGCACAATATAAACAAGCAATATGAGCAATTAATTTTTCGTTCTTTTGTAAGTTTATTTATTTAAAGTCTCTTTGTCCATTAAACTATTTCGTTTTCATTCGTATTATTGTTTATTATAGTCATTATTTATGTTAAAACAATGAAATATTTATTTGTATGTATTGTAGTGGTTATTATCATTTAAAGTGCCCTGATTGTGCTATTTCAAAGTCTCCAACAACAGGTTTACAGGCATCAAATGTCATAAAACACTTTTATTTTCTCATAATATACATTGCACATCACCACAATGTTCAATGATTCTCAAACGACTTGATAGATGAGTCCATCTCTCTAAATCCCTCCTTTCCACAAGCTACTCTGCTGTGATTGGTCAGATGGCCCAGTCTGTTGTGATTGGTTTACCGCGTACAGTGCGTATTTTGAAATAAACTCTCATTACCATAACTGAACTCCAGCTCCGTTCAGGAGGCTTCCTGTTCCTAAAGCTCAGCGATAGTACATACTGTAAAGACAGTAACAATGATGTTGATTTTACACCAATCCCACCGAGAGTCCGAATCGATGATGAAAATTTGGAAGAACTAGTTATTTAACCTGAACCTTAAGATGTTTCTCAGTGATGCTACTCAGTTTGAGATACATTGTTTCAACTGCAATTCCTCACCGTGTGTGTGTGTGTGTGTGTGTGTGTGTGTGTGTGTGTGTGTGTGTGTGTGTGTGTGTGTGTGTGTGTGTGTGTGTGTGTGTGTGTGTGTGTGTGTGTGTGTGTGTGTGTTTCTAATTTATTGTGGTGGACATTGGACATGCGGGAACTGTATCAATAACAGCGCATATGTTAGCCCTGCACTAATGTGAATGACCGATGTACCATTACAGTTTGTAAAACAAATCTTGCTCCATCTTTTATCTTTACTCAAAGTAGTAAGAATGACAGACAACCTGCATTAATATACACAGTTTTAGGTAATACTGCAGCCCACAGCTGATTTACAGTACTATTTCAGTAAGACAGTAAGGATGTGAGTTAGCCGGATCCCTACACAGTATGAAACACAATAAACTCAATGCATAGCACAGCGTCTTCTCCACATGACTGCAGTGTCTGCGCGTGCAATAAGTAGACGGGCAATATGCTAATGTTTCGTCTTGAAGTCACAACGAAACGGCTTGCGACAAAACGATTTGTTTAATTGACTCAGAGTCGACTCTTATTTTTGAGAGAAAATAACTTTATATACAGTGCACTTTCAGATTTATAACTTTGCAGGATGTTATCATTCACTTAGAACTATGTTACATACTACATCCATAATAGGGACACTTTAAATGTATTTTTCATTCTTTTGGACATGTATTTGTTTTTATGGTCTATCTGTCTGTCCCTTTCAGGTGCCTCTTCTATGTGCCAGTGTGTCCTGGGAGAGCTGAGAGCTGATTGGTTGTTGGCCGTGTCTGTCACAGAATGATGCCTAGGGATCCGCCTCCTCTACTCTGTCTGGCTATAAACTTTAACACACACGAACAAATACAAACCTACACAGATCCATGCTTTGGCAAACACAGACTCACATTGCACTAAAGATTCAAAACATTTGCACCATTGGGTTTCAGCACTGTTCTGCTTTATCTAGTGGGGAAAAGAAGCACAAACACACACACACACACACACAGATGTTGACCGCTTCAAAACGTATCTGTACTATCATTGCTGCTCAAATAACCTGAAAATCAACGATCTCGTAATCAAAAGCTCTACACTACTAACAGCTCATATCCACACAAGGATCGCTCTGTTATGGAGAAGCTGGGATTCCGGGAATGATGGACCGGTAAATGAACACGGATGAATGAACCAGGAAAGACTTTACGATCTGCTGTGCGAGAGAAAGAGACTCAGACAGTAGCAAACTCTCGCAGAAGTAAAAGAAATGAGGGTGGTGATGGTTAAGGACGTCTGACGCCTTTTCCGCCCACTCGCTCTTCAGGACCAGGGACACTCTTGTTTTTCCGGATGGTGGTGTGGAGCGCAGGTCCGTCAGACTCCGCATGCATGACTGTCTGCTCTGATGCCTCTTTCCTTGTCTTTAGTTTTTTATGATTTTGTTTTTCTATTTAATTTGCCTCCTCATCTCTTCAGTCTGGTTCTGCTAGGCATTGTATGTCACTCAGTGTCTGGTTTCTTTTTCTCTCTGCCTGCTTGCTCATCGAGGGCTGAATCTAGTTGTAAACAGAATTGTCTTGCCAGATTGTGTTGTATATTAAAAAAAGAGTTTTTTAAGAAAAAATATTGTGAATAAAGTACTTGACCATGGTTGATGTATTGGTCGTGTGTGTGTCTAAGGCCTGAAACTCAAGTTTTCACTGGTTTTCACTTGATTGTGGTCCAAAATTGCATTCGAATGCGTTTTCGTCTACGGTCAGATTTTCTCTTTCAGATCAGCTACCGTCATGGCCGAGCAAACGTGTGAAGAGAAGCAGGTTAGTTCAAGTTAATTTAACCCTACCTGAATAAGAAGTCAGATAAGGAAACAATCACCTTGAATCCTGCAGTTTATTACTTTCACAGTAAACTCAACTCGTGCATGACCTTGATGGTGCATGAGCTTTTCTGTATGTATTACAGTGTTCATTTAGTATCAATGATGTATTTTTATAGTTTTTTATATTTATACTTTGTTTTAAGATTAAAATTTTTTGTTAGTTTTTTTGTGCTTCAACTTTAAACAAAAATGAGGAATGTAGATTAAGCAATGCAATAAGATTTGTTTTATATTATCTTTTAATGTTTTTTATTTCAAATATATATATTTATTTTGTAATTTTAGTGAATGATGATAACTCTGATGATGCATAGAGCAGTGGTTTTCAATCGTTTACATTCCACAGACCCCCAAATTTCATAATCTTTGTGCATATAACCTAAAATTTCCTAAAATTCAAAAGGCATTTATGTAATTGTTGAAAGACCCAATTTATACTGTGGAAAAGGTTATATTATAAAAGTTTTAAAATATAAAAATATTTAGTTTCTATTAAGTTAAATTATTGCGTTGTTTTTCTCTCATAGTACTGTACTGTTAGAATATTATTTACATTATTTTATCTGATATATTTTTCCACACAGAAATCATTAAAAAAATAATACTCCTAATAAAAATACTCTAAACCAGAAACATAGTCTTGAGTTTTTGACCTCAGGCCTATAATTTAACAGTGTAAGCTTTAGGAAAATCCTAATTGATTATAAATAACAATCGATATGCCCTTTGACCCCCCCAGTAACATGCAACTCAGCAAAGCAGCATGTCCTTGCTGTTGTCAGACCGACCGCTAGGTGTCACTAGACGCCTACATACTCCAGCTAGACTGACCCGAGTTCATCCAGACAGAACAAGCCTGAACGCTCCTGATGAGCTGCCGGTTAAAGCGCTTGATTGATTAAATAATAAGCGGATGACAGAGTGCCGTGGGCTGTGGATTACTCCAGACTCGTGCCAACGGAGAGAATTCTTCCAGATATCCTGTCTTGTCTTGGTTTGTTTGATAAACACTCTGACAGCGTCAGTCCATTGAAGTGGAGCCGATAGTGTTCAGTATGTCAGTTTCTCTCTCTCTCTCTCTCTCTCTCTCTCTCTCTCTCTCTCTCTCTCTCTCTCTCTCTTCTCTCTCTATCTCTCTATCTCTCTTATAATAAGGATTTATATAAACGGGGTTAGTTTTATCTGAGATCTTCTGCTTGTCTTACTTTTTTTCTTTTTTTTTAAATTCCATTACCAAATTTTCACTTAGGCTATTGAGTGTTTACATTTTAGACCTGTCTGGATGGTTTTCGCGGGAAATTGCGTTTCGTCATATCCCTTTACAAAAAAAAAAAGGCATTGATTTGTGTTTGCGATGTGGAATAGGTTAGTTGTCACAACGGGCGAGAAAGTTTGACATGGAACACGGAAACTCCAATCGCCCAAACGGGAATGGCCCGTTTAATGTCAAAAAGGGGAAAGTTTGCTGGCAAAGAGAACGTGACAGAGCTTGTTAAAAAACAAGAATCAACATTGGCTTGGTTTTTCGTGAGTGGTGAACCCTGAGGAATTTGAAATGTTGTAAAAGTGACGTGGAGATGGCAGAACGAATGAGTAAGGTATTTTATTGAACAGATCGTTTGTCATATGTAGCTCTATAACAAGAGTTCATTGTAAGCATTATCTATTGCGAACCTCACAGTAACGCAGAGCCGAAGCACATCCAAAACAATGTTCTTCCACTAAATACATGCATGTTTTTTAACCGCTAGAGGGCTGAAAGTTATTCAAAGACTGTGTGTGACTTTCCAGTTCCCAGTGGATTTCGTCCTCTGCTAAGCTTAATAAAGCCTGAACCTCGTCACCGGTCCATCGGCTATATTTTTTAAACTCCATTGTATTCAAATAGCAAACGACACTCACTGCATGCACTGCAACAGTTTTAAACAGTGGTTGAAATAAAATGATGCGTAGAGTCAACCAATGAGCATGTTCAGTGCCCAAGTCCCACCCCCAAAAGTTACTGAACTTTGAAAAAGTACTACTTTGCTTTCTGAGGGTGATTTTTTTTTCTCCCGGAACTTCATTTAGACCCAGGTGTCTGTGGTTGAAACACACAGAGTACCACCCCAAAGTCCCTAGTTCCAGCATTGGAAACGAGGCTATGTGTAGCATTAAAGTGTAAAGCATTGAGTGGTTTCATTGGTGCCATAGAATAGCTCCTCAAGCTGGTATGAAACATCCACTTTACACCATGCAATCAATTCCTGACTTTTTTGTCTTGTTGAATTTTGTGTAAAATGATAGTTCACCCCAAAAATTCTGTCATCATTTACCCACCCTCATGTCGTTCCACACCTGTATGATTTTCCTTTATTTCCCGTTAAGCATAGAAATAGCCTACATTGCATTATGGAAGGAAAATGGGTCGCAAATGTTGTTTTATGTTGTAAGCAAGTCAGTATAGACATTTTTTAGAAACTGCAATAGTAAGCATCCAAGACAATCAAACCTTATCTCCCATTGCAGAAACGTGATTTGAAACGGTCTGACCAGTGATCTGATTGGCTGTTTTCTGTTCAAGTACCTTGAAATGTGATTGGCCGATAGGAGTGTTGTTCCAGTTGGATAAAACACGTTATGCTCAGTGAAGGACACCCTGCCAACCACCTTCACCCCTGTGTGGACTTATGCTTGGAAATGTTAATATGTCCTCAATGAATTTTCTTTGGCAAACTAGAGCATTTAAATGCATAAATGTAACTCATCCAGAATAGATCGGAAAAATTCAAAACAGACCAGCGAGACGAGGGCATAAACTAGCTCATTCAGGTTCAGAAGAGGTCCGAATCTGGTTAAAGCACTTGTCTAAATATAATTTTTTTATTTAACCTTTATTTAACCAGGAGAGTCCCATTAAGATTAAGAAAGTCTTTTTCAAGGGAGTCCTGGAAATAATAATACTACTAATAATAATAATTATTATTATTATTTACCTTTGATTTCATAATTATTTTAATTAATATATGTATAATTTATGTAAATCAAAATTTAAAAACTATAAAAATATATGAAAATTATATTTGTCATCAAGTAAATTAAGCATATTTGTGGAAATAATAATAATAATTATTATTGTTGCCATTATATATTGGTCTGAACCGGATTAAAGGGCTGATATAATAATTATAATAATAATTATTAATATTAATATTATTATTATTATTATCATCATAATTTAAGGTAAGACATATTTAAATTATCATAATGTAAATTAAGCAAGGTTTTAGAAGTAATAATATTAATAATAATTATGTTTAATTAAACAATAACATAACAAACCAAGAAGAGAGCATAAAATAGCACAGGCAGGTTCAGAAGAGGTCTAAATCGGCCTTAAACTGTGGCCATAAACTTTTCCCTAACATTCCCAAACAAACACAGACAATCCCAAATGTCGGCCCGCCGCGCTGCACCTGTTAGCGGTTCCTGGCGCACCTCAGAGACTCTCCCCCATTTCAAACAATTCCTCTGGCTCGCAGAGAGTTTTAAAGCCAGCGGCCAACATGAGAATGTTTGTCTGGGAATGTTGAGTTGTGCAAGCCGATTCAGCCCATTTCAACCAAACACATCTTCAGAAAGGGCATTTGTCTTTGGAGAGTTTTATTGTCGTGCTTTTACGGATTGGAAAGAGAGAATGTGTGTCAGGAGTAATTTGTTTGTGGTGTCGGTGAGAGAGAAGGAGCACTTAATGTTTAAAGCCGGTCGTTGTTTTACATTGTGGGTCTGGCTGCGGCGTGTCAATGTCGTTGTGGTTTGCTGTGCTGAAAAGTGTGTGTATGTGTGTGATAGAGCTGTGGTTATTCACTGAGAGCAATATGACCTGAATTCAGTCTGTACACCGTGATATTAGTGGCCTTCTAGTGAATATATTCGTGGCTGGATGTTACAGAAGAGGTTTGTGTGTGTTTGGGCAAGTTTCATTAACAAGTGCAGAGGCCAAATTTCACTAAAGGTTAAAAACAAGAAATTATGTTTAGCATTATGTGAGCAACATCTAATAATGCCACCACCAACAACAACAACAATTATTATTTGCTTTTTGACATTTGTCTTCATATTTTCCAATTCCTAAAGGGATATTTCACCCAAAAATGAAAATTAGCCCATGATTTACTCACCCTCAAGTCATCCTAGGTGTAATGGCATTCTTCTTTCAGACGAATACAATCAGTTATATTAAAAAAAATGTCCTGGGCTGGCTCTTCCAAGCTTTATGATGGCAGTGAATAAGTGTAACGCCTCTCGCAGTTCAAAACACTTACGCTACACCCGACATCATATGTCACCCAGTTACGCTTTTTCTGTAAGTTGAAAACGGAAGGCGGTCTGCCGGAAGTTTGATATTTTACTTTATATTATAACGTGTTAAATATTGATATTTTTCTTACAAAACCCCATCGATTCCCTTCTAGGGTTGTAACGGTATGAGATTTTCAAGGTATGATAATCGTCTTAGAAAATATCATGGTTTCACGGTTTACTGTATTTAAAAAAACGTTTATTATTATTATTATAATCATCAGCTACAATAACCCATTCAATAAATGAAAACAGATAAGTTTTTGTTTTATTTAACATATGGTTTATTATATCAGACTTTTATGGGAAAAACCTTATTGGAGGGGAAATACAAGAAGAAGAAAAAAATTGAACCCATTTGAACAAAATAAGGAATGCTATTTCTCTTTAGATTAGAAAATAATAAACCAAACTTTAATATTTTGATATTATAATGATTTCAGTTACTCCAATAATTTCAGTTATTTCAAATGAATGTAGAAACAATTTAAAGACAGCATATTTTAAATATGTGTTATAATGGCATCTTTTTATAAAGGCCAGTATCACTGACACTATAATGTCTCTATGAAACATCAATGTCGTTACATTACAGTATAAATGAAAGCTAGCAATTTCAACATTTATTAGGCTTTAAAACTTTACAACTTTTAATTTAAGTGAACTTAAAACAATCTTAAAAATGTTATATTTACCTGTGGCCTTCCCTGTTAGACTATAGACATATTGGAAATGTAAATAGTTATTAAACAGCTTTCTTAACTGCATAAATAATAAATGAAATATAGATGAATCATCTTTTCTCTGGTTAATAGTTATCAAACAGCTTTCTTAACTGCATAAATAATAAATTAAATATAGATAAATCATCTTTTCTCTGTTCCCGTTATTTCTTTGTTCATCAGTGCTGCTGTCACTTTAAAACCGGCGGCTGCCGAACATGACGCGGATCTGACGCGCTGTCACGCTCATCTCATTTTCTCACGTTTATTTAACTATTTTAAGACTCCTACGAGAATACTCAACAAAACTGGCATTTTGGCAACATTCTCTGTGTTGTTATTGTTTGTTCAAGAGCGAAAGAGAACTCGATGTGTGCACGAGACTGGCCCAACTAGTATCTGATTGAGACACAGCATACAAAATACAGGACGTGTGTGTGTGTGTGTGTGTGTGTGTGTGTGTGTGTGTGTGTGTGTGTGTGTGTGTGTGTGTGTGTGTGTGTGTGTGTGTGTGTGTGTGTGTGTGTGTGTGTGTGTGTGGACTGGTAATCCCTACGGTATGGGGACAAAATGTCCCCACAAAGATGGGAATATCCAAAATCCTTGTCCTTGTGGGGACATTTTTTGGTCCCCATGAGGAAAACATCTTATAAATCACACTAAGTGATGTTTTTTGAAGAAGTAAAAATGCAGCATGTCTCCTGTGATGGGTAGGTTTAGGGGCAGGGGCAGTGTAGGGGGATAGAAAATACGGTTGGTACAGTATAAAATGCATTACGCCTATGGAATGTCCCCATAAAACATGGAAACACAACGTGTGTGTGTGTGTGTGTGTGTGTGTGTGTGTGTGTCAGGGTGTGTGACATGTGTGTGTGTGTGCTGCATCACGGAAATAAAATAGCCTTTAGTTATAAATAAACATCTTTATCTACACGGATGGATGGTGTTCACGAATATGGGAGAACATGTTCCACGTATTTCCTGCTTTTGCAGCCACTCTTCGTGCAAACTGGATAACTATGTGCCCTAACAATGTGTCAGGGTTTAATATGGATTAATATGTCTGTGTGTTTTTACTCTCATAGTGGCTCTCATAGAAATAGACGCTATTGACATGCATTATACAAGCAATGGTTGGAGTTAAAAATCTTCATTTGTGTTCTACTGAAGAAACAAACAGACCTACATCTTGGATGCCCTGGGGGTAAGCAGATAAACATCAAATTTTCATTTTTGGGTGAACTATCCCTTTAAGGTTGAACCACTGCAGTCACATGGACTATTTTAACAATGTCTTTACTACCTTTCTGGGCCTTGAAAGTGGTTGTTGCAGTCTATATTGTGTATAAAGTATACAGTACGTGTATTTAAGTGCATAAAGCTCTCGGATTTCATAAACAATATATATGCGTTCTGACGATGAACGAAGGTCTAATGGGTTTGGAATGACGTGGGTGAGTAATTAAAATGAATGCAATTTTTTGGGTAAACCAACCCTTTAATTACCATCATGATACAATGCTTTTCATTTTTGTTTATGCAATACAATTTCTTACTTTCGGATTTTAGTGTGAAATATGACCTGGACATGTTTTTGTGTGATTCACCTGTTTTTCGCCAGTAATTTGCGGCATCTAACAGCATAATTTAGCGCTGTTATATGAGCGTGTCTGCGTGTCCATCTGGTTGAGGGTGTGTTGTGTGTCAGAAGTGTTCGGTGTGTGTCATACCGAGGGTGTGTATGAATATGTGTGAGCGTGACCTCTGCGTGTCTGGCTCTAATGGGCCGTGTGTGTGTGTATATGAGAGAGAGAGAGAGAGAGAGAGAGAGAGAGAGATGGAGGGTGTGTGTGTTTCCTGTGGGTCGGTTGGATATGTATTTTTCCCATAATTCCTGCAGGTCTCAGGTCACCCCTGTGTTCTCACGCACATATTTAGCATTCTTTCCTCCTCCAGCATTACCATACACCTTCCTCTGGGTTTGGCTGACAAATCTTTCCACCACTTCGCCTTCAGAACAGTCTGTTTCTCTCTCGGAATCCTTTGCTTTTCCCGCTGACTCAGCTGGGCAGAGACTGCCGGGATTACAGGTTGTTGGTGACAGTAGTGTGTGTGTGTGTTAGTTCACCGCTTTAGTTAGAAGCAACAGGTCCACATGTAATATGTCTGGAAATATTTTGTGTGTTCTTTATTTATGCATGTATGTATGTATATATATATATATATATATATATATATATATATATATATATAAACACCAACCAGGCATAACATTATGACCACTGACATGTGAAGTGAATAACACTGATTATCTCTTCATCACGGCACATGTTAGTGGGTGAGGTATATTAGGCAGCAAGTTAACACTTTGTCCTCAAAGTTGATGTGTTAGAAGCAGGAAAAATGGGCAAGCGTAAGGATTTGAGCGAGTTTGTCAAGGGCCAAATTGTGATGGCTAGATGACTGGGTCAGAGCATCTCCAAAACTGCACACATGGCACCAGGATGAACTATGGGAAGAAGGCAAGCTGGCGGAGGCAGTGTGATGCTTTGGGCAATGTTCTGCTGGGAAACCTTGGGTCCTGCCATCCATGTGGATGTTACTTTGACACGTACCACCTACCTAAGCATTGTTGCAGACCATGTACACCCTTTCATGGAAACGGTATTCCTTGGCCTCTTTCAACAGGATAATGGGCCCTGCCACAAAGCAAAAATGGTTCAGGAATGGTTTAAGGAGCACAACAAGTTTGAGATGTTGACTTGGCTTCCAAATTCCCCAGATCTCAATCCAATCGAGCATCTGTAAGATGCTGAACAAACAAGTCCGATCCATGGAGGCCCCACCTCGCAACTTAAAGGACTTAAAGGATCTGCTGCTAACATCTTGGTGCCAGATACCACAGCACACCATCAGGGGTGTAGTAGAGTCTATGCTTCGACGGGTCAGGGCTTTTTTGGCAGCAAAAGGGGGACCAACACAATATTATGGTTCTCATTATGGTGTGTGTGTGTGTGTGTGTGTGTGTGTGTGTGTGTATATAGTCACAAATTATTCATATGTGAATATAAATATGTGATTGTGTTGCTAGGTGGCCATTAGCTCATTGCAATGCAGTGTATTCTGTTTTCCAGATATAGTTTAAGTCTGTCCACCTGTTTTATCGTCCACCAGGTAAGTAATATCTCTTAAAGTAAAGTAACAGCACATAAACTGCATTATTTGAGGAATCATTCGTGCATCTCAAATTTGACTTTTGATTTGAATGCACTGTTGGATTGGGATTTGTTCAGATCACTAACATGGACTAACAAAATTGAGACAATGCTAGTACTAACTCATTCATTGTTCTTCGTCAGCTGTTTGATGATAATGATGACTCACACAACATGTATGTTTTGAAACACGGACACGTTTCTGTAGAGTTTACTGGCTTTGGAAAGGTTTTTGCCGTACACAGAGATAAAATAAATAAGTGAAATTCTTTTATAGTAACAACAATGATAGTAGCAGTCAAAGTAATATCACTTAGTCAGCATTAATCTTTATATATATTTATATATATTTATATATTTATATTTAGAAAAGGTTTTGTAATGTTTTTCCTTTAATAAGCTGGTATAAGACTTTGGTTCTCCGTTATATTTCCCAGTAGCAGCATTCCACATGGAATCCAAACAGGAACGTTGCTCCTCGCGTCATTTCGTGGCAACCCTCCACATCCCCCGGTTGTCACTGTCATTGGTCACCATTTGTCTTTGGTCGTTTAGTTTGTATTTGGTGCAGCTTTGAGAGAGATTCCTCATTATTGTCTTTTACATTCCAGTTCTGGCAAATTCCGTCCATCCAGGAATGGCCTTCTTTTGTTATAAGTCACGTATGATTATATCCCTCATGGTCTTTAATGCAACCTGAAATACGCCATCACACACACTTATACAGCATTACATTCATTCGTTCATTAGCTTTAAATGAATAGTTCAGCCAAAAATGAATATTCTGTCATTATTTACTCATCTCACATTTACAGTTCATATTGACCACGTCTCTCATGCTCCAAAAATGAACAAAACACTATAACTGTGGTCCTTGTGACTGATTGTGCACTATATTTCAAGTAGTCTGGAGTCACATGATGATTTATGCAAGGGACAGAGCCATGAAATTAAATTTCATGTGAACAATTCACACATGCATGTTTAATCCCCCAAAAAAATTGACTTTGTAATGTTTATTTAAATGAATGTCATGACTAGATCTTCCAGTGAAACTACAGATTTCTCTCTGGTGATGTATGCAGGATTATCCAATTATTTAGTGTGCTTAAACTCCGCCCCTGCAAGCTCACTTTTTAAAGCCATGCCCACACCTCAACATCCAATCAACAACTGATGCTGAACCAAGTCCCCACCCTAATGTTTTATTTTCTGATAATCTGTTACTCATCTGCTATGTAGATCACAATTCAGAAGAAAATATATTCAATGCTTATTGTTTTCAACCTTCAAACTAGGAGTGATACTATATTAAAATAATTAAATACTTTTTTAATATTTTACTTACAAAGAGCAATTTATATTTTCTCTAATTTCTTGACTTTTCACTTTTGAATGTACATCACAATAAGGAAGATTAATTGCAATTTTTTAAAGTTATAATTGTCTAATGAGCTGTTGGTGTATGGACAATAGCTGTAAATTAAAGTTATAATAATAATAATTTTAAAAATATATGTAATTAATAATAACTTTTGCTGCATGATTTTGGATGACCTGAAATATGATGCATGTGTCATATGGACCATTTTTATGGTGTTTGTTGTGCTTTTGAGAGCTTGATGAACATGATCGCTGTGAACTGTTGTGTGATAAAGAGACACACAATAAGCACAAGAGTCACATGAGCTGAAGAAATGATGCCTACATTTCCATTTTTGGCTGACCGTGTCCTTTAAGTCAGCACTCCCATATAATGGTAGCCTTTCTCTCATTTGTTTCTCTCTTGCATGTCCATGTCTTTCTTTCTTTCATTCATTCTTCAGGTATATCTGCTCCTCTCCCTTAGGTGGGATCACGTCCAAGTCTTGTCTTAGGAAAATTGCAGCAACACGATCAGCGTCTACAGGCCGATGTGTTGTGTTTTGTTGCGTGTCTTCGTTGGATGTGCAGCCTAATGCTTCCTCTGCCTGAGCGCTGGGCCGGCCGTTTGCTTGTGTTTGCTTTGGTTAGTCATCTCCGTGTCAGAAGTAAGCTGTCATAAAGCACAGCTCTGGTGTAAATTAGCTAGTATTTATTATTAGGGTTGTAGAGGTCCAACCCAGTGGAATATAAAGTGATGCCATCGCATTGTCTGGTCAAACAAGACAAGGCGGTCCTGCTTTGCATTAGCAGTGTCATTTTCACTGGACTGTGGAGTAGGACTGTCTTTGTTTATTCCTAGTCCTCATGTAAACGTTAGCAGTGGGATATTGGCGTCCACATTAACGTGGTCGCGCGGCACGCACTCTCTTGCTCCTCTTGCTGATGGTGGTGAAGCGGAACGGCGTTAAGTCCGGCTGCTCTCCGGGCGGGAAGCGCTTCATGAAGTGGACGTCCTGCTGGTTGGGCAGCGTTTGCGGACCACGGCGAGGGCGCCCTCTTTTGGTGAAGCCCACGTACCACCCTGTGTTGCGTGCTGACATTAGCGCTGTATAGTTGTTTTCCAGAACCTTCTCTATGAAGACGCAGTCTGCGCTACGATTGCTGGCTTTCTGGGGACAGAGAAAAGTCCATATGCACATATGGAGACAAACAAAGAGAGGGGTGCATGTGTTAGCTTAACCATGAACATTTCATTTTTAATGCATTTAAAGACTTCAAACTTGGACTTAAAGTCACAGATATTCATATTAGTGGTTCTCAACCTTTTTGATTTCATTTAGGCTTAGACAAACTGATAGGCCACCTTAGGCTTAGTTAACAGTCAGTTTTGGGAATTTTCAACCGCATTTACTTACAGATCTGAGTCTTGAACAGAAATGTCCCGTTCACACAGAAACTTAAAGTAGCGGCTTGAAAACTGTGTATCGACATGAGTCAAGCCCGTATTCTCTAACCAGTGACCAAAGTAATATCAAAGATGGCGACGGTGATAAAACAGAACAGTCTGATCACTTTTGACACGATTTGAGTCCAATCGAGCTGCAAGTTCATTCGTCAAATCTTCATTAATGAAAAGCAGCTTTTATATCTTGGTGGAGAGCGGAGCAATTGAGACGCGCGTAGAACACAAAACTGACGGGAGCCACTCTGGTGGAGAACAGTGACTGGATCTAAAACCTTTAGGTTTCACACAGCTCTTATCTCCATGGCTGTACGTTATACGAAACCACACACGAAAACCCACAACACACGTTTGACATGCGTTTGTGCAGCACAGAGTGGGTTTCTGATGTGACAGACAAGGGGCTGCGTTTCCCAAAATCATTGCAAGCCTAAGTAGATCATAGAACCAATTGTCTCTATGATAAACTCAGCTCACAATGCTTTTGGGAAATGCAGTCCAGTCCGGTTCCTTTCATGCAGCGCAGGTTTTCAGAGAATGCGATTGAGTCCTGAAAATGTATGGGTGTGAGTTTGGTTATAGACTGTGATTGTCACTCTCGTAAATAACTGTGAACAAACTCATTAAGGACTCAAAAACAGAACTGACTACCGTATTCTGCTGCTGTGTGAACGTGGCCTTTAAGAGATGTCTAAAGTAGGGCACAAAGTGTTAATATAAAAAAAAAATATTTTCATATTTATTTTAACAGGAGTTATTTTGATTTACACATTGCATTGTGTTAAAAAAATGCATGTAAACATAGAATACCAGTATCTTTTCAGATTATTTTTTTTCTTACGGTGTGTTTCTTGTACTTTTTCTGTAATGACAAAGCTGCATGTTTTCAAACGTTTTATTTAAATAAACTAGGAATGGTAATATATTAAAAGTAATTTACACAACCGCCCACCCCGACCCCGATAAAATATTGTAGCATCTCATTTAACTAGAAAGATATGAATTTATATAAATTAATATAATTAATTTCCATGACTTTTCAGAGCCTAAAAATCCCACTTTTATAATTCCAGCATATCAAAAACTGTGGGAATCCTTAAATACAAAATGTAAGTAGTTAAGATAACAAAATGAATAAATATAATTTTGGCTGTTTTACCCTATTTTAAAGTATATTTTGTTAAAATATTGTTGCTATATATATATATATATATATATATATATATATATATATATATATATATATATATATATATGTATATATATATATGTATATATATATATATATATATATATATATGTATGTATGTATGTATATATGTATATATATATATATATATATATATATATATATATATATATATATATATATATATATATATATATATATATATATATATATATATATATATATATATATATATATATATATTCAGGCACCAGATATACTTTTTTACTAGTAGGTGAAGGACACGATAGGTCATTTATGTAAGTGAGGGTAGCAAAATAAAGTAAACTGACATATTATAAAATTCTTCATACAGTGACTACTACCAGTAAAAGTGTTTTTTCTTTAATTATTAATGTGACCTTTCACATCACAGACTGAACTAAGTGAAGCATTGCTCGGTCATTGGTTGACCTAAATTGGTATTATCTAATGGTGTCCGTAAATTTAACAGCTGATTGGTTAATTGTAATCCATAACCTTTCTATCAAAGTTTATAAACTGTATAAACTGTGGTAATGCACATTTTAAACCATCTTGCCCCCTGGTTGAGAACCACTGATCTGTTTTTTTAGTGTACTAAGTTGAAATAAATAGGTGTATACATTATTTAAAGTGTACTCTCTTGTTCTCTTCAAGAAAAAACCCAAAAGTTGCATATCCATACATTTCTGTCCAATCAAATGATTTCTAGTACTTCATACTAAGGTATCAGTATCCCGTGACTCTGACTAGCAACCATCTAGTTCCAAATCATGCTTCATCACTGTGATTATTGGCAACTTATACAAAGTGACAATGCTTGTTTGTGTTTTAACCAATACAGGAAAGAAACAAAGTGAAAGAAGTCAGCAGTGTAGTTCACCTTGCCTACGAGCTTTCCTCTTCGGTTCATACACAGGTAATAATTGGTTTCCTTCCCTCGGATTCGCACCTGGCTGCCGAAGGTGTCTGCCTCCACTACGAGCTGGGCTTGTGAAGAGACAGGCAGAGAGACAGACAGACGTTACTAAAATATCACGGTGAGCTCTGGTTTTGCAATGACGTAAAAAATTAAGGTTTATAATTTAATGCAAAGGCTCTGTTTCAGCAGCTGCCTCGACTGGCACTAATAATAGCAGTCGAGAGAGAGAGGTGGATTGATAACCTGATGGTTTTAAGCCAAATAAACCTCAACATAATTGACATCAGCAGTTGAGCATAAGCGGTTGAGGTACTTAAATAACCATCGAGGTACCATGAAATTACATGCTAACTGCACTGTTTATACTGTACATTGCATACTCCTTTAAAAAGATGCAACAATACCAGTATTTTTTCCATTTCTATACAGACTTTTTTTCTCAGTGTACTTATGGTACTCCTGGTAATGTATTAAGACTTAATAATAATAACGTTGCAAGAATGGAATTTTTTTGTATTTCACGACAATAGCATTTTTACAGTTTAATATTATTATTATTATTATTATTTACTCAAAACAGTAATTTCTACCTTATACAATATTTTAGCACTTGATATGGCTTTTACCTCATTTGAAAGCATTTTTATAAAATATATGAAATATGCATCAATATTATAAATAGTATGCTACATTTATACTACAACAAATGTCTTAACTTTCTGCAGTCTGATCAAATAATGAATCAAGGCAGATGTTAAAAAAATTGTCTGAACTTCGTTCATATGGAATACATGTTGGCAGTAAGTTATCGAGATTTCCATGCATATTCCAGTCAGTATTCATAATGCATGCTGCAGAATATTATGCTCTTCTGAACATAGCCTCTCTGTCACTGCATTTTATTATTTCACTAAGCTATAGGTCATTCAGTGTGTGTGTGCGTGCGTATTTCAGGATCTGGCAGTTGAAGCTCTGAAATGGCTCCTACGTGACCTTTATGAGCGCAGGGTCACCAGAGATCAATAACCTCTTTGTCGTACTCCAATCTCTCCTCATCCAGACATCCCTCACTCGCTGTGTAAATACATCCATCCTCATCCCCCTTCCCATCTCCCTGTCTTTCTCTTCCCTTTATTTCCTGATGAGGAGAGCCGATCATGAAAACCCGGAAGCTTTCAGAACAATATTTCCACAATAATAAAAATGAAAGAATTATGAGGGCGAATCTCACAAAACCTGTCAAGATCATGTCCAGATCATTTATTCCCTCCGAGAAATTAGTTAAAAATCGTGTTTAGCTCAATTAAAATTAAACTTGTTTTAGGAGCAGTAAGATGTTCTAAATTCTGACATTAATTTAATGAGAATTAAGCCTGTTTCAGCCTATTTTCTTATTAAGTTTTATTCTGATTAATGCATAAATTATTTAAATTAAAGTATTTATATATAATGGTTAGGATTTGCTGTATTTCATTTAGAGTGGTTTAAATATAATGTTGTATTACAGTATTTGTGTATTATAATACTTATAGTATCTTATACTTTTAATATTTTGAAATAGTTTTTATTTGTGTATTTTCCATTTTATTTTATACTTGTGCTTTTTCCATTTACATGATTAGTTATTGTTTTTTGTGTCAACATAGTTTTATAATTTTTTATTTTATTTGGTATTATTTGTATGATTTATTTTGGTACATTAATTTAAACTAAAGGAAAATGGGAAATGTTGTTTTTGAAACTAGGTTTATATATATATATATATATATATATATATATATATATATATATATATATGTATATGTATGTATGTATGTATGTATGTATGTATGTATGTATGTATGTATGTATGTATGTATGTATGTATGTATGTATGTATGTATGTATGTATGTATGTATGTATGTATGTATGTATGTATGTATGTATGTTTGTATGTATGTATGTGTGTATGTGTCTATATATAGAAGCCAAAAAACATTTTTATTTCTCATGCTTTTAAAAAAAAATATTATTTCTATGGATTTATTTATTTATTTATTTATTTTTGATTAATCCAGGAATGAAACAGGCCCATTGTTAGATTTAAGCGCAGATATCCATTTTCAACTTCCTTGTCCATTGATTGTGTGCTTCTGAAACACATCTGAGACCACTGAGAGGAGGAGAGGGGGATGGATGGATGAATGGGGGAGAGGATATTGGTCGACTGACAGGTTTTTCAGTAGTCGATATAATGATATCTAGAGGTCAGGGTGGCTGATGGCCACAATTACATTTATTTAAACAGAAATTACATTTATTTGAACAGAAAATGTGAAATGTTTGGTTTTGGATAAATATTGGGTTCTGTCATGCGCATTAAATATACAACCTTACTGGTTCCCATCATCTGATCATTTTATGGAATTAGTTTTAATGAGTTCATTTTGTTTTAATAAAATTTTATGAGTTAAGCAGCATGTACACATACTTTATCACTAGAAAAAATTGAAATGACCTGTTAAAAATGTATGTATTATACAATAATTGAAGACATTTCTCCTTATATGGAACTTTTTTGGCATAAAGCAGGGGTTTTCAATCTTTTAGCTGCCACAGACCCCCAAATATGATCATCCTTGTGTGAGGGACCCCCATTATAAAACGTTTAAGGCATCTGTCTTTAAAAAAATAATATATCTAAAATTTGTTACATTATTATGTATTTTGTTCTCCTCAATGTATTGTATTGTTGTATGTATTATTTATTTCTTGCTTATTTCATTTGAATCAAATTTTTATTTGAATCTAATTTAATTTATTTAATAGATTAATAACTAATATTTGTTTTAAAAAAAAATTGATCTTATTTATTGCTTTACTATTTTATTTAAATCAAATGATTATTATTATTTATTTATTTTTCTAGACTTTTCCACAGACCCCCTGTCCTTCTCTTGCGGCCCCTGGGGGTCCCGGATCCCAGTTTGAAAACCCCTGGCATAAAGGGTTCTTTAAAATTTTATATAGAATCACATTGAACCTTTTTTCTAAGAGTGAGTTGTTTTTCTTGGAATTTCAACAAAAACCTACAAGAAAACAGAATTCACTGTCTTTTTTCTCTCTATATCTGTAAATTACTGTATCAGCAGTAGCTGAGTCTTTGTCTTTTACTTTTCCTGTTTCCTGTGTGTGTGTGTGTGTGTGTTTGTGGGTGGTCTTTCTCATGTGTTTTTGCTAGAAGACTGAGACATACGGTACGTGTGTGTGTGTGTGTGTGTGTGTGTGTGTGTGTGTGTGTGTGTGTGTGTGTGTGTGTGTGTGTGTGTGTGTGTGTGTGTGTGTGTGTGTGTGTGTGTGTGTGTGTGTGTGTGTGTGTGTGTGTGTGTGTGTGTGTGTGTGTGTGTGTTGTTACCATATTTGTCTCCGTCCTCTCCGCGGGCACTGATTTTGCGTCCGAGCACCTGGACGTGTTTTCCACTAGTGCGGCTGTAAAGCTGGTACACGCGATGATGTCTCCGGCTCATGGCGTCTCGTGCACGAGTCTGATTCTCCACGTGCACGCTGAAATTCACCCCATCCACTCCAAACACCTGCAGGCAACAGACCACACACATCCTCATGTCCAGTCTTACTTCCTCTTAATATGAAATCTTTCTGGAGTGAAATCATTGTAAAAACAATTCTCATTACTAACAAAAAAGTACCATGGTAGTGGCCTATAGTTAGATTTTTATGGTGTGTATTGTTAAAGCAGGCATTTCGTATCAGAATGTGAGTTTGCAGTGGATTGTGGATGATTGGAAACGCCAGCGGTCAAGTTCAGGATCCAGAGCATCTACACGTATACCAATGAATTTATGGTTACCAGTAGCCTAAAACAATGACTAAATGACTTTGATGACTACAATATGGTTTCATTTGATGGCATTAGTTAACTACAGTAAACGATGAACACTACTTCTACAGCATTTGTTAATCTTAATATTTATTTCAACATTTAGTAATACATTTTTTAGACCAAATTTTGTATCTGTTGATGTTAGTTAATGCACTGCGAACTAACATTAACAAACAATGAAGAATTGTGTTTTTATTGCATAACTTTAACTCTAACTTTAACCAAATTATTAAATGCTGTAAAAATAGATTGCTCGTGGTTAGTTCACGTTAGCTAAATTGTAAATAAAGATTATTGGAGTATGTCTTTCTTTCACTTCAGAATTTCATGTTTAATTCAGTGTGTTACTTTTAGTTTCTCCGTAATTGTGAAAAAATTTGATACACCAAATTACTGTACTAATGTAATCAAATGCGACCTTATCAAGTGTTACCAATGAGTTTGGTAACACTTGATAACACTTTTTTTTTTACTATTTTGATGTAAGATTAAGACATTTATTTGATATTTGGTGATAAATTGTGCACAATAAGATAAGGTATGTGTATTAAACAGTCCATTTTGTTTGATGCTGTGCAGATTAACTCACCTGTAGAGGATTACACATGACCAGCATCATCTGGATATACCTGAGGAACCAAAGAGAGAGAGAGAGAGAGAGAGCAATCAAGGTCAGGTGAGTGTTACCATAGTAACAAAAACAAATCCACCCTGCATCCCAAAGCCCTGCTGACAGAGCAGATCCACAGGGAAAGGGATGTTAACATCTTAAGAGCTTGAAGTTTATGTAAAGGATAATGTACAGTCACACACTCATTATCACAAAATACAACTAGACAGGGGTCTTATATCATTATATCATACTGAAAGAGTTTGTTTATCCCACTTATAATGCTGCCACTTATCAAATAAACAAAATAAATAAATGGACATAAAATAATTTAACTAATTTGGTTACACTTGCAGTTCTGTCTCCATGCTAGTGTTTACAAGCGGCCGTCGAGGCTGTTCTGGTAATGTCATGATCCGGTAGCGTAATGGTCATATGATAGGGGCTTGACGAATCAGGGAAGGATACGCAATGATCCGGACGACCCAATCAAGACAAATGTTGGCAGCCACAGCTTTGTTTTCAAAAGTCTGTTTTGGTCCGTCCACACTGAAACACTGGAGTTTTTAAACTAAAACAGGGTCTGCCTAGTTTCCAAAAGTCTCCATTTTCGAGGGTCGAAAACAGGGGTTGCACAGCCACAGACTAGTCGACTTTAATGCTCTGCCATGATGTTTTAAGCTTGACGTTGACTAGTCTTTGATTGTGGCCTATAGAGGGCGCAACAGGATAAGCAATTTTTGAAGTCCACGTTTACGCTCCGTTTCCAACAGTTAAAATGACAAATAAATGCATACTCCGATAGCGACCCACAAGATATGTTTGATTATACCATCTGGAAGTTTATTGTAAATTTACTGTAAGTTTTTCGCCGTTCTGAACTAATGTGCATCTGCATTGTAACACGCACTCACATACAGACAGTAGCTTGTACATCACATGCAGATCGCATGCACACAGAATCATTCAGTAGTGCAGAAATGTATTGTCAACACTGTTCTGTGATTGATCAATAAAATAGCTTAGAAACTGAAAGGAAGCATATACAGGGAGTGCAGAATTATTAGGCAAGTTGTATTTTTGAGGATTAATTTTATTATTGAACAACAACCATGTTCTCAATGAACTCAAAAAACTCATTAATATCAAAGCTGAATATTTTTGTAGTTTATTAGGAAGTAGTTTTTAGTTTTAGCTATTTTAGGGGGATATCTGTGTGTGCAGGTGACTATTACTGTGCATAATTATTAGGCAACTTAACAAAAAACAAATTTATACCCATTTCAATTATTTATTTTTACCAGTGAAACCAATACAACATCTCAACATTCACAAATATACATTTCTGACATTCAAAAACCAAACAAAAAGAAATCAGTGACCAATATAGCCACCTTTCTTTGCAAGGACACTCAAAAGCCTGCCATCCATGGATTCTGTCAGTGTTTTGATCTGTTCACCATCAACATTGCGCAGCAGCAACCACAGCCTCCCAGACACTGTTCAGAGAGGTGTACTGTTTTCCCTCCTTGTAAATCGCACATTTGATGATGGACCACAGGTTCTCAATGGGGTTCAGATCAGGTGAACAAGGAGGCCATATCATTAGATTTTCTTCTTTTATACCCTTTCTTGCCAGCCACGCTGTGGAGTACTTGGACGCGTGCGATGGAGCATTGTCCTGCATGAAAATCATGTTTTTCTTGAAGGATGCAGACTTCTTCCTGCACCTCTGCTTGAAGAAGGTGTCTTCCAGAAACTGGCAGTAGGACTGGGAGTTGAGCTTGACTCCATCCTCAACCCGAAAAGGCCCCACAAGCTCATCTTTGATGATACCAGCCCAAACCAGTACTCCACCTCCACCTTGCTGGTGTCTGAGTCGGACTGGAGCTCTCTGCCCTTTACCAATCCAGCCACGGGCCCATCCATCTGGCCCATCAAGACTCACTCTCATTTCATCAGTCCATAAAACCTTAGAAAAATCAGTCTTGAGATATTTCTTGGCCCAGTCTTGACGTTTCAGCTTGTGTGTCTTGTTCAGTGGTGGTCGACTTTCTGCCTTTCTTACCTTGGCCATGTCTCTGAGTATTGCACACCTTGTGCTTTTGGGCACTCCAGTGATGTTGCAGCTCTGAAATATGGCCAAACTGGTGGCAAGTGGCATCTTGGCAGCTGCACGCTTGACTTTTCTCAGTTCACGGGCAGTTATTTTGCGCCTTGGTTTTTCCACACGCTTCTTGCGACCCTGTTGGCTATTTTGAATGAAACGCTTGATTGTTCGATGATCACGCTTCAGAAGCTTGGCTATTTTAAGACTGCTGCATCCCTCTGCAATATATCTCACTATTTTTGACTTTTCTGAGCCTGTCAAGTCCTTCTTTTGACCCATTTTGCCAAAGGAAAGGAAGTTGCCTAATAATTAGTTACACCTGATATAGGGTGTTGATGTCATTAGACCACACCCCTTCTCATTACAGAGATGCACATCACCTAATATGCTTAATTGGTAGTAGGCTTTCCAGCCTATACAGCTTGGAGTAAGACAACATGCATAGCGAGGATGATGTGGTCAAAATACTCATTTGCCTAATAATTCTGCACTCCCTGTATTTCTTAGTAACTTAAACCCACAGCTTCACTATTAGTAGAGAGATGCTGTCAGGTAGAATTAATTTACACGCAATCGCGTTCACAGTGCATTCAAATCAATGTAATCTTTGCTGTGCTAATTTATCTGTATCTACCAGCAGAAATCTGTGAGAAATATAATGACCCAAAGACAAAAGAACTGATAAGAATAAGCTGTTATGCAGGAGCAATGGCCTTGTAGGAAGCGCTGTATCATTTGCCATAGCTGTGGACAAGGCAACTCACGCTCACTCTCAGCTCGAGGTTCACGATTATTTGTTCATTAATGACACCATCAGCAACTAGTCGACATTGACTTTAATCAGATAAATCTGAAGTCGTTCAACCCCTAGTGGATGCCAGGCATTTAACTGTAGCAAAAGTTATGTGTTTTAAAATGAAAATGCACTAGTCTATAGTGTAAACAGGGCATTATTAATTATTTGTTAAACCGCAATGAAACTCAAGTAGTAACACATCTTTTATTCTGCATTGAGAGATGAATCCGAGTGTAACGAATTATCAAAAAAATAGGGCGGGGTCTGATTCTATTCATCAGTTGCTGATTGGATGTTGAGATGTGGGCGTGGCTCTCAAAAGTGGAGGTGTGAGCGATTGGAGAATCCTGCTTACATCACCAGAGAGAAGTCTGCCATTTTCACTGGATGATCGAATTATGTCATTTTAATAAAACATTATGAGGTCAAAAGATTTTTTTTAAAATATAAAACACTTGCACAGGTATTTGATATATCCATTAAACAAAACAAAAAAACATTTACTATAACACTATACTTTTATATTACCTTGGAATTAAATTACTGAAAACTAGTGGTGTTTCTAATACTACAGTCAAGGGAATGAAAGCAAATTTGACACTGTACTCTCCTGAATGCCTTAATTTATCTCTCAATATTTTTTTTTCCTCTTTTGGAAAGTCATAGAAACATTATCATGGATTTTTTTCTTTTGCTATTGGAGCAAATGGGAATGCAAAATTATATTTGTTGTAGTTTCTTTCCATTCACCTCTATCCACCTTATTTTGAAATTCAGAAGTACAGTATTTTCGGTGAATGTGCAAGATTTCAGATTTATCAATAACTAGAAGAATGACAAAGTGCTGTAAACCGTAATTCTGCTTTCCAAATCAGTGTGTATATATTAAAATGGTGTGATTAAAAACACCAGTTTGCAATATTAATGGACTGTCTTTGTACAGGTAAAATAACTGGAAACGAATGACACCGGAAGACACGTGCATTCAAGTTACAAATGGCCGATCACGCTTATGTTAAAAATACAGTGGATCGAAGTTATATGATGTGACGACTTCAGCTTCGGAGAACCCTGTAAATGTGTAAACGGTCCATTGTTTACTATAAGATCTATAACACGCATTTAGAAAATAGATGAATTTTCATTTCATGCTGATTTTGAGCTACTTTCCCTTCTTGGTTTAATCGCCACATGTTTTTGGAAAAGGGAAAAACCTGACATTTGAAGCATAACTCACATTTTCATGGAAACTTGGACGCCCGTGGGTGTGAGTAAGATTTTAAGCGTATAAGAGCGAGTGGATGAGGGCAGCGCTGCACGGCCCATGGTAAAGTTCTCCATCACCACAGGCCCTTTTCTGGCAGGGGACTGTGACTTTGAAATCGAACAGGCCTGCAAGACGGATCAGTGCGTCTGCTCAACATAAGTCAGTGTGAAAAGTCCGATGTTATGACAGCCAAAGAGGAGACCACAGGGCCCTACGGGACTAACGCCTGCTGCAAACTCAAAACTATAGAAACCAGTAAAGGAACAGGTTTCACTTCTGCTCAAATACACTTGAAGGTGACGTGTGTAATTTTTCTGATGTAAAAACACTCTCATATCGCAGCTAAATATGTAGAGACAACTATAAGTAAACCATTCGCAGCGTAAAACTGAGACTGATTGTTTGAGCTTCAAATTCAGATCAACCAATGGAGCTTTATTGAACTCAACTGAATCAACATTGAGCAGAATAATGACGGATGTCTTCTGTAGAGCTGCTTTACGGCTGAAACTGTAAGTCATTTCATTATGCTTGAATTTTGCAACACTTTCCTTTCCTGTTTAATTCTGTGAAGATTTGAAACATTATGTATTGACTTATAAGGGCTATCTGTTCCGAACTGTTCAGGAAACCTGCTTGAAAACATTATTTTTGCATTTGGTGTGTTTCTTCAATTGTAACAGGCTTACGAGGCTTCTCCTTCAATTGCAATTATATGTTTTTGTTTTAGAGTTTAAAACAGTTTATCATAATTAATCAAACACAGCGCTGTTGGAAAGGAGAATTCTTAACAGAATCAACTCTGAACTGAACTGTTAAACTCGATGTGAACAAAATGCAATTACTTAAAATTCCTTTGAAATAAGACACAAATGACATAATAGTTGTCATACAGTAAGAGTATAGAACTATAAAATGAGCTCAGATCAGACCTGGTTTCACAGACAAGGCTTAAGCCTAGTCCCAGACTAAAATAGATGTTTGAGCTGTTTTAAATGAAAGTAACATGCACTGACATATCTTAAGGTATGTCAGTGCTATTGTTTTGGCTCAAGATGCACATCAGAAATGTTTTTATTCTATGTCCTGATTAAACTAAAGCCTAATATTGAGATCTCTAATTTGTTATTAAAGGAGGAGACATGTGAGATCACTGGGAAACATCTGAGAAGCAGCAAAGATCTCCCCTTTCTTCCATTTGAATTTTGCTGCTCTCTGGAAGGTATTCACCTCCTGCATACACTGATCAGGCATAGCATTATGACTACCTTTCTAATATTGTTTTGGTCCCCCTTTTGCTGTCAAAACAGCCCTGACCCATCGAGGCATGGATTCCACTAGCCCCCTGAAGGTGTGCTGTGGTATCTTGCACCAAGATGTTAGCAGCAGATCCTTTAAGTCATATAAGTTGCGAGGTTGGACCTCCATGGATCGGACTTATTTGTTCAGCACATACCACAGATCTGGGGAATTTGGAGGCCAAGTCAACACCTCAAACTCGTTGTTGTGCTCCTCAAACCATTCCGGAACCATTTTTGCTTTATGGCAGGGTGCATTATCCTGCTGAAACAGGCCAAAGTTACCGGGGTTTATCATTTCCATGAAAGGGTGTTCATGGTCTGCAGCAATGCTTAAGTAGGTAACATCCACATGGATGGCAGGACCCAAGGTTTCCCAGCAGAACATTGCCCCAAAGCATCACACAGCCTCTGCCGGCTTGCCTTCTTTCCATAGTGCATCCTGGTGCCATGTGTTCCCCAGGTAAGCGGCGCACACGGCCATCCACGTGATGTAAAAGAAAACATGATTCATCAGACGAGGCCACCTTCAGCCATTGCTCCGTGGTGCTTTCGGCAGTGGACAGGGGTCAGCATGGGCACCCTGACTGGTCTGCAGCTATGCAGCCCCATATGCAACAAACTGTGATACACTGACACCTTTCTGACACCTTTCTATCAGAACCAGCATTAACTTCTTGAGCAATTTTAGCTACAGTAGCTCGTCTGTTTGATCAGACCACACGGGCCAGCCTTCGCTCCCCACGTGCATCAATGAGCCTTGGCCGCCCATGACCCAGTCACCGGTTCACCACTGTTCCTTCCTTGGAGCACTTTTGATAGATCCTGACCACTGCAGACCGGAAACATCCCACAAGAGCTGCAGTTTTGGAGATGCTCTGACCTATGCTCGTCTAGCCATCACAATTTGGCCCTTGTCAAACTCACTCAAATCCTTACGCTTGCCCATTTTTCCTGCTTCTAACACATCAACTTTGAGGACAAAATGTTCACTTGCTGTCTAATATATTCCACCCACTAAAAAGGTGCCGAGATGAAGAGATCATCAGTGTTATTCACGTCACCTGTCAGTGGTCATAATGTTATGCCTGATCAGTGTATAATTGGTACATTGCTTTATATGTTTTACAATTACAGAGCTTTAGAATCAGAATTCCATTTTTCATCCACATAAATATCATCATCTGTACCAAACTGCATACTTTTACTCAGTTTGTGCCTCTGAATAAAATTGTTGTTTTTTCCACCATATTCTCACGTCATTGTACTATATGAACCATACAAGTCTGATGTATCAAATATGAAACACATGCACCTTTTTTAAAGATTGTTCCATTTTAAAAAAACTTCTCTGCCTATTATTTCATGTGTGAGGCTTCACAGGGTAAATAAGAATCTCCACTGTGATTTTTCTTTCCTATAGGTAGAGACTTTAAAACAAACACATGCATCCCAGTGGCCTGACACTGAGCTCAACTTTGCCTCATGCAGTGCTGAAGTTGGCACAAGTCTACATGATGCTGGTCAACACCTGCTCAACAGAAGAGGTAGAGCTTCAGTTTTATGCATCTGCCTGCAGATGTGGTTTGTGAAAAGATTTTAGAAGTTAGATGATGACACAAGTGTCATTTTTGGGATGTTAAAATGCATTCTTCAATCCCAGTCTAATGTGCAAATAGGCATTTTCCCATGCAGAACTCACTGTCATGATACTAAGGTGTTGTTATAAGGTTATTAAAGCGTTCTGGATGGTTTTAGCACATTGATTTGCGTCTGCTTTTGTTTGCTTTGTAATCTTCTGGTCTCTAGATATGGCTCAGTGCAAGTCTGTGGGATTTTCTCAGCTGTTTTATTATCCACCAGGTGAAAACCTTGAGTTTGATTACTTAAAAGTAACATCAGAGGCCTCAACAAAATAAAAGTCTGTTGCAAAGTGGTATGGCATGCGTATGGCATGTGTAAAAGTTGCATTTTTAGCGTAATGGTTTGTTCAGATGTTGATCTCTATAATAATAATACAGACGATTGCCGTGTTGAACACCACTAACTGTAATAAAGCCATTGGTGTGCTAGTCATTATTTTTGCATCACTGTTGCATCTATGAAACGTGTTTAATGCAGGCTTATCATTAACTACAACTGAAACCATAAAAAAATTACATGAACTGAAATAAGATAAAATAAAAAACTTACTACTTTTATTTCAGCTATAGTTGGTGACATAATTTTTTTTAATTTAAGTGGAAGTACTAAAATCTAAAACCTATATAGGCATTTTAAAAAAGTGAAACACTTTACTTAAAGCCTTTAATTTATAATGCATTATTAAGGTATTCATAACGTATGTAATAATGCATTATCTTTTCATGAATAATTGTAACCAAAGTTAATATAATGCATTATATATTCTGAAAACGTGTTCAATGACGTATTATGAATGCATCATATCTGTGGTTACAATTACTTATAGATCATACATTTCATTATAAGGTGCATTAATGAGATGCATTAAAAATACTAATGACAAAAATGACTAAAACAAAGTCATTGCGAAATTGCGAAACTTTAACTAAAATGAAAACATATAAAAATAACATCTATATCAAAAACTTAGGATATCAATGATTTGTTTCACCTTCATATTCTCTTTATTTTTTCTCTCTCGCAGCTTGTGAGCACATTTCTTTGTCTTTCCCTCCCTATGTCCTTCTTGGCAAATGTTTCATGAAAACAGTGAATCAGATATCGCTCTCTCTGGGTGGTGTGGGTGTGGTCAGTGTGATGTCACTCATTGAGAAGGCCAGAGTGGGTGTGAACAGAGAGAGAAAAAAATCGGAACACATCACTTCCTCCTTATCGTCTCGCCAGTGACCCTGCGACCTCCCCATGAACGAATGTCTGGGATCATGAGCGTGTGGGTGTGTGTACAAGTTTTGCTATACTTGGGAGGCCAAAATGCTTTTTTGACACTAGTCAAACTGAGTAGTTTAAGCAAACTACTCATAAGTGAGCTGTAAGTGTACTTCTGTTAGTTAGTGAGGGTTGGTTTAGGGTATAAAAGGTCCCAGATACCATGCATATTTTGCCCGGATTTTTATTAGATATGTGCTGTATATATTCATCTGGAAGATATATTGGAAGAGTTAAATGCTAAACCGCTGCCTTTTGAATGTTAGTCTCGCATACACTGATGGCAGAAGGTCTGGACTTTTTCGCAGCTTTCATTGGCCAAGGCAGTCTTTGGAGGACATTGACTGACATGTAACGCAAACAATCACAGTTCATTTTTTTTCTGCGTCATGTTTAAAGGCATGAAAATGTCGATGTCCCTGTAATAACAGACAGGCGTGCATCTATAAATTACTCATTCAAGAACATTGTGCAAGATTACTGCAACAATGGAGCCGCAAACTGCACATACTTTTAAAAATCCATAGTTTCGTTGATTCTGGGAAGCGCTCACTGTCACAGTTATTAACACGATGACATGAGGGAGTTTGGCATCACGACATTTGTTTCCAGGCGGACCGATCAACCAATCAGATGTTTCCAGAAAAGTGTGCCATATCAAAGTCTCTTTGAGACAAGTCCTTTCACTCGGCAGCCATCTTTGAAACGCTACATGCAAGTGCAGCTCCTATCTCTTTGAACGGGGAAACATCAAATTCTCCAAAACTGTTTGCCAAGCTTACAATGTATTTGAATCTTTTTAAATGTTTATCATGTTTTAACACAATAGTAAGAACAGGCAGCACCAGTGTTATTTTAGTATTGTTTACACAGTATTTATTTATGGACTCCACTAGTATTACATAGTATTTATTTATTTATTTATTTATTTATTTATTTATTTATTTATTTATTTATTTATTTATTTATTTATTTATTTATTTATTTTTGCAGCAATGCCATAGAACTATTTTTGGTTCCTCAAAGAACTATAAAGTTTAAAGGGTTACTTCAGCGATTAGCATTAAGCTTTGTATCAGTAGAAACCGGGAGTATATTCAAATTATCGTACTTTTCCCCCTCATATGACCCTGAGGCAGAGAATTATGTATTTTATTTCTGGAAAAATTCCTCCGATGAGAAATATCGTCATTTTGCGTCATCGGAGGAGTTTTTGCCAGAGGCTAAAGACTAAAGGCAGCAGGAGCTGTTTCACATGTTTTCAACATCACACTCACAGCACTCGGCTCGCGGAGCTGCGGAGATTCATGTCTGAAAGTGAGTGTTTCAGTAAAAGTTGATGGAATAGTTCACCCAAAACTTTGGGCTTTGACTTCACACAATTGGTGGTAGAAACAAGTTTTACTTTTAAAAATGCTGATAAATTTCACACATTAAATTAAATGTGAAATTTTGTTTTAGAATGATTTAAAGCCAGTTTTTTCTTGTAAGAAAAAAAGGATGCTGTTGAGCTCCAAAAAATATTAGTTTGATGAAATTTAGATTGTTCCTCACAGGCATAACATTGCGATGACAGGTGAAGTGAATAACACTTTTCATTGTCTCTTCATAATGGCACCTGTTAGTGGGTGAGATATATTAGACAAGGTGAACATTTTGTCCTCAAAGATGTTAGAAGCAGGAAAATGGACAAGTCGTAAGGATTTAAGGCGTAAGGATTTAAGCGAGTTTGACAAGGGCCAAATTGTGATGGCTAGATGTTGGGTCAGAGCATCTCCAAAACTGCAGCTCTTGTGGGATTTTCACCATAACAAACCCTTTGATCAATAGAAAGGTTCCATGGATGTTAAAGGTTCTTCATGGAACCATCAATGCTAATAAAGAAACTTTATTTTGAAGAACGTGAGTAAATTACAAGTATGCCATTCATATCCATTCATCAACCAATGGAAGACCAATTGAGTGCTTGAAAACAGCTATTTTTCATGATTATTTTTGTGATTCAGTTTAGTGATGCAGAAATTACGCTCCTCATCCTTTAACAGACGCCTCTGTCATTTGTTTGCTTATTCAGAGACAGCCGGAAAGGAAGGGTTCTTATATGGTTTCAGAAGCAACACGATTCCATTGACGCTGACACACTCGATTCCAGAAATGCCCTCTGACCCCTGATGTAACAGCACATCAGTGAGCTCACTCCACCAGATTCCCAGTCAATGAGGTTTCCTCTGTCTGACGTTATGATTGGTGAGAGTTGCGGCCAGGTTGCGGCTCTTTGCAAAATTAATATTACTCTGATCGCGATAAGACGGTAGTTTTTGATTTATTCCGGATGATTCAGCTGCGGCCCGCCGCTTGTTTACATCCCAAAAATTCACCCGCGAAATGAAATCACCGCCAGGGTCAGTGGAGACGCTGCAAACAGAGGAAAACACGCCGGAGGGAGAAAAAAAGACAGGAATGGAGGAGATATGAAAGGAATTGAGAGAGTGTTTCTCATCTTGTCGTTTTTAATCCCTTGCTCTTTCTCTCCCTTCCTCTCTCTTGTTTCCCTGTCTGGAAGTAGAGAATGAAAGACTCCCCCACACTGCCTCAGCTATGAAGAGATATGAGAGAGAAGAAGGAAGCGTCTCACCAGCTGACAGCTGCAACGAAACAGACACGCACATGTACACAGTCTCTCCATCATGCCTGTCAACACACACTCAATGTACACATGCACTCATAACGCCAGCCTCACATGACTAAACCACGCAATTAAAGGAATGTTTCAGTAAAAGTTGATGGAATAGTTCACCCAAAACTTTGGGGTTTACTCGCCCACAATTGGTGGTAGAAACAAGTTTTACTTTAAAAATGCTGATAAATTTCACACATTAAATTAAAAGTGAAATTTTGTTTTAGAATGATTGAAATAGTTTTTTCTTGTAAGAAAAATATGGATGCTGTTGAGCTCCAAAAAAATATTAGTTTGATGAAATTTTAGATTGTTCCTCACAGGCATAACATTATGACAGGTGAAGTGAATAACACTGATTGTCTCTTCATAATGGCACCTGTTAGTGGGTGAGATATATTAGACAGCAAGTGAACATTTTGTCCTCAAAGTTGATGTGTTAGAAGCAGGAAAAATGGGCAAGCGTAAGGATTTAGCGAGTTTGACAAGGGCCAAATTGTGATGGCTAGATGACTGGGTCAGAGCATCTCCAAAACTGCAGCTCTTGTGGGATGTTTCTGGTCTGCAGTGGTCAGGATCTATCAAAAGTGCTCCAAGGAAGGAACAGTGGCGAATGGGTCATGGCGGCCAAGGCTAATTGATGCACATGGGGAGCGAAGGCTGGCCCATGTGGTCCGATCAAACAGACGAGCTACTGTAGCTCAAATTGCTCAAGAAGTTAATGCTGGTTCTGAAAGAAAGGTGTCAGAATGCACAGTGCATCACAGTTTGTTGTGTATGGTGCTGCATAGCCGCAGACCAGTCAGGGTGCCCATGCTGACCCCTGTCCACTGCCGAAAGCGCCAACAGAGGGCACGTGAGCTGGACAAGAACTGGACCACGAAGCAATGGAAGAAGGCAGCCTGGTTTGATGAATCACGTTTTCTTTTACATCATGTGGATGGCCGGGTGCGTGTGCACCACTTACCTGGGGAACACATGGCACCAGGATGCACTATGGGAAGAAGGTAAGCCAGCGGAGGCAGTGTGATGCTTTGGGCAATGTTCTTCTGGGAAACCTTGGTTCCTGCCATCCATGTGGATGTTACTTTGACACGTACCACCTACCTAAGCATTGTTGCAGACCACGTACACCCTTTAATGGAAACGGTATTCCCTGGTGACTGTGGCCTCTTTCAGCAGGATAATGCACCCTGTCACAATGCAAAAAATGGTTTAGGAATGGTTTGAGGAGTACAACAACGAGTTTGAGGCATTGAGTTGGCCTCTAAATTCCCCAGATCTCAATCCAATCGAGTGTCTGTGGGATTTGCTGAACAAACAAGTCCGATCCATGGAGCGCCACCTCGCAACTTACAGAACTTGAAGGATCTGCTGCTAACATCTTGGTGCCAGATACCACAGCACACCTTCAGGGGTGTAGTGGAGTCCATGCCTCGACGGGTCAGAGCTGTTTTGGCAGCAAAAGGGGGACCAACACAATATTAGGTCATAATGTTATGCCTAATCGGTGTATATAAAAAAATATCCACATACATACAATACACTCACGTATAGCAATATATACTATGTAGAAAATCTTGCTTGATTACATGTATCGTCACAAAATGTAAACAATATTATCGCCGGCTCTAATAAACGAAATGTGATTACATTAAGATATTAATATTTATACAAATTAATAAACTGTATCTTCTGTCCCCTTACATTAACCCTACCCATCACACAAAATGTTCTGCATTTAAACATTTTCAAAAAACATCACTTAGTATGATTTATAAGCTATTTTCCTTGTGTGGACCAAAAAATGTCCCCACAAAGACACGGATTTCGGATATTGCCATCTTTGTTGGGACATTTTGTCCTCGTAGGGTATACCTGGACGTGTGTGTACACAGATACACACAGGTATACACAGTGACATTTCATTTACATTTAAATGTGTTGTACACATCAGCTAAACACTCCCTACATTAAACAGCAAACCACAGGAACACACACCCTATAATAGCTGCACAGTGTACAAAACCACATTTCCCATGTTCTCCGTTGTTGCACGATTGGCAGCTACCCATACATGATGTACAGAAATAGTCTGTCTGATGATTGTTTATACACTATATTGCCAAAAGTATTGGGACACCCCTCCAAATCATTGAATTCAGGCGTTCCAATCACTTCCATGTCCGCAGGTGTATAAAATCAAGCACTAGGCACAAACATTTGTGAAAGAAAGGGTCGCTATCATGAGCTCAGTGAACTCAAGCGTGGTTGCCACCTGTGCAATAAGTCCATTCATGAAATTTCCTCACTACTAAATATTCCACGGTCAACTGTTAGTGGGATTATAACAAAGTGGAAGCAATTAGGAATAACAGCAAGTCAGCCACGAAGTGGTAGGCCACGTAAAATCACAGAGTGGGGTCAGCGCATGCTGAGGGGCACAGTGCACAGAAGTCGCCAACTTTCTGCAGATTCAATAGCTACAGACCTCCAAACTTCATATTGCCTTCAGATTAGCTCAAGAACAGTGTGTAGAGAGCTTCATGGAATGGGTTTCCATGGCCGAGCAGCTCATCCAAGACTTACATTATTTACCGCCCAAAAAAAGCATGTCTTAAAACAGACACTAACTGGTAGATTGTGTTGGTTATTATAGGAATGATCCGGCTGCGTCTGTTCTTTAATTTGCATGTCATCAGTAGATCAGTAGATTGCGCTCATACTAATTTGCCCTGCTTAGTAAATCTAAATCTCCATTGTGAATGTTAGAGTGTGTTTATTCTCAAGGACAAGGGTTTTCCATTATATGTCCACTTTAACCTTTTACCTAACAACAGCTAAATCAAGCAGGCCTATAATATTTGTAGAAAACTATCTGTTAGAATTCCCATTCATCTTTATGGCAGTTGTTTGGCTGGTGCATGCAAATCCGAAGTACTTGATATGAAATGTGCCCTTCTTGTATTTTACATACATGCACAAGAAAATACATCTGCCAATGCAGTCCGAAAAATAAGCTTAAATCAAAGTGAAAACAAGATTATTTTTTTTCCTATTGGCAGATATTTTTTCTAGTTTTAAGAATTAAATTTCTTTCAGAAAACAAGACTTAATACCTTAAGTCATAGTGTACATCAAGTAAATGTATGTTTACTGGAAAACAAGATGAAAATACAGAGAAAGTACATCTTTTTTTTTTCAAAACTTTTCAGTAGTGAAATGGATAACTTGAATTTATATATGACATGACCCCTTTAACTTTTGTTTATTAGGGATTTATTCATCATTTTACATTATAAGAAATTGTTCCTGTGCCTCTAGAGTGATTAGGGGAAAAAAGTTCACTACTTTAGGTGGTTTTTACAGCCAGATAGTACAGTTACAGTGGCTAACAGGGCCGTACTACCCAGCAAAGCCCTTGATGCTGAATCATCTTCAGGGTGTTCAAAGAAATTCAAACCAGATTCTTGGATTTGATCTGTCAGTCCGTTTCCTGGCGTTTATAAAGCACATAAAACAAGTCATGAAGCGCAGGTGTCACCGCACCCTAAAAACATCTTTCTCCATTATTAAACTCCTCCACTTGCTGAAGATGTTTAAATGAAGCTGTAGGAAAATGTAAAAGCAATGGGCTCATCTCTCTACAGAACAGATTGAGACGCCCGTTTTCTTCACCTCCACTCATACTGGCCCAATATGCTCACAAGCTCACGTGTGTTTGTGAAGTTTTCTCAGCAACATACACTCTGTGTATCATGTTGCTAACGGTGCGTTGCCGAATGGCACAGACTTCACCTGTCTGGCCCGCACACCTGCGCTTTGACCCTTCGCACCTGAGAACCCCGACCGGCCACACACCTCGGCATCATCACGGACCAGATGTGCATGTGCTGACCAGGTTCTCATGTGTGTTTATGTGTGTGAGCACCTGCTCACATAAACAGCTCTTCTCCACCGGTGTGCACTGATTTATGCTGTCTGCATTTCTGATATTAATATGCATGAAGCTGTATACACAAACTGAGATACACTAGCGTTCAAAAGTTCGGGGTCGGTAAGATTTTTTAAACGTTTTTGAAAACCAGTAAAAAAGTAATAATGCGAAATATTACAATTCAAAATAGCTGTTTTGTATGTGAATATTATTTTAATAAATATTTTAATAGTAATGTATTCCTGTGATCAAAGCTGAATTTTCAGCATCATTACTCCAGTCTTCAGTGTCACATGATCCTTCAGAAATCATTCTGATATGATGATTTGCTGCTCAAGACACATTTATGATTATTATCAACGTTGAATCTAGTGTGCTGCTTTTGTGGAAACAGTTTTTTTGCTGAATAAATGTATTTTTAAGTCTTATTGAGCCTAAACTTTTGAACAGTTTTTTACGTTTGTACAATAGCTAATAGGCATAAGTAATAAGACTTTAGTATTAAAACCATAATATGTCATTTTTCACCGCTAGAGGTCACTTATTCAAAACAAAGGCACAGCTTGATGACGACTGGATTTCACAGAAATTGTATTATGCCACAGACGATCGCTTCTGCTTATCTGTCTGATGCGTATGTGGGGTAACGCGGCGCTGTTTTATCATATAAAAAAAAAATTGAGTGTGTCGAAAGTTATGTTATATTGCTATTCTGTGCGTTCGCACGGCGGCTACTATGAGACTTGTTGCCAGTGAGCTAGATCGATATTAGGCATGGTAAAACATGGTACTCGCAGTAAATCAAGAAAACCAGATTTAAATACTGTGTTGAGCTGTATAACAATGATTAGTTTTTTGTCTATGTGTAACCCCTCCTGTTCGAACTGCCCCGCTCCAAGCAGGACTCGAACCCGGGTCCGCCGGCATGAGAGTCAGACACTCTAACAAGGAGGCTAAAGTCTGCAACCTCTAGCGTCAGTCGCTAGAGCATCTCTTGAGATCAGAGGAGTGAGGTTTACTCGCACAGCAACTACTAGCTGGCCTCCGTTACATATGAATGTATCCAAAGTTGCTCACCTGTCTAGTAAACACATAATATATTAAAGCGTCTTTGGTGTTTCCATGGTCTCTACAAAATAAAACTGTAAATCGAGGGTAATGCAGGTATGATGTCATTGATAGGCGACGCACAGCGGTCCTTGTCCTGGTTAAAATTGCTTATTTCTCTGGATTTAAACATTCTTGGGAACATTTGGGATAATGTAAGTGCACAAGTCAGCAAAATATATAACATTGTTCTAGTGGTTTTCGGATATTTTAATCTAAAAATCTTACATATTGCACCTTTAACACAATTAGTTCTCAGTAAATTTGACTGATATGTGTTGTGTTTCTCCAATAGGCAGCAGAGGTCATGCATGCACACGGGCCGCACTGTATGCAGATTTGCACATGCAAGATCTGTGCATGCTGGCTGCAGATCAGCACACGTTGGCTGTGGATCTGTGCATGTACGGTTGGTGTAGCTGCCAAACCCTGGCTGCGCAGGTGAGACTGGCTCTGGGTCCTGTAAGAACTCTCAGCTGTTAAAACAGTAGTGCTTCACTGAGAGAGAGAGAGAGAGAGAGAGAGAGAGAGAGAGAGAGAGAGAGGGGAGAAAGAGGGAAAGAAAATGCACACAAAAAAAAAAAACGACTTCAGCTGCAACCTCGGATTCTCCGTATCCCTCCCAAACCGCAACGAGCCTGCGGCCTGCCAGAGAGAGAGAAAGGTGGGGAGGGGGGAATGGGGAAAGAGAAGGAGAAAAGAGAAAGAAAGTAGCTGCGAGCTTTACTCTACTGAACGCTATTGTCGGTGGCCAAAACAAGCAAGGTGATGACATCATCAAACCTGAGACAGAATGATTCCTGAAGGCGTTCGTGTGTAGAGTTGAGCGCAGCGAGGTGGAGTCGTATCCCAAATCACCCTGCACACCCTTCAAGCACAATTTACACCGCTGGCCAACTTTAAACAATATAGCAGCACAGGGAAGGAAAGAGAAATGTAGTCAGGGCTGTAGGTGCTGCGAGTCTTAAGATTAATGTTCCAATGGTGTTCTCTGAAAGATCTACAGGAACAGAAAGTCCCGTTTGTGCGCTGTTGCATGCAACATATGTCACTGTAAAAGCCTTGATTTCTGCAGCACTCCCTCAAGGTCACTGGATCGGTCCTGATATGTAAATATCCTTTCCTAGTTTTTTACTCCTCTTAGGCCTGGGCTTAGATTAAGCCAGGATTAGGCCTTAGTTCAATTAGGACATTTAAGTAGCTTTTATAAATGTGCCTTAGAAAAAAAAGCATTACTGGTGTGTATCTTGAGACAAATCAATGGCACTGATATATTTTAAGATTTGCCAGTGCAAGTTGCTTTCAGTTAAAACAGCTCAAACATGCATTTTAGTCTACCTTGTCTGTGAAACCAGAGGATAAAGTTCCCCGTTTTAAACCTTTTACTTCTGATGTTCTTATCAGCCTTGGCAAGTGAGACTTCTTTGGTCACCTGCTTCACCAGAACAAAACAGCAGCACTTTTGCCAGACCAGCACTAGAAAAAAATGGCTTTGCAACAAATTGCACTCAATCACAAATGATTACAAAGAAGCTGCAAGTAGAAAGACTGAAGTAGTATTTTCCTGTAAAGCATACTCATTAAAACTTGAAAAGGAAGAAAGTTCAATGACAACCAAAAAAAAAAAAATAGGGCCATTAGGAAATTGATTGGTTCAATTCCATGCATTCCATCTTTCTTCTTGAAGACCATGAGGTTTGCACATTTCTGTCCTGATTACACAAGTGCACTAATCAAGTCTTCTTCCATTGTCTACAGCTTATCTCTATGGCCTTGAGCAAGTCACTGAACCGCAGGTGCTCCACTGAGAAGAGCTTCGAAAGAAACCCGTCTGATAATGGTGACTAACTTATCTTCACCTCATCTCAAACAAATAATGTCCAGCGCACCTGACGCCTCTCACTTTCACAGGCGAACAAGACTTTAACAGATCTGCCTCCTTCTGTTTCTACAGACCCTGAATTGAAACCACCTCAAATATTAGATATCATTAGATAGGGAATCCGTTCGTAACGACACCAACCTTGAGAACAAGCGCACATGCTAGGCAAACATGATCTAGTCTCACAATTCCTGGCTAATTCTGCACAACTGTCTGAGAATGTTAAAGCTCTGTTTGATGTTTTTCTGTCTCTAAACTGCAGTTTCCTGTCGGAGAAGGTCACACGGCCGCCGCTCTTTCCAGACAGCAGATAAGGTGCCAGCTCTGCGCCTGCTTGAACAACCATCCTTGGGCGTTATTATTAGTAATTTGGAGAGCTCGGGACCAGACAGGCACTCCGTCTGCCTTTCGGGATATGGATTATCAGAGGCCCTTTGGTCCCATCCGCAGGTTGGGAATGGAATGATAACCATCTCAAGATGACTGCCATGTGTGCACAACAAAAAAGAAAGGAAAATAAGGAGAGTGGCAGACACACCTTTGGAGCTGTTTTCATTGGATGGGCCTTACCTGAGCTGGGTGTGATTGACATCTGTGTCCATGGTAACCCATAAGTGTGATGTCATAAGATCATTATATATGCAAGACTTGGGAGTTTGTCATGTCAAGTGAAGCGTGTGGCACACAGACTGGTAATTGAGCTTTTTTGAAAGCAGCATTAATAATTTACGTATTACAACTCATTCTGCATGAGGTCATTCAGAAATGACTTACAAGACAGCCACCGTGGAGAGAAAGGCCCACATCGCTTCCTCCGCGTCCGTGTGGCTCCGTGCGCGCTTGAGAAACGGCTCTCCTGGTCACGGCTTCACGTCTGTCCGGTTTGTTTAATCCGTTTGAATGCAGGGTCGGCGGACGTTTCCGCTGGCGCCGGTGGACTGCATCTTTTCACCGTCAACGGGGCGGCTCGGGGTCAACGGGGTGTGAGTGCGCCACCGCCGATACGGATGGCTGCGGTCCGCGGTCGGTAACGGGCAGGGGGCGGGGCGAGGCGAGGCGGGGCGCAGCTGAATCCTCCGGAGTCTGACGAACAGGTGAAGCGAAGTTCAAACGCGACCCACACCTATGCGCCGTTTCCGCTCATAAAAACTTTCCTGACAGCCAGCAAAAGGTTTCCAAACAGTCCGACCGTAACTTTTCCTGCTGAAAATGTCCTTCCACAGATAAGGATTAAAACTGATTAATTCCGTGGAGTGCATGCGCACGCGAGAGAGTCTGTGTCAATGCTGATCCGCCACGGGCGAAATGACGCGCCGCGGGAGGCAAAGCACCTGGACGGGGATGGAGCGATGAAGACGCGGCGGCGGCGAGCTGTACCCCGGGTACCATGGAGCGTGCTCAGTCATGGCTGCTGCGCCGGGAGACGGGGAAATGATGATTGGGGTGAAAGCAGAAGGAAAGGCGGAGGGGTGAGAGGCACACGCTCGCAGCCACCCGCGACAGCAGCTCCCTGCACCTGATTTCCCGGACTCAATTCTGGAGCTCCAGCGCAACAGCAGCCAAAACACGGGCCGATGACATCACCTCCAAAATGTTTGAAGGGGGAAAGAATGCAATCTGAGCTTTTTATTTATTTTTCAAATGAAGAAAGTTTGCAGCTCCCCCAGAACAGCACCAAAGTCTGCCCGACGAAAGGGCTCCGGTCGGTGAGGTAAAACGCGTCTTTTTTGCGCATTAAAGAAGGCGCTCCGTACACTGGATGCAGCGTCCACTTAACCTGCGCCTCCTCCTCTCCCTCAGCCGCTTTCATTCACAAATTCACGTAAAACGTTGGATGCAAAAACAAACAACGCGTTTTTGCGCGCGCGGTGCGTAAACGCGGCTTGTTTCTTCTCCGCTCGTTTGTCTTCTGAAGCTCCACGGCAGAGCACAGAAATCACTCCAAGAAAAAAAAAAAAAAAAAAAAAAAAACAGAACAAGATTTCAGATCAATCCACCCTCCCTCAGCCCTCACCCCCCTCTCTCTCTCTCTCTCTCTCTCTCTCTCTCTCCCTCTCCCCCGCGCGCGCTCCTTTTGCTTTCCCCCTCACACACACTTATTGGATCCAAACGAGATTACTCAGCCTCTGTGTGATGTCGCCCGACTACAGCAAAACCACACGCTAATGTCACCGTGAGCAACAAAGGAGCGCGCGCACGCACAAGCGGTCCCACCGGAACGCGTCGCGCTTCCGCTATATCGGGTCCCATAGCTCAGGCCGGGTACCAAACTAATCTCACACTTTAAGAGGGTAAAAATCTGCCCCTGGTTCAAACCCATAACCCCCATCTCATGTAAACCAGGACCAGCCAGAACGCTTCACGGTTCTTCCAGAAGTTTAGTGCTTTTGATGCATTTTGATGCGTTTCATGACTGTAAAACTCAAGAGGGCAGAGTGAAGAGAGACGGTTCGTTTGAAAGCGAGAGGGAGGTATGAAAGCTCACGGTCCGATCCAAAAGGAACATTTCTCAGCACCGCGACAGAACCGCAGACGGTCGGCCAAGCCAACACTCACCCACCCTCTCGACCCCCCTCTCTCTCTCTCTCTCTCTCTCTCTCTCTCTCTCTCTCACACACTCACACACACACACACACACTTTTACTTAGCTATCTAAATGAGGACATACCATAGACATCTGTTGTTTTATATAGACCTAAAGCAAGATTAACCCAGCTAACAAAAACATGATCTAAGAACGTTTCGCTAATGTTCCCGTTAAGCTATGAAAACGTTATTGAACCCCACCACATGATTTAAAAACGTTAGGGATACGTTGTGGAAAACATCCAGGAAGCATATCATTTTGCATCTGACCGTTTTGAAACAAGCAGTAGCCTTAGTAATAACGTTTAAAAAATGTTAGACAAGTCTTTAAAAAAGTTTTATTAAAAAATGTTTAATGGATGATGTATAAATTAAGTTTGGCAAATGTCATTAAAGACAGACATCATTGAAGGAACGTTCCATTAATGTTACTAGAAGAATGTTTGTTCAAAACTTTGAGAGAACCTTGCCAGAACGTTAAAGTTATGAGAACTTTAGAACCAAATCCTAAACTTAACAACCCTAAACCAGTCTAGGACAGTTTGCCTTGACGAACACCTCTTTAAGTTAAATCCGGCCAACAGAGCAGCCTGATCATGCTTAATTAATAGTCTTTTGTCTATTTAAACTAACTTCTGGTGACGTTTTTGAGCTCAAAGTATAACTAAGTAAACCCAAGCATGCACTTTAACACAATAGTCATGTGCATGTGTGTGAGCTAGGAGACAGTTATTAATAGTGGGCCATGAGGGTCAGTAGTTAGTCAGTGATTTGGACTTGCGGGTCATCCCTTTGGTCCCCTCCACCCATTGTAACACACACACACACACACTAACACACACACACTAACACACACACACACACACACACACACACACACACACACACACTGTTGCTTTCCTCCTCTAAATGCATTCATGTTTGCTTCTTGTTCAACCTCTCCCAACTCATGAAGTATGTGCCATTGGAAAGAAAGTTGTTTTTCAGAGGAAGAGAGAGGAAAGGAGGGACGGAGAGGAGGAAAGAAGAGGCAGATAAGAACCATTATTAATTCACCTGACATTTAGAGACCATTTCCCTCCGGTCTTCCCAACGTCCGTCACCTCCAGCATCCGGTTTCCTATTGAGTTCTGTGCTGTGCTTCCACTAGAGGGCGTCTGTTTAGGATCCCGTCCTCATTCCCTCCTGACAACATCAGGTATTCAAGTGCAACAATCAGGATACGTTTTCATAGCATTCTAGCATGCCATTCTTATTTTTCCGTAAAAGTATCCCGCTTTATCCCGCTTATACCATGGTCATTTGCCAGCATTGTCCACTTAAAGCTATTATTGATGTTTGCAGCACAATATTTGACTGCAAAGGTTAAAAATTGATGGTTATTTTCGTCAGTTACGGCTTGTTAGAGCTTGCATTCTGCCCGCTTTGAATCAGACAAAGATATAAAGTAGTGCATAAGATTACATTTATTTGAATGAATGAATTATATATTATTATAAATTAATTATTGAGAGAGTGAGAGTCTCTCTAATTGACAAAGATGTGCATTTATTACTTAAAAATAGCGCTGTAACCCCATCTTGGAACTACCTGTGCATTAAACGGTTTTATATCATGGGCTGTCTGAATACTCAATTCTGATTGGCTGGAAGGTGTGCAGTAAAACCGTTTAATGCACGGGTAGTTTCAAGCCAGTTTAATCATTGTTCTATATTAATGCACTGTTTTCATTTAATTGTGCACACATAAGTCACTGCACACACACAAACATTCAGGAGACACTTTTTATCAAGTAACGCTGCCTCTTAGCAATAAAATAGCTTCGCTACTTAATCGCAACATTATATTTCTCGAAACGAGTGAGTTATGCTACATCTCCTAATTTTTTTTTCTTAAAAACTCATAGCTTTGTTGTTAATGGAGAAAGAGGCGCTGAACAGACACGGTGTACATCTCTCTCTCTCTCTCTCTCTCTCTCTCTCTCTCTCTCTCTCTCTCTCTCTCTCTCTCTCTCTCTCTCTCTCTCTTTCTCAATATTAATTGAAATAAATGCTATAATTCATTCATTCAACGCACTTACGCAGTACTTTATCTCTGTGTCTGATTCAAAGCAGGCGGCATGCTAGATCTAACGAGTTTTACCCTTCAAATATTGCGCTGCAACATCAATAACAGCTTAAAGTGGTCAATGCTGGCAAATGACCATAGTTTAAGCGGGATATTCCAAAGCTAGCTGTGCATTAAACTATTTTAATGCACGAGGGGGAGGCTCCGCATTGGGTGTTCCTTGCCTCCACGTAATAAAGTAATCAGCCCCAAGAAGCTGTGATTTACAGTGAATTTATAACAGCTAAGGGGCGTTGTTAGGCATGACGCGGAGCGTCTTTAGCTGTTATAAAGCTGTTATACATTTACTGTAAACCACGGCTTCACGGAACTTATTGCTTTTATACAATGGTTACCACACAATACAAATATTAAAGCCAAAAAAATATTTATCAATGCAAATTTCATTAAGTAAAATCACTAAAAGCCTTCCTTCCGCTGGAAAAAAAAAAGTCCCTGATCGTGAACAGCAACAGAAGTTACATTTATTACGTCTTTAGATGGCAGCAAATATTGTATTTACGAGCGAGTCACTTCAGCAGCGAAGACTTTTATATTGAATCTGTGACAAATGCTTTGACTATAGCGTTGGCAGTATCGGGAAAACCAAATGAATTTTTTATTATAAACATAGGACTAACCTGAAGGAAAATGCTAAATCTTAATGCAGGTAATACACTCGTTACTCGATATAGGGGAGAGCGGGACAACTGTCTCAGTTTGTGTAAATCCACTTGGGGTTCAGAGTTTTTTTTATTTATTTTTTTAACCATATTAATTTCACACATGTCTAGTAGCCTACAATTATGTGGTTTTGTTTCATTAATACAGTGTATTCTTTTTTCTTGATTTACCTCGAAAGAATGGAAGGGGACGTGACAACATGCCCCGTAGGTGGGGTACATTGTAACATGTGAGGGGGCACATTGTAACAAGCAAATGACAGCTTAAAATGTTATCTGATATAATCAAAGAAATATCCAATACAAACTAAAATATTTTGTCAATAAAATACAATTATCAACTTTAAAAAAATAAAATAATGGCATTTTTTAATAATTAAAAATATAATTTTTTTGAGTTTGACAACAAACATGGCTAAATACAGCTATACAGCATAGTTCAAAACATAATTATAATAATGAATAATTTCTGAGCATTGACTCTCAGTCTTTATTCACCCTTTTCTCATGGTTTCTCAAAAGAATTCATAAAAGTATAGAAATAGCGTGTTCTAATAGGGGCTCATTGTAATGCAGTTTTACCCCCCCCCCCATCTCAACTGTTAAATAAAAGATGTAAGGTTAAGATAATATCAGATTTGTCTAATTTTGGCTAAATTTTTTCTCTAAAAAATGTTGATATGGCAACTAGTAAATTCACTAAGTTTCGTCATCCTGGCATGTGTGGAAAGATTTAAACCATGCACGTTACAACTGCCCCACGCTCCCCTATCTCCAACAATACTCTACTCTAAATAATACATTAAGCTTCAGTGAACAATATCCATGAGAACACACATATGTTAACGTTGCTAAGAGTGTTGTGTAGTGATTATCCCTTAATTAATTCATATATATTTGTATGTTTATTACATTAATTATAATACACACACACACACAAACAAATTTTTTTATAAAGTGCACATTACAGTAAGTTTATACTTTTGTTTTGGTGTCCAGGTGATTTCAGCACATCAGGCTCTGGTACTAATAATGAACGGCTGTACTGGAATGGAGGCCCTGATGTACTCAGACTCAGGTTTGTGTTATTTACTAATAGAGTTAAGGAAATATCTGGGAATTTTATAACTGTTCTTTCCAGTTCATGGAAATTTGAAAATATCTATAATGAATGCACACTGCTCTAATTATGCTCTAAAATATTTCATCGGCTGGATATTGTTCTTGTATCAAGTGAATCTTGCTCATGAGCCATAGTGATGTCTGATTTGTGAGCAAATTGTTCTTTTCGAGTCGCTTCTTTTCAATGAATTAGTCAAACCGATTCACAAATTGTCTGAATGATTTATTAGTGAATTCTTATCCAGTAATCACAAACGACTGGAAAGGTCATGAAAAAGTCACAGAAATACATTGGGCAAAAAGTATGAGAACCCTGTGCTAAGTGCATAACTCTTGGATTTTTTGGCTTTGTTGCTATGAATTTTAAGGGTGATTTGTAGAGATTGTTTTTCTTTTTGTCCTGTCCCTTTAATTCATTCTCTCGTCTTTCCCCCTCTCTTCCTTTCAGTCCCTGCTCGCTGCTTGTTGCGGCAGTATTGATTGCCCATGTCTTTGCTTTTGCAGCTTTGGGCTATTGATCTTTGGCTGAGGCTCTACACACACACACACACACACACACACACACACACACACACACACACACACACACACACACACACACACTCGTATTGTCTCTGTTTGAGATGGCTTGCTTCAAGATTGGTACGAGAGGAAGAGCTGTGGGTTAATGAGTCTGTCTTGGCAATGTGTTTGGCTGTGAGTTTCTCTGTGTTTAATACCTCCATTCTGCTCTACAATTAACATCGGTCACTTCAGCTCAATACAGTTTGAGTCAGACAAAGACTCGAGACCAGCTGTGTGTGCATGTGGGCATCGTCGATGCACCACAACATACATTGATATTTACATGTTAAGCATATTGCATATTTAAATTGCACTTGGCCTATGGTCATGGCTGTAGATTTGGGATTGAACGGTAGGGGCCTATCCTTAGCTCAACGAAAAGATGAAGTGTGTAAATTCTGAGTGTCACCAAACAAAATTGCAAAAATAATGACCTTTTTACAATCTAATCACGTCTAAAACAGATCTCTGGTTTAGTCAACCTGACTTGTCAGCAACTATAAAAAACACATTGTTTTGACTTAAACAGGATTACTTATATAGATCAGTAGAGGTAAAAAATAGGCTGACTCTGCAAAGTCTGATTGATTTTTCACATTGTCTTCCAGTCATTTTGACACAGAGAGGATTTTCCACCAAAAAGGACAGTTAATGTTTTTGTTTTGGGCTAAATCTTCCTGACTTCACTCACACATGCTATCACAACTTCCCCACGTTTTATTTGTGATCTTTTTGTGTGGTTTTTTTTGTTACACTTGTAGTGTTCCCAGTAAAAAATGACCCGTCTACAAATAATTGCTTATAAATCTCTCATTATGCTGTTATTGCCAAATATTGGATTCTTTTCTTTCAGTTAGGACTAGTTTTGTATTCCTTTTTTAAAACTGATTGATCATAGGCCTCATTGATTAAAATAACCCAATGATTTACTCACCCGCCTAAAGCCATCCTAGGTGTATATGACTTTTTCTTTCTGATGAACACAATCCGAGTTATATTAAAGAATATCCTGACACTTCCAAGTTTTATAATGGCAGTGACGGGGTCCATTGAGTTTGAAGCCTAAAAAAGAGCATCCATCCATCATAAAAGTGCTTCACACAGCTCCGGGGGGTTAATAAAGGCCTTCTGAAATGATTTGATGGGGTTTTGTAAGAAAAATATCCATATTTAAGACTTTTAACGTATTTAGATTCCGCCAGACCGCATTCTGTATTCAACTTCATGGAGCTGAAAACACTTACGCTACATTCTAGTGATACTTTGTGCCAGTTATGCTTTCTTCGTAAGTTACAAACTTAGCTTCAGAAGGCATTTATTAACCCCCCGGAGATGTGTGTGTAGTACGTTTATTATGGATGGATGCATTTTTTTGAGCTTCAAACTTAATGGACCCCGGCACTATCATTATAAAGCTTGAAAGCGACACTCAGGATATGTATTAATATAACTCAGATTGTGTTCATCAGAAAGAATAAAGTCATTTACAGTTAGGATGGTATGAGGGTGAGTAAATCATGGGGTAATTTTGATCTTAAAGCAAACTACTCCTTTAAACACTGAGGTGCATGATCTCAGATCAGTGTGTACAATGAATCAGTTCCAAAAACTTGTGCTAATTGAAAGAAAACAAGTTTACGAAAAGATTGAACCCAGTATTTGGTGATAATATACAGTAGAATAATGAGAGATTTACAAACAAGATCCCAGTCATTTTGACCTCAAACACCAAATTAGGTAAGGGATTTCCAACACAGCAAAAGGTTAAAACATTCCTATCTATAGCAAAACTAAACCTATGTTCTCTCTTGTGCTTTCAAACAGGAGACACATCTCAGTTTGATCGCACCTTCACGGTCGTAAGATTTTCACTGGCCGCTTTCTCTTTAACGTCTGCAGTGGAGATGATAATCATCTTGGGTCTGGTCTGGAAATAACAGTCCCTCTGTGGTGAGGTTAGTCCGCAGGTTACCAGTAAAGAGCTTTTTTAACCGCACAAGGAAACCGCATGTGCACGTTAAAGATCTGTGGTTGATAGATATAAAACCAGATCGGACGATTCCAGGCTTCCTTTAATGCAAAGTGGTTATGAACCTTCTGGTCTGTCGGTTAACCTGTCTGACCTGAGCTAAACTGGATTAAGATCTGAGGCAACACAGTTTGTGGTTTTTTGGGGAGGGGGGTTGTAGTATCGTCCCGTTCCAGTGCAGTGTTGGAATCGGCTGTGATTGTAGTTCACGGTCTCATGGTTCTCATTAGGGCCGCACATGATAGAAAAGCTGTTGAACTAGCGCGTCACATCTCATCATAAAGTCGTTATCTGCAATGAAACTCCTTTTATCAGTGACTCACTTAATCTAAACCGTTCCCCAATGTGTAAATGTATGAGACACATTATTGAGTGTCTTTGATGACTGGCCCTGGCGAAAAACGTCAAGTGCCGCAGAGCTGCGGAATTTGCGCGGCACTTTGAAATGAGAACCTGTTAGCCACTTGTACCGCAAGCGAGGACAGCTGCGAAGGGAACGGGTCAGGAATTAATTACAGCAAGTGTGTGTGTGTGTGTGATATCACTGCGAGGAGATGAAGGAGACTGAGGGGCGAGCGAGCAAGAATAAGAGATGAAATATTGTTTTTATTAGCGACGATGTAGGTGGCGGGGTGCCGACTCTTGCGCTCGGAGATCAATCCGCGCTTCGCTTCGTGTTTGGAATCCATCACAGCTGTCTTGGTGATGAGGGATAACTTTACTTTTCTCGCTGTGGTGCAGTTCTTGTAAAAAGAGTGCGAAAAATGTTGAATATGATAACTTTAACATGACACCGGTGACATGGAGCAGCGTACGCTCCTCTCAAGTGAAACCAATTGAGAGCAACTCTCGCCAGTGCTCTTTCACTGACTGTTATTGTCAGTCCTGTATATTTATAGATATGACAAGACTGATAGCATGCCAAAAAATCATATAAAGCTGAAGTTTTTAATTGTTTGGGTGTTAAAGTGCCCTTATTATGCTATTTTAAAGGCTCCTACTTTATTCTGGAGGTCTCCTACAATAGGTTAACATGCATCAAAATTATTTTCTATTTTCTCATAATATACATTGCCACATTTTTCAATGATTATCAAACGACTGAATCAGTCTCTCTAAATCCCTCCTTTCCGTAAACCTGCTCTGCTCTGATTGGCCAGACAGCCCAGTCTGTTGTGCTTGGTCTGCTGCTTACAGCGCGTGTTGGAAGCTATATGCCCATTACATAAACTTCATCTCCAGAGGCTTCCTAAAGCTCAGCGATTGCACACACTGTAAAGACAGTAACAATGGGGTCGATTTTACCGTATCAATCTGAGTGCGAGTCCGAATATGAAACATTGGAAGAACTAGTTATTCAACCCGGACCTCCATCGCAAGGACGACTTGAGCAGGACGTTTCTCAGTGATATGCTGCCCAGTTTGAGGAACATTGTGAGATGTTGCAACTGTAATTCCTCACCATCAGCATCAACAAGAGTATGTCCTTATCGTTACTCAAAGTAGTAAGAATGACAACCTGCATTAATAGACACAGTTTTAGGTAAAACTGCAGCCCACAGCTGATCAGCATAAGTATTTCAGTAAGACAGTAATAACATGAGTTAGCCGTAAACTTAGTCAAGTCAACTTTATTTATATAGCGCTTTTAACAATGCAGATTGTTTCAAAGCAGCTTCACAGTGTTAAACAGAAAAATAATGCAACAGAATATATTTCGATTATCATACAGTAACAATGTGGGCTTTAGATCTGTAATTAGATCAGTAATTTGGTCTATATGGTTAATTTAGTTTAATAATTAGATTTATTTTGAAATAAATTTGAAAAATAGTTTTTTCCCCAAGTGAGCAAGCCAAGCCAGAGGCGACAGAGATACTTACACAATATAAAACACAAAACTACTTATTTTAAACACCCGGAAGAAAATATATACATCAATAATTATTCATACTTGAGTTGTGATTCTGAGGAGCAAGCTGGTCCAAATAAACTACTGACCCATCTTTCAAGAGCAAGCGTTTTGCGAATCCCGCATTGAAATCCGAGATTTGAGATGTCAGTAAAATGATGTTTGAGGGCGGGTCAAGTTGTTCGCGGGCGGACAACGTACAACATTATGACATTATGCAAATGTCTTTTCTAGTGACGTAGAACCGTAACGCAGTGGGATTCGAAATACAAACGGCTCATAAAGGCGCTTTAGAGTCGATTATTTCTTTTGGGAGACAGTAACTTTATTTATTGTGCACTTTCGACTTTACAACTTTTTCAAAAATGTACATTCACAGACAGCTGTATTACACACTGCATGAAAGGGAATATTTTTAAAACCATAATAGGGGCACTTTAAAATACTTTCTCCTTTCTCAACTTAATTTGCAGAGACAGCTGTAAGGCATTAGGCAGTTGATTTCACAGAGTATCACTGCTTTCACAACATCGCTCTGTTTGTTTGAGCAGCCTGATGCAGCAACACTGACTTGTCAGTGCCGTGGGTTTGGGGCGGGACTATCTGTTTGCCAACCAATGGCAAGTGTTCGGGAAACCTATCTGTAAACCATCATTATTTTTACAGTTCCTTTTGGTGGCACTAGTAGTGCAGAAATTGCTATAAAGTTATAATGAAATCAAAACTAACCCGATTTACTGTTTCTGTAAATACATGCTTTTGGTATTGTTGTGAAAATGATAGAAAAGTGTATTGTGAATGTTTTGTCTTTCATCAAAATGTAAGGACTTTCTCCATGAAGAACCTTCAGTAACACTTTTCTTGAAGAAGTATTTTTAATGCATTAATTATGCCTTGTAATGCACCTTATAATGCATTGTATGAATTATTGTAATCACTGTTAATACATTATAATAATTATATCTTCATTGTTACACCTTTAGAAAGTATAATGCATTAAACCACATGACAAACAACCAGCTTCAGATGTAACTGGTAATCTGAAAAATTGTTATGCATTTTAACTTTGGTTACAATTATTCATGAAAAGAAAAAGCTTCAAGTAAAGTGATACCCAACTTTCCTTTTCAAAACATATTCACATATTCACTATTATCTATGACTTGCCTCAATATATTGCCAATTTACTGCTTATTATTAGTTAGTAAGGTTTTTTTTTTAGTGTGTAGGTTTAGGTATTGTGTAGGATTAAGGGATGTAGAATAAGGTCATGCAGAACAAGGCTTTATGTGCTTTATAAGCACTAATAAACAGACAATATCCTAATAATATGCATTCTAATAAGCAATTAGTTAACAGTGAGAATTGAACCCTAAAATAAAGTGTTACCATGTCATCAATCACTTTTCTTTTTCCACCACCTGTCATGTAGAGACACTTTTTATGTCAAGTCCCAACCTAAATTTGTTGAAGAATATCTAGATCACTAGATCTAAATATGTCACATTATGGAAATCAGATGGGTTGAAAACACCATTTCATGTCTCATTCACTTAAAAAGAGTCCAGCAATCTCCAATTTGGCTCTAGAGTTTCAGACAAGATCTCAATAATGTCGCAATCTGTGCTCAGATTTGCCAAGATGCCAAAGTCTGCAATCAAAAGTCAGAGATTTCAATATGAACTCCAAAGTTTCTCATCAAATGATCTGAGCATTAATTGTATAGCTCTAGACTCTTACTGGATGAAGACTAGGGACTAATTTGTGTCTATTTGTATTTCTCCCATGGAGAAACATCTCAGTCTACTGAGATATGAAAGAGCAACTTTTGAGCAATAGCACCTTCCTATGGGATATCACTACTGTAAACAGTGACTTTGGGTTGAAGGTGGCATATGCAGATCAGCTGGTTCAACTTAACCAATGACCCGATTGGCAGCACGTTTGGACGTTGGTGCAAATCTGACAGGAGCAGTGTGTCCTCACAGGTAGTGACTTACTTCTGCTGCCAGGCCCAATGAATGTCAGCTATGAGTTTAATTCACAAAGCTCCGTTAGCAAGTGCAAACGTCTTTTCGCTGCAAATACCAGCAACTGGAGTAAATTTATTCCTGAAGTTCCTGGCACAGAGACCCAACATTCCCCAGCAAACACAAGAGTTCTAATGTTTGCCGTTGGCTTCAGAAAATGGAGTGACAAGCCAAATGAACTTGTCTAAATGGAGGAGAACACAGCAAACTCTGCCAACAATTACTAACAGGTATGGCACTGCGGCCCAGCAGCGCGGCGGTTGTTGGTGTTTGTTGGAGGGATTCTGGGGTCAGCGCGCAGGGGGCGGCAGGGCCCAGATCCTGGAACTCTGTCAGCGTTCTCCTCGACTCGCAGGAAAAGCACAGGCGGAGATGGTTAACAGGTAATTGTATAATTAGCAGCAGGTATTGTTTTTGAATAGCTGACTGACTCTGACATGTGTCCGCCGACAGAAACAGCAAACTTACATCATCGTCTTGCCCTGCCACAGCTGAAATGGAAGCATTTGTCCTTTGCTGGAACGGAGCTGAAAAAGAAAGTCATGTTTCATGCAATTGCTTCTTTCCCTGAGTTACATTCGGGAAGGAGATCATCATATCCTGGAAATCGTACATACCATATGAATCCAAATTTTTAAATCTAATTCTTAGTCACCACAAAATCAAAATTGACAATTCTTGTTTTATCATGGAATATTTCAGTATTTATTATAAGTGATTTATTTATAATTCATAATTTTTAAAAAAATACATCTCTGATGTGTTTACGGGGCAACCTGTCACTCAATGAGATCCACCAATAGCAAACCACAACCATCCAATCAATTCCCAATGGACAGAATTAAGTCCTGCCCTACATTATTTCTTCTTCCTGAAGCTGTTTCACTCAGATATATGTCAATATAGGGAAGAAAAGACTATAGCAACTTCCACTTCATGCTGACTTTAAGATTTCTGCCATTTCATTGATAATGGCATCAGGGAATGACACAAGCAGAGGCAAAGCATCTACTGTCATGCGTTTATAAACTGAAAAATGAAAATTCTATCATTATTTACCCAATTACAAACCCGTAAGACCGTCGTATTCTTCAGAACACAAATTAAGATGTTTTTGATGAAATCTGAGAGCTTTATGACCCAACCATAGACTGCAATGTAATTACCACTTTCAAGGCCCAGAAAGGTAGTAAAGACATTGTTAAAATAGTCCATGTGACTCCAGTGGTTCAACCTTAATGTTGAGAAGCGATGAGAATACTTTTTGTGCACAACACCCCACCCCGCCTTTTTTATTCAACAATTTCTTCAACGTTATTCTCCTAATCTGGTCACGTAGTAACACAGTGCGGCACTTCTGGGTCCTCCGTCAGAACGCTGGCTCATTATTGGCCGACGCTGTTCATGTGAGCACGACAACACATGCATGTGATGCTGATGCAGGAGCTGGCCAATCAGTTGGCAATAGTGAGCCGGCGTTCTGGCATAGAACCCGGAAGTCCTGCACTATGTTAATATGTGTACAGCATAGGAGAATGACAAGGAAGAGAAGAAACTGTTGAATAAAGTCGCTATTTTTGGGTGGTATTTGCACACAAAAGTGTTACTTTATATCATTAAAGTTGAACCACTGGAGTCACAATGTTTTTAACACTCTTAATTTGTGTTCCGAAGATGAGCGAAGGTCTTACAGGTTTGGAATGACATGAGGTTGAGTAATTAATGACAGTATTTTCATTTTTGTGTGAACTAACCATTTAACATGCATTTTCAATTATCAGATCACACTTTTACCCATTAAAATCTAGATGTAAATGCACCTAAGAAACATTGTGATCAGGGTCAGTTGCTTCAGCTGGTCTAAGTTGTTACCTAAATTGGAACGTAATGTTTACACTAGAGGCTTAGTAACTAACTCTGTACTTTATTCGGTTGCACCATTTGTTCTTATGGCAGAGCATAGCTTGTAGGTCGTAAGCCCTCCCTAAAGTAATGTGTTGCATGACAACTATGAGATCTCTACCCAATCACTCTGAACATGCATTTCAATTTGAATAAAAACAAAATATCCACATGCTTTCCAGATGCGAAATGCATGTTAATTCCATTTGAACATGGGGAAATTTTATCTTAGCCAATAAGCTCTGTGCCTCTCTGACTTCTCTTATGTGCTAAGTCTTTCGGAAGTTTGAGAAACAGCTGACAGCACCTTTCAGACCAAGCAGAAACCTCTGTAAATCGGATGCATCGGCAGTGGACTGAACACATGAGCAAGCGGTAATCCTGCCATGATAAGCAGCCGCTTACCAGCCTTTCAGCAAATCAAGTACGTCGCTTAATTAAGAGCCAAGCTGAAAAGGTTTATAACACATTCTCGCACACTTTTCAGTTCAGTCCAATGCCCTTGGATCAGAAGCGGGCGACGTCTCCTCTGTTTGACCCCAAGTGTGTGTTTGAAATGTGTTTGTGTGTGTGCATCGTCAACGTGTTCCAGATTGTCCTGACATATGCTCTTTGTGTTTATTATGAGACGGATGCATGAGTGTGTGAGTGTGGATTGCAATGGCATGTGTTGCAGGTGTGTGTGTGTTTGAGAGTGTAAGGTGTATGGTATGATTGTGTATATTTGGAATATGAGGTCAGGATTTCAGGCCGTGCTGATGGCGAGAGCAGATGTGGTTTGTGTTGGATTCTGAATTTTCTGGATGTCGTTTTTTCTCTTCCTCACCTTTTTTTCACTTTCCTCTTCGTCGTTCAGGTTATAGCCTTATTCCTTTTCTTTTTTCACCTCGTTTTTTCCTCTCCTCTCCATCATTTTGCTGCTTTGCAGAAGAGGAACTGTACTGTTTATGAAAGCCTTTAATGTGCTGTGTAATTACTCTTGGCTACGGCTTCATTCATTAGTCACATTAATAAAGCACCTTATAATCACCAGGGAGAATGAGGTTGGGAACAAACTCAGGTACACAAGTGCAGACATGACGTACTTAAAGTCAACGTCAAATGTAAGTTGCGATTTTTCTTCCCTATTTTGATCTATTTTCGAGTGAAAGGGCCTTACGAACAATTTAAAAATGTAGGGCGGGACTTGATTTTGTCCATGGGGAAGTGATTGAATAGTTGTCGTTTCCTATTGGTGGATCTCATGTGAGATCCCTCTCAAGAGGCAGAGGAAGTTATTTTGATTAAAGAAAAAAAAGTAATGATGTGCGTAGATAAATCATTTATATTAAATACTGCAACATTCCATGAACAAATAAGAATTAATTTTGATTTTATGGTAACTTTAATGTGTGTCCTTGTGTTACTTTGGGGGTAACAAGCCATAATTAGTATTCAGATAGCTAACAAGTCAACAGTGTAAATACAACTTGTTCAACCATAGAAGACAGTTTACACTTACATTTCGAGTTGAATGATGTTGACCTTGCATAGCTAGACCTGTTTGAGTTGATTTAGTTGATTGTTCTGACTTCGGAATGAAACTTGAGATATAAAAATAAGAATTTGACTTAAGAATGAGAGACATTAAATGTTTTTATTTATATATATATATATATATATATATATATATATATATATATATATATATATATATATATATATATATATATATATATATATATATATATATATATATATATATATATATATATATTACTCCAGTCTTCAGTGTCACATGATCCTTCAGAAATCATTCATATATACCGATTTGCTCGGTATATACAATTATTATTATTTATTTTTTTGCATTTCTTGTTTGCACTGATAAATTGAAAATGAAAAAGAAAAGCATTTATTTGAAATGGAAGTCTTTTTTAACATTGTAAAAGTATTTACTGTCACTTTTGATCAATGTAATGTAATACATATGTGACAGTGTGTATATATATAAAGTGACAGTAAAGACTTTTACAATGTTACAAAATAATAATAGGAATTAAAAATGAATTTAAGTCATTGTATGTTGGTCTGTAGTCATAATTTGCCTTGTGTAGAAACAACAGACATTTATAGTGTCTCCTCATTTAGCTAGCTGAAGTAAAGTGTATGTGTGCTTGTGTGTACGAACGTGTGTGTGTCTGTGCATGCGTGCGTGTGCACGTGTGGTCCTGGTAAACCCTACAATGTGGGGGTAAAACATTGTGTGTCCCCACAAGGATAGCAATACCAGAAATCCTTGACATATTTTGGTACCCATGAGGAAAACCACTTATAAATAAAAATTATGTTTTTTGTAAATGTTAAAAAGCAGTTTTCTCTCTCTGTGTGTGTGTGTGTGTATGCGCATCCTGGTAATTCCTACGGTATGGGGACAAAATGTCCCCACAAAGATGGCAATATCCAAAATCCTTGTCCTTGTGGGGACATTTTTTGGAATGTCCCCATAAAACATGAAAACCCAACATGTGTGTGTGTGTGTGCGTGTGTGTGTGTGTTGACACGTGCCCCTTTCACTGGCTCCTCTACGATCACTTACCACTCCACAGATTAGGGGCTTTACCATGGATCTCTTTCAGTCTGTCTTTCTGCTTGCTGACGGCCGGACGCAGGTCTCCACCGTCAACACAGCTGGGATCTAAAGTACTGAACGACTCTTGTCGAGGCTCTAAAATTGGATCAAGCAGAATTTTCTGCATATTGTTTTAGATGTGTTTCTGATCCCTTTCGTAACCCTTGGCTTTAAAGTGTTGCCACGCTCCACCTCGCGACCTTTGAATCTTTACCCCTGCCCCCGGAGATTTGTGAGCGAGTGAGAGAGAGCTCTCGTTTGTCCAACAAATACTACAACAAATTAAGCAGCATTAGAATAGTCGGGCGTGAAGCCTGATGTCCGTCTGCGTTTCATTAGTGCAGCTCTCTAACGCGTTCCATCTGGAGGGGCTGCCGCAAGCTCCCTCTTGCCCCGTGCGGTGTGGCCCGGCCTGGGTCAAGATGCCCTCAGACCCCCCAGCAGCACGGGGCCCTTTGTCAACTCTAATCACCTGGACTCGATAGAAAGGCCAATATCTCTGATACCATAGCGAAAACTTCTATTAAATTAAAACCTTTATAAAAAAGGAACTTCATTTTTTATTTTATTTTACATTCCGCATTTGTTTTCACAATAAATAAAAAAGATTTTAAGTTGGAATTTGCAATGTAACTGTAATGTTCTTCAGAAGTGACCAAAATGATTCTGGCACATTTAAACATCTGTTTCTCTCTCTCTCCACTCCCCCTCTTTCAGAAAGCAAAAAGGGATGATGGGAAAGAGTAAGTGTGAATCCGATGACACCTCCTCCATCACTCGCTCCTCTTTAGTGTCACCGATGGGATTTTTCCACATACACACACATGCCCACAGAGTTTGTCAGATCCTGTTTAGAGTGAGTCGGGAATATAAGATGTGACAGGGTCAGGGATATGGAGGCCGGCAGTCGTCTGGAATGTGGCAGAATTTTAGAAAGTGACAAAAACGGAACGGTGAGAGAGTTCTGGAATACTCCAGGCCATCAGAACCCTATAGAACAGTACGGACATAAGGAATATGACAGAATTCTGGAAGAATAGTCTGGAATGAGACACAGAAAGAGAAATAGAAAATGAGATGTAGACAGAACTTTTTTTTATATATTCAGGGAATGAATAAGAGAATAGGGAATAATCTGAGTGTTGAGAAATGAGGTGTTGAAAACTTATGAGTTTGTGTGGTTGGGATGGGAATGGGGTTACGGGGGTGGTGTGTGTGTGTGTGTGTGTGTGTGTGTATTTATATGCATGAATGCATATTTCTATACGAAGATTTCTTTAAGGTTTCGGGTTGGTCTTATGTATATATTTATAGTTAGCTAATTAGTTAATGCATTAACTAACATCAATACATTTGTTACAGTAGTCATCTTTGTTCAGGTTAGTTAATACAAATATAAGTGTTCATTGTTAGATCATATTAAATAATAACAGATACAACTTTTGATTTTTAATAATGTTTTAGTAAATGCTGACATTAACATTAACTAAGATTCATACATGCTTTAGAGTTATTTTTTGATGTTAGCTCAAACTTTTTTAGCTAATCCAGAAGGCACTGCGATTCAAGAGCTTCGGGGCAAAAAACTAATGTAGTTAACTAGTGTTAGCAAATAGAACCTTACTGAGTTACCGATAATTATTTATTTATTTATGTAAAAAAATATGAAACACCATAATAGAATTGTTGGTAACACTGTAGTTTATGGTCCAATTCTCACTAGTTGCTTATTAACATGCATATTACTAGGATATTGGCTGTTTATAAGTACTTATAAAGCACATATTAATGCCTTATTCTGCATCACCATATTCTACTTCCCTTAAAGGGAAAGTTCACCCAAAATTGAAAATGACCCCATTATTTACTCACCCTCAGGCCGACCTGTGTATATGACATTCTTCTTTCAGACAAATACAATTTATTTAACAGTTATATTAAATTATGTCCTGGTTCTTCCAAGAATTATAATGGCAGTGAATGGCAGCCCAAAATTCGAACCCAAAGAAGTGCATCCATCCATTATAAGAGTACGTAGCGTAACTGGCGTGACGATGACGTCAGCCGTAGCGTAAGCATTTTGAACTGCGAGAGGCGTTACACTTTCTTCGTAAGTTGAATACAGAAGGCAGTCCAGAAGCTAGATATTTGACTTTATAACGTATTAAATATGGATATTTTTCTTACAAATACCCATTGATTAGTTTCAGAAGGCCTTTATTAACCCTCAGAGCCATGTGGAGTACTTTTATAATTGATGGATGCACTTTTTTGGTCTTCAAATTTTGGGCTGCCATTATAAAGCTTGGAAGAGACAGGACATTTTTTTATATAACTCTGATTGTATTCGCCTGAAAGAAGAAAGTCATATACACCTAGGATGGCTTGAGGGTGAGTAAATTATGGGATGATATTCATTTTTGGGTGAACTATCCCTTTAATCATACCCAATACTTAAACTTAACAACTATCTTACTAACTTTTAATAAGCAGTAATTAGGAGTTTATTGAGGCAAAAGTCATAGTTAATAGTTAGTTAATTTTGAGAATTGAACCCTAATCTAAAGTGTGATCTGTTTTTATACAAAGCTTATACAATTAAAACAAACTAACACAAAACCCAAAAAGAGGTATTTATATATTTTATATTTTAGGTATTTTATAATCTTCCTTATATATAATCTTAATATGTTTTTCCCACAGTCTGTCAGCAGATGCTTGTCTGACATTCAGGAATGACTCAGTGGTGAGGTCATGGGTCAAATATAATTGTTCCTCTTTACTGTAATAACAATGATAATTCAGCCCAGAGGCTTCATGCGAACTCAGAAGATTTGTTTGCCTGGTCCAACCTCAGAGCCAACCAGTCCAGTCTCTGAATCAATGTTTCTGGAGCGGCCTGAAAATATGTGAGGTGAAGGTCAAATTTGAAATGAATGTCAGCCTAATAGTTTCAAAGCAACTTTTTTAAAGACATATTTTTGATTCTTTGTTTTTATGCAAATAATTGGATTCATAGTGGTTTACAAATGAATGCATATTTATTGGTGTTTGCTAAGTGAAGCATCACAATTTTTTTTGTTCTGTATATGTACCCTTTTGCACTTTCAAGTTAACCCACATACTTTGGCTATAATCAGAACAGAATACCGATACTAGTGTACTGGGTTTGGCATGCTACACATTGTGTTTTTTTTTTTTTTGAAGCACTGGATAATACAGTAATATGCTACTATGACGAGCGTGAAAGGCACACATGAGTTTGATTCAGTGCCGATTTCTTGAGAAGTTTAGCTCCAATCCTAATTAAAAACACCTGATCCAGCTAATCAAGGTCTTAAGGATTACTAGAAACTACCAAGAAGGTGAGTTGGAGCTACATTCTGCAGGGCTCTGGCCCTCCAGGAACTGAGTTTGAGACCACTGCCCTAAAATGTCATCAGAAATGCTGTCTAGGGGTAGTTTGAGAAGCAGCCTTTGCAGACACAAAAAAACAAATATATACATATTTTGCAATTGATCTGTGACATCTGTGCTTCCTCACTTTTGAAAAGCTCCAGCCGCCACCGGTTTGATTGGAAATGAACGCAGGAAGGTAGATCTTCAGAGGCTTGGTTGAGCAACACTTTCTCTTGTTATGCAGACAATGGAAATATTTGGCATCTGCACCTATGGTAAGATGATTCTACAGAAACCTGACAAAGTCTCTGGAGCTGTAACTAGCAGATCTTGGGGACTAGATTCATCTCATATGAGAGAAATTCACAATATACAAATAATGTAGAGCAGACAAGAACTACCTATTTTAAGAAAAAACTATGTAATGAGAAGGCTTTTTGACCAAGATGTATAGACTGAAGGTTAAGTTCATCCTCCAGAGCATCTCCCTGTATCCCAATCCTTGTTTGCTATTATTGCCATAAATGTTACAATAATGTTAAATGGTTAGTTCACCCAAAAATGAAAATTAGCCCATTATTTACTCACCCTCAAGCCATCCTAGGTGTATATGACATTCTTATTTTTAGACAAACACAATCTGAGTTATATTATAAAATGTCCTGGCTCTTTCAAGCTTTATAATGGCAGTGAATTTTGCTCCTTTTTTGAAGTCCATAAAATGTGCATCTTTCTTTCAAAATAATAATAGTGTAGTTATTATTAACTCATAACAACTAAAAACATATTTTCTTTTAGTTTTATTAAATTAAATAAACGGTGAACTGAAATAAAAATATAAGAAACTTTTTTTAAAAATCTGCAACATTTATTTTTTAATTTAGTTTAACTTGGTGTACTTAAATAACCAAATACAAATTATTAAAAACAATATAAACACATAAAAAACGACTAGCCTACATTTGACAAAAACAACAAAATTACAAAAAAAAATTCAAAAATTGAAACAAACACAGAACATATAAAATAAAGTCTAATTGAAAATATTAATAAAGAACAATGATAATGGTATAATGGTATCTGTATATTAAAATAACACAGTTTTGAACAATGTGCATCATTCACAACAAAACCAGGAAGGTGAATTAAGAAAGCAACAAAGTCAAGAAAGCAAGAAAGCAAAAAAGTCAACAGTATTTTGTTAACATTGTATTGTGTGTTAAGTTGAGGTAACATTTGTAGTATGTATTGTTTTGATACCCGTGCTTAATGATGAAAACTCTGCAGTTTATATATAGTAGATATGTTGCAGTGCCATTTTGTTAAAGGTGCAGTAAGGGATTTTGAAAAAATGCTGTTAAAATGTTGTCGGACAGAGCACCACAACAAACGTGTGGCCAATCAGCATTAGGGGCATATGATGGTGGAGGAGAGAGAGTGAGTGAGCAAGAGGGAGATTTGAATAAAGACTGTTGAAAGTGAGATGAAAGACAATACAAAAGAAAAAAAATCTCAGCGGAATATCACTGGACAAAGAAAGGTTATGATCAGGCAAGAGCTTAAGGAGGCGTGTTAATATTAGAAAAGCTTTCCAGCTCTGGAGAGACCTACGCAGGAAGGCCTGAAAACAGACGCAGAGGTTGTGTTGTTTCTGCTCCATACGTGAGTAACATTGGTTTTGTGGTTTCACAGAACCAAGAAAGGCTGTTGTTGTAATGTTAGCATAGTTACAGGACAGTTTTGAGTGTCATTGTTTGTCTGGAGCTGGTATGCTGCTGGCGACTAACAACAAACTCTCTCTTGTATATACTCTTGTGTACTGTATGTTTTTTTGTGCTTCCTTCATCATCGTTTATTTTTCGTGAAGCATTATTTTGCTTCCCTTTTGCTATGATAAATAGACATCCACTCTTGCACTGCGTGTGTAATGAGGCCAGCTAGTGTGAACTGTGCAGGTAAACCTCACTCCTGTAAGGGGAAGTGTTTGTAAATTTTGAGGGCGGAGCATTGAAGAGAGGGGTGGGTTTGTTTGGGCTGAATATCAACGGTGTTGAACAATTATTTAAGGAGATCGCATACTGCACCTTTAAAACACACACACATACACGCACGCACACACACACACACACACACACACACACACGTTGGGTTTCCATCTTTTATGGGAACTTTCCATAGACATAATGATTTTTATACTGTACAAACTGAATATTCCATCCCCTAATAAACCTACACAAAACAGAAAACTGTCCGTATATTTACATTTTCAAAAAACATAATTCTTTATGATTTATAAGCTGTTTTCCTCATGGGGACCAAAAATAATGTCCCCACAAGACATACAAATAGCTATGGTATTACTAGGCATTTTTTGTCCCTACGACATATTGAATACCGAAAAGGCAAACACACACACACACACTAGCGGTCTGCATGCACAGGCTTTAAACTGACACCCCGACCCGACCATTACATGTACATGTTAAGCCCAAACCCGACCCGTACCTGAGGTCCGTTTCTCACAGCAAATACCATTTTTGCAATATGTTGTATTTAATGTTTGCTTGCAACGGTAAACAAAAACATGTACAAACACAGGCACAGCGGCAAAAAAGAAAAAGCACGGAATGTGATCGAACAAGTGTAACAGTCACATTTCTCTGGAACTCAAACTTTAAACTTCAAAAAGTTCACGCAGTGTTGCTAAACTATTGACACAAATATGTCCTTCTCAAAACTAGTTATGAAGGAAGAGAACGGCTTCGGCAGTTGATCATAATTCTTCCAGATTCTAGCTTTCCTGCATCTTTTGGATCTGTGATAAGTTTTCCCTCAGAAATATTTTGCTTTATCGCACTCATGGTTAATGTTTGCTTGCTGTCGACTCGTCTGGTGTGACCAAGAGCAGTAGCATATGTATAAATGTTTTGAGTTAGGGAATAAATGATAGCACATGTATAAATGATATAAATTATATAGCCTATTATTATGATATACACTCACCTAAAGGATTATTAGGAACACCATACCAATGCTGTGTTTGACCCCCTTTTGCCTTCAGAACTTCCTTAATTCTACATGGCATTGATTCAACAAGGTGCTAAAAGCATTCTTTAGAAATGTTGGCCCATATTGATTGGATCTTGCAGTTGATGGAGATTTGTGGGATGCACATCCAGGGCACGAAGCTCCTATTCCACCACATCTCAAAGATGCTCTATTGGGTTGAGATCTGGTGACTGTGGGGGCCATTTTAGTACAGTGAACTCATTGTCATGTTTAAGAAACCAATTTGAAATGATTCAAGCTTTGTGACATGGTGCATTATCCTGCTGGAAGTAGCCATCAGAGGATGGGTACATTGTGGTTATAATGGGATGGACATGGTCAGAAACAATGCTCAGGTAGGCCGTGGCATTTAAACGATGCCCAATTGGCACTAAGGGGCCTAAAGTGTGCCAAGAAAACATCCCACACCATTACACCACCACCACCACCAGCCTGCACAGTGGTAACAAGGCATGATGGATCCATGTTCTCATTCTGTTTACGCCAAATCCTGACTCTACCATCTGAATGTCTCAACCGAAATCGAGACTCATCAGACCAGGCAACATTTTTCCTATCTTCAACTGTCCAATTTTGGTAAGCTTGTGCAAATTGTAGCCTCTTTTTCCTATTTGTAGGGGAGATGAGTGGTACCCGGTGGGGTCTTCTGCTGTTGTAGCCCATCCGCCTCAAGGTTGTGCGTGTTGTGGCTTCACAAATGCTTTGCTGCATGCCGCGGTTGTAATAAGTGGTTATTTCAGTCAAAGTTGCTCTTCTATCAGCTTGAATCAGTCAGCCCATTCTCCTCTGACCTCTAGCATCAACAAGGCATTTCCGCCCCCAGGACTGCCGCATACCGGATGTTTTTCCCTTTTCACACCATTCTTTGTAAACCTTAGAAATGGTTGTGCGTGAAAATCCCAGTAACTGAGCAGATTGTGAAATACTCAGACCACTAACAACCATGCCACGCTCAAAATTGCTTAAATCACCTTTCTTTCCCATTCTGACATTCAGTTTGGAGTTCAGGAGATTATCTTGACCAGGACCACACCCCTAAATGCATTGAAGCAACTCCCATGTGATTGGTTGATTAGATAATTGCATTGATGAGAAATTGAACAGGTGTTCCTAATAATCCTTTAGGTGAGTGTATATATTACCAGGTAAACACGCACACTTTTTTTTTAATACTGTACAAACTGTATATTCTCTCCCCTTACACTAACCCACCCCTTAACCTACCCATCACACAAAACATTTACATTTTCAAAAAAAAACAACTCATTCTGTATGATTTATAAGCTTGTTTTCTCATTAGTCAACGGGATAGAAAAGCATTAACAGACACACACACACATTCTTGGATCTTTGTGAGGATTCATTGACAGTCTTCCTTACCCTAACCCTACCCATTACAACTAACCTGAACCATTACCCTAAAACCTCCCTAAAACTAACTATAACCTTAGCTCTAAAACGAAGTCTTGATCCTCAAACAGGAGTTTTTAAAGGAGTCTCAGAAACTGAGGACCAGCCAAAATGTCCTTTCTCCTCACTCTGATGGTCTAAAACTCAAACCAGTCCTCACAAAGATAGTTGTACAAGTACACACACACACACACACAGTTTTTGGCCTCAGGGCCGGCGTGTGCTGGCTTCAGATGTGCTGTATGTTTGGCGTGTGCTGTGGTTTTATTTGAGTAGTAGATCACAGTTGCGTCATAGTTGCATGCGTGAGAATGGCTGCATCTCTATCTGAGGGTCTGTTTGTGATCAGAGTTTGATCTATGATGGGGTTTTTAGAAGCAGGAGTGTGTGTGCGGGCGCTATCTCTTTCAGTGTTGTAGTTTGCGTCCGACTGATCTGATGCATGTTTGAGCAGAAGAACACAAGATGTCCAGATGAACATGTTCTTACCCGGATATTGCACTTTCATAGATTAAAAGTCTAAATAGATTCAAAGTCAATAGTTCCAGTAGGAGTGTAAAATAAATGTGCTGCAGCTGTTATTATTTGATGAGAAATTTTGAGTTCATATTGAGATCTCTGACTTTTGATCGCAGTGTTTTGGCAAATCTGAGCACAGTTTGAGGCATTATAGAATTTCTTCTGAAGCTCTACAGGAGACGCATGAGAGATTACGAGTCTCTTTTTCTCAGGAGAATTATTTGAGAATCAGGAGAATTCTCAGGAGCGACGATTGAGGTATTAAAGAGATCTCGTTTGTGTTCAAATGCCTGCTGCAGATGTGTGTGTTGTCAGTTGATTTAGCTCTTTAACAGTCTTTGGCTCTACACATGTCAGTTTTCAAAGCTGTATGTTGTTTATGACCCAAATTTTCCTGCTTGGATGACCAAAAAAGTGGAAAAATCTTTTCACACCCAACACACACATACACACACACACAGAGTTGCTTTTGAGAGGACTCCATGCTGCTGGTTTGGCTGTTCTGTTCTGAGCAGATGATACTGTTTATTAGAATAACTGATGTCTGATGAAAACTTTTCTGTGAGTCTGTGCCAGTACAGTCACAAGAACTTTGGAGAAAATGCAGATTTTTGTCACTGCATTGATGTTTTGCTGCATATTAAAGTCAACATGACATCAAAGTTTACTCTATACACTGCAAAAAAAATTCTTCTTCAGTATTTTTGTCTTGTCATCCATTAAAAATATCTAAAAAAAAACAACAAATCTTTTATTAGGATACATTTACTTTTAAATGGCGTAAGATATTAAGTCTTGTTTTCTGAAAAAAAAAAAGTATCAAAATGAAGTGAGGTCAGAAAAATAATCTTGTTTCCTTTTGATTTAACTTTATTTTTCATTGGCAGGCATAGTTTCTTGTTTTAAGCATAAACTTAGTTCATTTTTATCTTTTTTTCCCCCCAACAAATTAAAACTTATACTTGAGAAGCAAAAAGACTCAAGATATTATGGATCTTGATTTAAGTTGTTTAGATATTTGTACTGATAAACAAGATAAAAGCACTGAGGAAGAGCAGCACTTATTGGAGTGTATTTACTATCTTAATACATATAACAGGTCTTATTGTGATGAATTCATCCGTGCACATTATTCCAAATAAAAAAAAACATTTGTCCTGGTAATTTTTAATCAAAATAACTTTCTCTCAAATATCACTAAAGCCTCCTCAAAAGGTGATGTTTCACAAACCGCAGCAGACCTGCATTCAGCGCTTACTTATTTTCGTTATGGATGAAACACATACTTTACACCAGGGGTGTCCAAAGTCGGTCCTGGAGGGCCGCTGTCCTGCAGAGTTTAGCGCCAACTTGCCTCAACACACCTCTCTGGAAGTTTTTAGTATGCCTAATAAGACCCTGATTAGCTGGTACAGGTGTGCTTAATTGGGGTTGGAGCTAAACTCTGCAGGAGCAGGATTGGACACCCTTGCTTTACACCATCCAAATAATTCCTGATGTTAAAATGAAGTCCCGTTCTACAGTTCTTCTGCATGGTTGAATATCGTATTTACCTCAGAAATACATCACATTATAGAAGAAAAAGGGATTGTGGGCAGTGTTTCATGTTGACTTGGAGCCCCAATTACATTTAGTACAGGTTCTGGTTTATTCTTTGCCTTTTATTTTTAGTCTACACACACACACACACACACACACACAGTTTTTGGGGTGCAGCTGTGTTGGTGATGTCATCCTTTACTGCCAGTTTACTGATTGGTAGTCTTTATTAGAAGCAGGACGCTTTGATTTGTACACACACACACACACACACACACACACACACACACACACACACACACACACACATGTTTGTTTTTGTGAAATGTGGGGACATTCCATAGGTGTAATGGTTTTTATACTGTACAAACCGTATTTTCTATCCCCCTACACTGCCCCTGCCCCTAAACCTACCCATCACAGGAGACTGTGCAGTTTACTTTCTGTGAAAAAAACCTCATCCTGTGTGATTTATAAGCATTTTGAAAAGTGAGGACATGGGGAACGTCCTCATATTTCACCCTCTTTTTGTAATACCTATGTCATACCCATGTCATTATACACATTTGTGTCCTGATATTTCACAAAAACATGCCACACACACACACACACACACACACACACACTGTCTGGTTCAATATCTCCCCATAGACATAATAGTTTTATTCAGTACAAACTGTATATTCTCTCCCCTTACACTAACCCTAAACCCCTAAACCTACCCATCACACAAAACGTTCTGCATTTCTACATTAATTTTTTTTTTTTTAAATCTGTATGATTTATAAGCTTGTTTCCCTTTTAAGCTTGGTCCCCAATGTGACACAAGTCCCCATGAGTCAGTGTGCATTGAGGCTGAAGTCCCCACCGGGATGGAAAAACCTGAACACTTTCCATAGACATTAAAGATTTTTATACTGTACACACTATATATTCTCTCCCCTAACCCTAAATCTCCTTATCGTAAATCTACCCACCACAACTAAGTGCCTAACCTGAGGCCTGACCTGACCCTAAACCTACCCTTAACCTTAATTATAACCTTATCCTTAAAACAAAGTCTTGACTCTCAAACAGGCTTTTAAATGAGTCTTAGAAAGTGAGGACTGGCCAAAATGTCCTCTCTTTACTCTCTATGTCCTCACTGCGCTGTTCTAAAACTCAAACCGGTCCTCACAAAGATAGTTAAGTGGCAGGAGTAGCGAGTAGTGAACACACACACACACACTGCAAACCATGGACACACAAAGACAGAGCAGTGGGCAACCATTCAACCAGTGGGCAAAAACTGAAATATCACATGGTCCTCAGTATTCAGACCCTTTGCTCAGTATTTAGTAGAAGCACCCTTTTGATCTAATACAGCCATGAGTCTTTTTGGGAAGGATGCAAGAAGTTTTTCACACCTGGATTTGGGGATCCTCTGCCATTCCTCCTTGCAGATCCTCTCCAATTCTGCCAGGTTAGATGGTAAACATTGATGGACAGCCATTTTCAGGTCTCTCCAGAGATGCTCAATTGGGTTTAAGTCAGGGTTCTGGCCGGCCCATTCAAGAACAGTCACAGAGTTTGTTGTGAAGCCACTCCTTTGTTATTTTAGCTGTGCGCTTAGGTTCATTGTCTTGTTGGAAGGTGAACCGCCGGCCCAGTATGAGGTCTTGAGCATTCTTGAGAAGGTTTTTGTGCAGGATATCCCTGTCCTTGGCGGCATTCATCTTTCCCTCGATTGCAACCATCCTATCGTCCTGTCCCTGCAGCTGAAAAACACCCCCACAGCATGATGCTGCCACCACCATGCTTCACTTTTGGGACTGTATTGGACAGATGATGATCAGTGCCTGGTTTTCTCCACACATACCGCTTAGAATTAAGGCCAAAAAGTTCTATCTTGGTCTCTTCAGATGAGAGAATCTTATTTCTCACCATTTTGGAGTCCTTCAGCTGTTGTTTAGCAAACTCCATGCTGGCTTTCATGTGTCTTGCACTGAGGAGAGGCTTCCGTCGGGCCACTCTGCCATAAAGCCCCGACTGGTGGAGGGCTGCAGTGATGGTTGACTTTCTACAACTTTCTCCCATCTCCCGACTGCATCTCTGGAGCTCAGCCACAGTGATCTTTGGGTTCTTTTTTACCTCTCTCACCAAGGCTCTTCTCCCCCGATAGCTCAGTTTGGCCGGACGGCCAGCTCTAGGAAGGGTTCTGGTCGTCCCAAACGTCTTCCATTTAAAGATTATGGGGGCCACTGTGCTCTTAGGAACCTTAAGTGCAGCAGAATTTTTTTTGTTACCTTGGCCAGATCTGTGCCTTGCCACAATTCTGTCTCTGAGCTCTTTAATGCAGTTCCATTGACCTCATGATTCTCATTTGCTCTGACATCCACTGTGAGCTGTAAGGTCTTATATAGACAGGTGTGTGACTTTCATAATCAAGTCCAATCAGCATAATCAAACACAGCTGGATTCAAATGAAGGTGTAGAACCATCTCAAGGATGATCAGAAGAAATGGACAGCGCCTGAGTTAAATATATGAGTGTCACAGCAAAGGGTCTGAATACTTAGGACCATGTGATATTTCAGTTTTTCTTTTTTAATAAATCTGCAAAAATGTCAACAATTCTGTGTTTTTCTGTCAATATGGGCTGCTGTGTGTACATTAATGAGAAAAAATGACCTTAAATGATTTTACCAAATGGCTGCAATATAACAAAGAGCGAAACATTCAAGGGGGTTTGAATACTTTCCGTACCCACTGTATATAAAAAAATGCTGCATCTTGTGTTGTCATTCCCTTTGTAGCATGCGCAAGTGACGATTCTCTGTCAACCAATCAGCGTTCTGCAGTGAGTCTAGCTCCACCCTTTAGTACCAGACTACTGTGCAAGGTACCCCAACAGAAGGGTCACAATAAAGTGATACAGTACGGTTCTGTATTTTGGTGCCATTCACAACTTCTGACAATAGAAACAGAAATAATTGCATACCGTACTGTATCGTACCGCTCTGTGAAAACGAGCCATAAGTGCCTAACCCGGACCCTGACCCTGACCCTAAACCTACACTTAACCTAATTATAACCTTATCCCCAAAACCAACTCAAACAGGAGTTTTTAAAGGAGTCTCAGAAAGTGAGGCCCAACCAAATTTTCCTCACATCACTCTTTGTCTTCACTTTGGTGGTCTAAAACTCAAACAGGTCCTCACAAACATGAACAAGTGTACACACACACACGCACATGTTGGGTTTTCATGTTTTGTGGGGACATTCCATAGGCGTAATGCATTTTATACTGTACAAACCGTATTTTCTATCCCCCTACACTGCCCCTGCCCCTAAACCTACCCATCACAGGAGACATGCTGCAATTTAACTTTTTCAAAAAACATAACTTAGTGTGATTTATGACCTGTTTTCCTCATGAGGACCAAAAAATGTCCCCACAAGGACAAGGATTTTGGATATTGCCATCTTTGTGGGGACATTTTGTCCCCATACCGTAGGATTACCAGGACGCCCGCACACACACACACACACACACACACACACACACACACACACACACATACACACACACACACACATGCGCGCACACACACTCTGATGAGTCGACTAAGGTTTTTCTTTCTTTCTTTCTTTCTTTCTTTCTTTCTTTCTTTCTTTCTTTCTTTCTCAAAAACCACCTGCAGGTTTCCCTGTCCCGGCTGACCAGTTTGAAGTGTGTTCCCTAGTTAAACGCCAGCATATATGACTATAGTGCTCCCTTCCATAACCCTTCTCTTTCGTGGGCTTGTGTATTCCTTCACTCTTGGCTTGTCATTTGTCTTTCCAGTCTTTGAAGACAGCATAGGCTGCTAATAAAAGACAGGTCTCCACCACAACAAAGGGCGCTGTGCCCAGACTGAATAAACTATTTACCCCTCCTTCTCTTTCTCTATTTTTTCTCCCCCTCTTTTTCTCTCTCCTCCCCTACGTTTTTTCTCCCTCTTGGCTTCAGAAGAAATATGTGCACTTGCTATGTTTTTTCCATGTGATCACAGAATGCTCTGGAATAGATTAGTGGAGGAGAAGAAGGGAGGGAGCGAGAGGATAAATGAGAGAGAAACAGTAATGAGGGAGCAGGTAACCGAGGTAACGTCAGTCTCCAGGGGATCAGGTGATGAAGGAGGCGGAGTTACGCACGCAAACAAACAAACTACATGCAAGCACATTAACGGTGACCGAGCAGATTTCATAACCAGCTCAGAGTTCTTATTGTTAACCAAAACTATTTTAAATAAAGCTGAAAGAAAAATCTCAAATTAAAAATTTGAATTGTTGTCTTGAAAGTTTAATTTGAGGTATTAAAAACTAGACTGAAATTAAAACGTTTTATAGAAATATATTTTTAAAAATCATTAAAAAAAATAAATAAAAATGAATTCAAAATATAATTAAATACTATAATACTGTCTAAGTAAAATTGTTGGGTTACACTTTAAGGTGTCATTGTTACAGTGTTATTATATATTTAAGCACTGATATATTCATTAACAACATGTACTTTCTATAGGGTTAGGGTATGATTAGGTTTAGTTGAGGGTTAGTTGCATGTAAATATGCATAATTTACTGTTTTTACTATGGTAAGTACATGAAAAATATGTAACAAGGACACTGTAAAATAAAGTGTTACCCATTGTTGTTTTAAATGTGTCCAAAATCAGATTCCAGTGTGAATATATCATGGTCCTGAACTGACCCACATGCGCAAAAGTACGATAAAAAGACGTCACGCAGCACGCTGTCATACGGAAGTGAACACAGTAAACACAGAGAACATTAAGGTAAGTGCCTACACGTTTATTTATAGTATGATCTGCTCTGGAAGCCTGCAAATTTATGTACAGGCCAATTTTACAAATTATGTAAAAAGCAAAGACGTGGATGTGAAGAAAGAATTGTTATAACATGTTATGCTTATATATAGAGCTGTCAATGTAATACTTATGAGCTCTGACACATCACTGTCTATCTTTCACAACTGTCTTGATAACTTCGGGTAAGTAAAAATCTTTGAAGTGACTCCCATAAGCGCAAAATTGAGTGAATTTAGAGTGACGTAAAAGTCACATTAATTCCAAAAAACAAAACAAAAAAAAAGACTGAGATCACATCAGATTTTTCACACTGTCATTACAAAAACAGATTTGAGTCACATATGAGCACAAAAAAATCAGATTGGGCCACATTTATCTGCAGTCTGAACGTAGCCTGAGAGTTAAACAGTTTTGTTCTGCTGTGCCTTTGGTTACGTTCACACTGTCAGTCCAAATCCGATTATTTGTGTATCCAATTGGAATCTGATCTAAAATTATTGACATCCACATTGTGTAACGCAACTGCTCCGATCTGATTTGTGTGTCCATGCCGCTCTTTGGTTTTCCGGGATATCTGCATTGATTTCTATGGCAGTAGGCTTTATGCCGGATGTCACATGTACAAACAGGAAAACAGGTCATCCACTTGTCGGAGAAAGTGTTAACGGCAGTACGAACTGATGGCAACAACTATGGACTTTAATCAGCTAACCTAGTTCTGTTTTATTGTTGCTGTTTTATTCGATTTATGTTAGTGGGAAGAAGAAAAAAAAACCTTTTTAGATATCAATCTGAACTGGTTATGCTCATCTTTGCTCGCTCCTTTGAAGGAGGCTCTAAAACACCTCTATGATGAAGCACATGCAAAAGACCTATACAGCGATGAGACCTGTTTAAAGAGTACGGAAGTTTGTTGCGCATAACCCCCATGACGTTGAGTTAGTAGGCATACACCAAAAACAACAACAAGTGAAGCATGGAGAGGTCTGCATTACAGATGTTCTCTTGTTTAGAACATGGCATTGTGAAGCCGCAGTGCTGGACTACTGAATAATGATAAGGCAATGGCTGAAACATAGGAGGCTGGTATTCTGCATTGTCATCTCCGCTGGTTTCAAACAAGTGTGCCGCATAAGTCCTGAAAAGTGAAGCCAAAACGTTTCGATTGCTCCCAGGTGGTTTGTCCTAGTATAGGTCATAAACCCCGCCCTCTCCATGTAATCAAATGGGACACAAAACAAACTAAACAATAAAATTACACTTTTGCAAAGATAGTTTCTGTCATTTAGGTAGATTTGATCACACTGATGTAAATTCAAGTGTTTGTTTTTTAAATAAGTTTGGTTTTAGTTAGTTATTTAAAGCTATGTCATGATTCACAGCTGAGATTGACAGTCACTGAGGCACATACAGAATTTTTTCAGGATTTTCGGGACAACCTTGTTTCTGCTGCAACTAGTTTCCTATAACACCATCTGACATTTATGTTTTACGTGGTGTGAGAAAGTCATATAAACCACTAAAAATCCGATCAGACCAATCAGACTGAAACGGTTTTTCAACGTTTTTTCAGAAATGCAATTTAAATAGGATTTCAAACCACATATGAATGTAGCTCGAAACAGATTTGTATGTACCGCATTTCATGTGATTTTTGTCCGTTCAGACTTGCTAAATCTGATCGGTTTTCAATCAGATATGCACAAAAATCGGTTTTGGACTTTTGGTCTGAATGTAGACTTTAAGAGCCGATTCACTTTGACCACTTATAATTCATTTTCAATTCGAGCTGAAGATGATACTACAGAATATAAACGCCTTTAAGCGAAAAGCGGCACCGCCACTTAATGACCTCCAACATTTCATTCTATAATGTTTACCTGGAAATCAAGTAGCTTTAGATGAAAGCATCTGCCAAATGATACATGTCAATGATGATTCCTCATCATGGCTCAATCAAATGTCCAAAATAAACAGATGAAAGATCAGCTACAAAACCAATCATCTTAAGATGAGTTGGGCAAATCTGTCTCTCTCTCTCTCTCTCTCTCTGTGCTGGCAGGGATGATACCACAGACATGCAGCTGAAAGTAAATAAATGGCTGTTTTTTGGTTTCTTTTTCCTGGAGAAGAATAACAGAGAGAAGTGTGTGTGTGTAAACCACAGTCTTATTGAAGCTATTAGACTGCTTAGGAGTGGAGCAAAACCAACACACACAGAGACGCACATTTTTTCCCCTTCTAATTCCCTCTTTTCTCTGGTGTGTGTGTGTGTGTGTGTGTGTGTGTGTGTGTCATGGCGACAGGTGTTCCTGTTTGCAGCTGTTCTTCGCAACCGCTATGTCCACCTCACCTGCAGACGTCTCTGATCTTCCCAATGCAAAAGGAGGGCGAATGCGGTTTGGCTGTACCAGGTGCTCAGATTCAGTTGCAAGCACAAACAAGTGCAATGAGGTCCAGTTGGACCTCTTTTAAAAGGGTAGGTGACTCAAAAATAAAAGCAAACGAGAGAGAGAAATGCTGAAATGTGACAAAAGGAATCAGCTAGCAGAATGTTCACGCTGCTCTTTTCCACATACTGAAAATAGATTTTATATATATATATATATATTTCACGAGTTTGTGTGCCCATATAATCTTAGTAAAAGTGGTAAACAGATTTGGCTTGCTGTCTGCTATAGAGGGCTCGGAGAGGATATTCTACCCGAGCTCCGATTGCCCCCCTATAACAGGCAAATTTTTTCAAAAAAGGGGAGGAGCCGGGGAGGAGGAGGGATGCTGCAAGAACTAACAATGGGAAGAGGTAGGCTGCTGTTTTATACCTTGGTATTAATTGGAAGATTAGATGGGCGTACTTCCACCCGAAATTACGTTTATTAACTTCACACACATATATATATAGTATTTAGTATATATATTTATATAATGTGTGCTTCTTTACAAAGTGGCATCACCATCTACTGGTCTGGCATGAATAATTTTTATTTTAATGAAGCTAAATTAGGGTGAGAAGATGATTACAAAATTACATTTATTGGAAATCTAGTCTTGTAAGTTAAAGACTAAAGTGTAAGTTGTAAATGCAGATGTCTTGTGGCTGTTCTTTTGTGAAAAACTAATATGTTGCTGATTATTTCAGATACATTGTAGCTGAAATATCTATAAGAATCAGACTTAAAGGGCTGTTCTCTGCTGATGTGGATGTGGTCTGACAGCGCTGTGTTTTTGGTGTTTCAGTAAAGCAAGCAGTTAATGGTGATGGAGGCCACCACAGCAAAGCTTCACAGCACACACACACTTACCCAGGAAATGCTTCGGTCGGCCACAGGGTAATTGTGACTGTCCCGGCCAATTTCTGCCAAACAGGAGGCAGACGCACACATACACACACACACACACACACACACACACACACACACACACCACAGAGCTGCACTTGTCTCTCTCTGGCTGATGGTTTGCCACCACAGTCTGAGAGAGAGAGAGAGAGAGAGAGAGAGAGAGAGAGAGAGAGAGAAAGAAAGAGAGAAATCTAGCAGCCTGAAGTGATTCTTAATGTCATAACTGCACAAAATTATAACCGTAAATCTTTAAAAGCATTAACGCAATTTTCTGCCTTCAGCTGAGGCTTATGGAAAAGTAGAAACTACAAGCTTAGTGAATTTGAGAAAAGTCTCAATTTCTTTCTTTTTCCCTGCACACCTGCTCTTTTCCTCTGCCATCTTGTCTGATGTAATCATGGAAATTGAATTGCACACATGCCCAAGCGGAGACAAACACATTGAAAATGAAGGCAAAAAGTATTGTGTTTATTTGTGGTTAGTGGATTATGTTGATAGTTCATGTGAATCTCTACACCTGTGTGAACTGACAGCACCAAAACACCAGCTGACTGAATGACGTTTAACTTCAAAAGTAAAGAAAAGGGAGAATAGTAAAGAGAAAAAAAGATCCTGCAGCATTTAATAATAATAATAATAATAACAATTTGTTACATTTATATAGCACTTTTTAAGGCACTCAAAGCGCTTTACATATAGAAGGGGGGAATCTCCTCAACCACCACACATATATATATATATATATATGAGGGATTGATTACGAGGCCATGATGGACAGAGGCCAATGGGCAAATTTGGCCATTTTTAATGACCACAGCGAGTCACGACCTAGGTTTAACCTCTCATCCGAAAGACGGTGCTTATTGACAGTATAGTGTCCCCATCACTATACTGGGGTGTTAGGACCCACACAGACCACAGGGTGAGCGCCCCCTGCTGGCCTCACTAACTCCTCTACCAGCAGCTACCTAGTTTTCCCAGTTGGTCTCCCATCCAGGTACTAACCAGGCTCAGCCCTGCTTAGCTTCAGTGGGAAACCAGTCTTGGGCTACTGTGTGATATGGCTGCTGGTTAATTTGGAAGAATTTAATGTTAAATGTCAGAGTTCATATTGAGATATCTGATTGATCATTTCAGACTTTAATATGGTAAAAAGTCTGAATCATTGTTGAGGTCTCTTCTGAATCACTCAAAGAGACACATGTAAGGTTACTGAGGTCTTTTTCTTAGGAGAAACATCTGAAGCGTCATATCTCCTCCCTCTAATGTCCTCTCTTTCTCTCTCTTACTCTCTCTTCAACTTTCACCTTCTTTTCTCCATCACATTCCCTCATTGCTACATTCTGAAGTTTCTCATTATTCTTTCTTTTGGCCACTAATATTTATTTGCCTCTCCTGGATTTCTCCTTTTCATTTTCATCACCTTCCTCTCTTTCTGTCATGTTTATCTCTTTCTTCATCACATCAGTTCTCCACACTTCATCCAACCTGTTCCAAGTAACACAGGATCCCTCTCTCTCTTTCTCTGAATAACAGTAATAACAGTATTCACACCTGACACATTCTGCGCAAATAAAGCGGTAAGACCCAAGATTTTCAATAACACATTTTCATTTCATTAAAACATCTGATTGATTGGTGTTGTCCTTCCACAAGTTCTAGTGTCACCAGCAACTGTTACCAGATCACCAATGGATCACTGGATTGACCAATCCAAATGACTTTGTTCAACATTCCATTTGAATTCATTCTGATTCTGAAAGTTCTGAGCTGTTCTCATCCAATTCTACAGTTTCTCGGATTGTCTGAGTTTCTCAAAGCTGAGTCAGCTGCTTGTGTGTGTGTGTGTGTGTGTAGTTGTGTGCATGTTTTGGTAAAACTGATGTTTTCCTGGACTCTGTTGGTCTGTTGCGCAAGTGAGTGAGTGTGTGTATGTTTGACTGCTGGCTCACTGTGTGTTAAAGGTTTCTGAACTCATTAATGAATTGCAGTAACTAAACAATCCTCTCTCTCTGTGTCTCGCACTCTTTGTAAAACGCTTATCTGATGGTAAATCAGCACAGTCTCTTCAGTTTCACAGTAGTATTGTAAATCCGGTCAAGTGCTTGTAAACAAATCTGGGATTTATTTGTGTGTGTTTGAGATTTGTGTTTTTGCCTGACCAACTTTATTTAACCACAAGCACACAACCAAACAGTGGCCCCAAAAAGTATTTGGACACTTCAGTTACACTTCAAAATTGTTTGCATGTTATTGCATTAGATATAGAATATCAAAGCAAGTGTCTGTATGCCGCAGGATCCTTTCTCTTCACTAACTTTCACATGTTTGAAGCCTCAATGACTTTGAATGAGCTTGTGTTTTGGTGATGTTTAGTAGATTTATGATTATACTTGCCAACTCTCATGCATTTGGCACATACATGCAAGTACAACAAAGAAATCAGCACTTAAATATACATTTTGTTCAAATATTTACATTTATTCATTTAGCAGACACTTTTATCCAAAGCAACTTACAAATGAGGAGTACACGAAGCGATTCATATTGATGAGGCACTAAACATGAGAAGTGCTAGTAATACAAAGTTCAGACATCATTCAGAGTAGTGTAAGCTACAACAAGGAGGTATATAAAAAATTTGTTTTCATCTGTTTATTGAAAATTGTCAGGGATTTTGCTGTTCGGATAGGGTTAGGATTATCATTCCACCAGCAAGGAACAGTGAACGAGAAAGTTCTGGAAAGGGAAATTTGTGCCTCTCTGTGTTGGTACCACAAGTGGTTCACTTACTGGCCACAGGCTCCTGGAGGGCATGTGGACTTGTGAGAGAGAGCTGAGGTAGGAGGCTGCAAAACCTGTGACCATTCTCTACGCAAGCATCAATGTCTTGAACTTGATCTGAGCCACAAACAAGCCAGTGTAGAGCGATAAACAAAGGTGTGATGTGGGCTTTTTGAAGACCAGTCATTTTGCTGCGTTCTGGATCATTTGTGGAGGTTTAATTGCACATGCTGGAAGGTTAACCAGAAGAGCATTTCTATGGTGCAGGCTAGAACTGACAAGGCCTGGATGAGAAGTTTTGCAAACAATAACAGTATCTCAGTGATACTAAAATAACACTGGTCCATCCATCGATCCATCTATCCTTCACTTCCCCTCTACCTCACACCTCTCCTACCTCTTTCTTGTTCTGCCGTCTCTCTCTCTTTAATCTCAGTCCAGACATGCCCAACTGCAGCCTATTAGATGTTTTTCTTCTCTTTTTTTACTCTTGCTCCTTTTTCACCCTCAGTTTTCTCTGTTTGTTGTGTAAATGAGATGTAGAGCTCTTTCCCTCGCTCTCTGGGTGTAATAGAGGAGCGATTACCGAATACATTCAGATTTTCCTACCATGTGTTTTATGCCAGTGAAACGCCCGTGTGCCCATGGCAGAGAGAACAGCGGTGCCAGGGAACCAGGGTGTGTGCTGCATGTTTTTGATCGGCGCTGTTGGATATGTGTGTTAGTCATGTGCATGCATGTTTGCTCACTTGTTAACCTGTGCCATGTGGTTTTTATGTGTGTACTTCATGTTTTGCATCTTTTGATGCAATACGTCCATGTGGGCCGTGTATGTGTGTGTGTGTGTTGTGTGTGGTTAGTCGTGGGAACTTTACCTCTGCTCACGGAGGCCCAGATGTGGTTCGTGGCGCTATGAAACCTGATGCCCCCCCGTCCAAAACGCGCACACACACACACACACACACACACACACCCCACCCATTGCGCCTAGAACTCTGCATTAAGACACATGTGGAAACAATTCAACCAATGCCCTGAGCAGACGGGCTCACACACATACACATCACATATCAATCACACACACATACACACTCATCACATATACATAACAGACGTGCACAGTCACCGCACATGTGCCACACGCATACACATAAACATACATCTGACACACGTAAGTCTCCACACTTCACTGCAAATGCGTACATAAATATATGAATACAAGAAAAACACACACACACTCACACAGTTTAATCATGCTGCCTTGGACACAAACCACTGAATCGCCTTATAAATCCATATACACGATTTACCAAGTGAGAAAAACATCTCTTTCTTTAACAATGGCCGCAGGTAGTGTGTGTACATGTGTATATGTGTGTGTGAATGTGAATGTTCAGAGGCTTGAGTCATCTCTCAGTAGACTTCTGTAAGTGAGCACCTCGATGTCCCACAGGGCTCTGTTTTAGGCCCCTTGTTTTTGTTTTTGCACCTGGTTACAGGGAACTCAAAGTGAATTAACAATCTGCTGATGTGGCCGGGCCCTAATTTATGGGTAAGCTAATGTCTTTTGTAATGTTTCTGAGCAGCTGGCCCAGAAAATGTCTGAACCTTCAGGAGTCTCCACAATCATCCCGAATTAATCCAGAACAGCCGTGCAGAAGAACACACCTAGAACCAGAAAGAGCAAGAACCATCGGTCTGGTTCATCTTTATGCAAATATGTTCTAAAATGTGTCAGTTGCATGTTGTGCAATTTGTAGTACGCTTTGCATTATCATCATTACCACCAGGCATGCACAACTTTTCTTTCTTGTCTTTCTCCTTTAAAGTAGTGGCTTAATAGTTAGTGTCACAATTGACCAGTGTGAGTGCCCGCGATCACCATCAGAGGGCACTCCAACCCGGACTGTCATTCTATCATAGACTACATCTCCCATAATCCTTTCCCCGGACTCATCAGCATTCATTGATTACATCCACCTGAACCCCATTACCTTGTTAGCTCACACTATATAAACCATGTTGACTCTGTCAGTCACTGCAAAGTCTTGTTTTGTGTTACACTGCATTTCTGAGCGTTTACCCTGGTTTCATGTCTCCTGTTCTTGGATTTCTTGCCTTCTTCGTGGATTACCCTTTTGCCTGTCTCCTCTGTTTTGTTTGCTTGATTGGACTGATTGCTTGTGTATGACCTTCTGCCTGTTTTCTGACTACGATTGTGGATTACCCTCAAATAAAGCTGCATTTGGATCTTCAACCTTCTGTCTCAGAGCAGTCGTGACAGTTAGAGAGTCAGAATTATGACCTGAAGGTACCATTCTCAATACCTGCAGGAAAATGTATGTGGGGCAGTGAATGAACAGCGCTCTCTTCTACCCTCAATACCCATGACTGAGGTGCCCTTGAGGCACCTAGCCCCCAGTCGCTCCCCCGGGTGCTTCCATTGGCCAGCCATTTGCCAAAGTTTGCTGCCCAATGGGATGGCAGGATGTGTGTGTCTACAGTTTGCAGTGTTTGTTCACTAACTGGTATGGGCTAAATGCAGAGGACATATTCCAAGTATGGGTTACCATCAGGGCTTTGACATTAACACCCGCCAACCCGCCAAATGCGGATGGATTTCAGCAGTGGCGTGTAACGCGGTCACTCCTACTAGCCACTTTGACGGGTAAAAATTTGTATATACATTTTTCAAATGTAGTCTTAAAAAGGCATCTGAAATAAACTAAGTGCAATGTAGTGTTGTCAAAAATAATGATTATTTGACACATACCGATACTGAAACATCTGAATCACTTCCAATGCTAATTTTCCACAGAATAGACACGATACCAGCTGCGCGTTCTCGCTCCCTCATCTCTCCGACAGTGAGTCACACACAAATCTCCCCTCACTCACTCATTTATTTGCTCTAGATGAATATTGTTGGTGTTACAGGGCTTAATTTCTGCGTGAGATTGTGCGTATTGTGCATAATTTGATTCAAACCCAAAGTGCGCACACATAATGCCGCCTCTCAAAATTAAATGGATTACTTTTTTCCGCTTATTGCTCTTAAATGGTCAAATACACACAAAATGTCAAAAGTCTTGGTGAGTGTTTACTTTAACACTGTCAGCTATGTTTATAGTGAACAAAAACAGTTAAGAAACGCATGTGCAGCAGTTTAATGGGCCTGTGCATCAGGTCTTAAAGTGACCGCAGCCTAATAAAACCTGCTGCCAAATTATGCGATAATATTACAAATATCTATATGGCAGTTTTTCCCCATGGTATCGATGTCAAATTTGTGGTCAGTGAAAATGAGTGGCTAGTAACTTTGAAAAACCACTAACACAGTGGCTGATGAGGAAACATGTTTTAATGTCAAGCCCTGGTTACCATACTTGGCCTTCACGTCACATCACTTTCTTTCTTTTCTTAGTAACGCATCCAGTTTAACGGCACAGGCATGTTTGAAGGAGTCTCTATCAGTCCCAGTACTGAGGTTTAGTGCCAACACAGGCACCACAAGATCTCTTTTATGCTCACCAAGGCTGCATTTAGTTGATCAAAAATATAGAAAAAACTGTTCTATTTGTGAGATATTATTACAACTTAAAATAACTCTTCTGTTTGAATATATATTTTAAAATTTAGTTTATTCCTGATGCAAAGCTGAATTTTCAGCATCATTACGCCAGTCTTCAGTGTCACATGATCCTTCAGAAATCATTCTAAAATGCTGATTTGCTGCTCAAGAAACATTTATGGTTATTATCAATGTTGAAAACAGTTGTATATGATACTTTTTTTAAGGATTCTTTGACAAACAAACCTTTTGTAACATCATGATGTCTTTGCTGTCACTTTTGATCAATTTAATGCATATTTTGCTGAATAATTTCTTTTAAAAAAACTTTCAGACCCCAAGCTTTTGAACTGTAGTGTATATACTGTACACTTGCAAAGCATTGGCCAAGCATTCATCACTGTGTCTGCATACTTGCTTAAGGTATGTTATCCGTCTTACAGAGAAACTGCATTAGGGTAGGGCTGTTTTGATATAGCCAAAAGTGCAGAAACAAGCCAATTTCTGTAATTTAATATTTCAGTTCTTCAACATCTGGAGCTGTGTGTAAAAATGGAAAATGGAGGGATGACATGGGCATATGATGAGAGAAAGACGAAAATACCCGCTTCTCTCTTTACGACAGATACTCTAATCTCTGCCCTGAAACGCACACACACACACACACACACACACACACCAGTCCAACAAATAGTGCCAATGCTTTAAACAAACAAACATGCTGATAAACACAACACATGCATTTGACATGTTCATTAGTAACTGGGTTTTTCTCATCTCGTTGCCGTTGTACTGCATGCAAACACGTGTGTGGTTAATCCGTGGGTGATGTGGGGCATAAACACACACACTCACACACACAAGCTTTTGGCAGTCATGTGTAGGTGATCTGGGTGTCATTACTGTTTGGCATCTCGTCAGCACCGATGATGACATTCAGATGCATGCTGTGCGCTTATGTGCTTGCACTTGTGTTACTGCGTTTGTATGCACTTGTGGTGTGTGTGCTAGTCTGAGATGACCAAATGCACTCTGTAACTGCAGGATCAAGCAGGATTTGCCCCTCTATCGCAATACCTTGCTTGATTTAACAATGTTAAGATACTTGCACTGGAAAACAAGACAAGTTTTTGCACTGTTGATTCACTGTGTCTTCAGTCACCAAGTGCGTGCAGCTGTGTTTGAACAAGTACACTAGAAGACATACGTTTACAGTGTGTGCATGTGTGCGTGCATTGTGTAAACCTCTCGTCACTTTGCATCGATGCACGTGTGTGTGTCCGTATCTACTATTCCCACTAGATTCTCCATTATCATGCCTAGAGCTGGAGAGAAATCAAGCCTTTTGTTTGTAATTATAGTGACTTTGAAAAGAAACTATTAAAAAAACAAAACAGTGAAGAGCGAATGAAGAGAGGGGAAAAAAAGTACTTCAGCACGTCTGTGACATATTAGTCATTTTTTACCGTAATTGTTTTTCGACCCCTCTTCGCCTTTGTTCGCACACACACATATGCGCGCTGACAGGCGTGGAGGGAATGTTCTCATGTAGATGAGGTCTTACGGAGTGTCGCAGTGGGTCCAGTATGCGATGTGACTACTTATTGATGAGTGTTTGTATTGGAGGAGATCTGCTCGAGTTTCTGGGAAGGCCTGAATCCTGAGCTGCGTCCTCCCCAGGGGAGAGAGCGGATCGGTGGGTATGGCGCTTCAAGATATCGTTTATTTAGGCTTGGAGTTTCACTCAAATCACCCTTTGAGGTGGATGGAAGGGTCAGAGGTCAGTATTAGGGTTTCGGGGTCAATCGTAAGGTTAAGAGAGCAAATGAAGAGGGGGTGAGTTGAGTAACATCAACCAGAGATGTAGATTGTGTCATCATTTAATGACCCTTCTGTTGCTTGAAGCCCAAGCTGCTCAAAACATTTAATTGGAACTGGGGTTGTCAGATTCCAAAAAGGGCAAAAATCTACATAAATGTATCATAAAAGAAGTCTATACTACCATTCAAAAGTTTGGATTAAGAAATTATTTTATTCAGCAAAGATGCATTAAAGGCACAATCTGTAAACTATTCGAATTAAAATATCCATAAACCACTGGAACAATGTTATATATTTTTTGTTGACTGTGTACTTGCATTATCTCAAATGTTTCCAAGAATCCAGAGAAATAAGCAATTTTAACCAGGACATGGACCATGTCCGTGTGTCACCTATCAATGACATCATACCTGCGTTACCCTCAACTTCTGTTTTTATTTTGCAGAAACCATGGAAACACCAAAGACGCTTTAAAGGTGCAGTATGTAATATTGACAGCTAGTGGTCGAAATGGGTACTGCAGTTCAAATTCAAAATATTGGAGAGTCATTTCCCCACCCCCTCCTCCTCAGACTCCATGCTCAAACAGGTTGCCAGATTGAGGACACACAACAGGAGCGAGTGCAATTGACAATAAAAAGTAAGTTGGTGAGTTGATTTACCCACATTTAATATGCTCTTGTTTTTAGATCGAGGCTTTTTAGGTCAGGTAGAATCTGCGATCTCTGACCCAGTTTGTTTGCTGGCTTCCATGGCAGCAATACGCTGTGTTTTCTGCCAACGGGCAACTGTCGAAATACTATTGGGTAAACTGGCAACTTGCGGTATTGCACAGACCAAAACAACAGACATTCCGACACGGAACACACATTTCAAAGTGGAATAACTGGCTGTAACTTTGTTTTTCTGAGAAATAAGTATGTGACCATATTATGGTATTTTAATGCTTTAGTAGAGTGAAAAAACTACATCCAGCACCTTTAATACACTCACCTAAAGGATTATTAGGAACACCTGTTCAATTTCTCATTAATGCAATTATCTAATCAACCAATCACATGGCAGTTGCTTCAATGCATTTAGGGGTGTGGTCCTGGTCAAGACAATCTCCTGAACTCCAAACTGAATGTCAGAATGGGAAAGAAAGGTGATTTAAGCAATTTTGAGCGTGGCATGGTTGTTGGTGCCAGACGGGCCGTTCTGAGCATTTCACGATCTGCTCAGTTACTGGGATTTTCATGCACAACCATTTCTAGGGTTTACAAAGAATGGTGTGAAAAGAGAAAAACCTCCAGTATCCGGCAGTCCTGTGGGCGAAAATGCCTTGTTGATGCTAGAGGTCAGAGGAGAATGGGCCGACTGATTCAAGCTGATAGAAGAGCAACTTTGACTGAAATAACCACTCGTTACAACCAAGGTATGCAGCAAAGCATTTGTGAAGACACAACACGCACAACCTTGAGGCGGATGGGCTACAACAGCAGAAGACCCCACCGGGTACCACTCATCTCCCCTACAAATAGGAAAAAGAGGCTACAATTTGCACAAGCTCACCAAAATTGGACAGTTGAAGACAGGAAAAATGTTGCCTGGTCTGATGAGTCTCGATTTCTGTTGAGACATTCAGATGGTAGAGTCAGGATTTGGCGTAAACAGAATGAGAACATGGATCCATCATGCTTGTTACCACTGTGCAGGCTGGTGGTGGTGGTGTAATGGTGTGGGGATGTTTTCTTGGCACACTTTAGGCCCCTTAGTGCCAATTGGTTATCGTTTAAATGCCACGGCCTACCTGAGCATTGTTTTTGACCATGTCCATCCCTTTATGACCACCATGTACCCATCCTCTGAAGGCTACTTCCAGCAGTATACCATGTCACAAAGCTCAAATTATTTCAAATTGTTTTCTTAAACATGACAAAGAGTTCACTGTACTAAAATGGCCCCCACAGTCACCAGATCTCAACCCAATAGAGCATCTTTGGGATGTGGTGGAACGGGAGCTTCGTGCCCTGGATGTGCATCCCACAAATCTCCATCAACTGCAAGATGCTATCCTATCAATATGGGCCAACATTTCTAAAGAATGCTTTCAGCACCTTGTTGAATCAGTGCCACGTAGAATTAAAGCAGTTCTGAAGGCGAAAGGGGGTCAAACACAGTATTAGTATGGTGTTCCTAATAATCCTTTAGGTGAGTGTATATTATGTGTTTTATTTGACAGATGAGCAACTGTTTGGACACAGTCACAGACAGAAAACTAATCATTGTTATACAGCTCAACACAGTTAGTCTTGTTGTTTAAGTCTGGTTTTGTTGATTTACCCCGAGTACCATGTTTTACCATGCCTAATATCGATCTATCTCACTGCAGTGTGAACAAGTGTGTCATAGTAGCTGCCGAGCAAATGCACAGAGTAACATTATAACATAACTTTGAACACACTCAAATGTATCTAATATGATAAAACAACGCTGCGTTACCCCACATACGAATGAGCAGAAGAGGCGGAAGCGATCGTCTGTGGCATAATAAAATCTCCTCTGCTCTCTCATTAGCAATCGCTCCAGAGGCCTCATTCATTTCCCAAAATGATAGTATGGACAAGCAACCTTGACATTCAACTTTTTACAACTTTTTTTGAATGACATGCGGGTGAATAAAATCACCCATTTTTCATTTTGAGGTGAACTACTCATTTGAGAACAGGTTTAGAATTTGATTGTAGTAAATTTGATCTTAAAAGAAGCTTTATATCCTCTGAACTGGTGCAGATGTGAGCCGTATGGGGGCGCTTAATTTTTTTAAGAGAGGAAAACAACCTCTTCCTCCGCTCTGCTTGTTGAGAAGTGTGCGATTATTTTCCCAAGCAATCCGATTCTTGCTTTTTACCCAGTACATGATAATACAGGCAAAGACATTTCATATATTCATATACTTTTTTTGTTTTTGTTTTTGAGATGAGCTCTTTTTACTTTTGCACATGCAGGCAATTATTTTATTTCTGTCAGTGGTAAATGTAATTTTATGGCATGTTCAGTCTAGCCAAAACAACTGAAGATGACACAAAGAGACAATAATCATTATGTATATAGACTTGAACAGAAATCCAAACAATATGATTTTCATGCTTTATTAATGGTTAAAATCAAGGCAGATGGTTCAGTTTATTGAAAGGATAAAACAAACAGATTGAATGTTACGGCCCGCTGGAGACTTCATTGTAGTTTGTGTGTGTGTGTGTGGGGAGGCTGGTAAACCCTATATTATGGGGACAAAATATCCCCACAAAGATGGCATTATCTGAAATCCTTGTCCTTGTGGGAACATTTTTTGGTCCCCATAAGGAAAACAGAAAGTTATGTGTGATGGGTAGTGTAGGGGGGAGAGAATATACAGTTTGCACAGTATAAAAATCATTATGTCTGTGTATGTAAATGTGTGCGTGTGTGTGTGGGTCACTCACTGGCCCTGCATGTGTATTACATAAACACACACTTCGCTGGAAGCTGCGCTCTTTGTTCAACATTTTGTTAAGTTGTCAAATTGATCGTCTGATTAAGACGTTTCCAAAGTTTTGCACAGTTTTTTGTTTTGTTTTGAAGGTTTCTCTCATGCACTAAAGCAGTTTCCACTCTGCCAGAGAATGTGACATCATCACATATTTGAGGCCAAACACACACTTCATATAAATGTAAGAATTAAAATGTAATCCAGACAATAACACACAGACGCATGCATATTTATGTGCATGCCGTCTAGCACACAATAGAGAGAGAGAGAGAGAGAGAGAGAGAGAGAGCAAGCACTGCATCCTCTGCTGACTCCTATTGCCCAAGAGGGATTGTTTGTGTGGTTTCCAGTGGCAACCAGAAGGGAGTGATGGGTAGGGCATGTACTGGTGATACAGAACTGTAATGTTATTTGGCTCGGTGTGTGTGTGTGTCTGTGTGTCTGTGTGTCTCTGTGTGTGTACTGCACTTTGAAGATTAAATGCTAGTGACATGCACGCATGAACTACTGGACTGGAAGTGGAGAATGAACCCTGGTCTCTGCCCTCTCTCTTTCTCTCCCCCTTTGTTTCTTTCCTCTCTGATGGTTTTACCAGAGTTGTGACTCATTGGGCATTTAGCCATAACATGAGATTTAGAGAGAGAGGGAATAGGAAAGGTGAAAAAGAGAAGAGTTCAGAAGAATTGCTTGCTACATTGTGAAAAATGATTTTCTTACTCAGTATTTTTGTCTTGTTTCCCTCTACAAATCTAAACATTCTAGAAGCAAATTTACGTAAGGTCGAAATTAAGTGAGTTTATGCTTAAAAAAAGAAGAAAAAAAAAGTCTCTTCATCCGAAAACGAGACGGAGGGCCCTATCATTCCAGACGCGACGCAAGTGTGTTTTGCTAGTTTCAGCCTGACACAGTTGTCATTTTCACATAATGCGCCAGATTGTTTAAATGACAAATGCACTCGCGCCCATCTGTTCGCCCATAGCTGTGATGGTCTGAAAAAAACGAGGCGCGTTCAGGCGCATTGTTGGTGCGTTGCTATTTTAAAGAACTGAAATCGACTGTGCAATTGACCAACTGAAACCTGGTCTAAAGTCAATAGTATTTGTTGTGTTATTTAAAGGGTGCGTTAGTATGCGCATATAGGCAGGTGCACAACACACATACAATCTGCTTATTACACACACAGGGATGCCCAGCAGCTCATAAACATTCTTAAATATACAAAATAAAAGGATTCGTCTCTGCAGAAGCGTTCAGTCTTTCCGCTCGCAAATTCTGCTGTGTAAATAGCGAATCCGCCATGGTGCAAGCACAACTGGCTTTTAAAGGGAATGGGAGATGAGACTCTGATTGGTTTATTGCACGTTACGCCCAAAACACGCCCATGACTCATTAAGAGACTAGGTACAACCTTTTGGACCATGCGCCTGGCATGCTAACGTTCTTTCCATCATTAAACTAGCAAAAGTGGCTATTTTTTTACATTTTCTGAACATCTAAAATTTAATATTACATAAATGAATTTTTTTTGTACATAACTCACTCTAATAATGTCGTGGGTTGTAACCAGGGTGTTGCTAAGGTGTTCCTTAGTTGCTAGGGTAGTTGCCACATGGTTTCTTACTGTCTGTGAATCTCCATGATCTCTGGCTCAGGTTCCTCTGTCAGTGTGCATCTGCAGGATTTTTTCACCTGTTTTCTGATCCAGCTGATGAAAATAATGCATCTGATCACTTAGTGACCGCACAATAATCTTCTCAACAACACTCATTCATGTCTGGAGCACAAACACTGCAGGGCGACACACACACACACACACACACACACACACACACACACACACACACACACACACACACACACACACACACACACAGGACTTTAATACTCAGTGTTAGAGGTTTGTTTAAAGCAAACACCACTTATAATTCTCTCTCTGTCTCATAGTTGGCCAGCGGTTGTTAATTAATAAAGAAAACATGATTACGTGTTGAGTTTGCTCAGCAGAGAATGAGCACGATTTGTCTTCCCCTGGGCCAGTTTGTTTTTCTTTTTTCTGTAATCGTTGTCACTCCCTCCAGTAGAAAGCGTCTGTCATCTCTCTTTTTTCATAGGTTAATCACAGACTGACTGCATCACTTATTTTAGTTTCCGACAGGTCTAGATGAAACATCCAGCATGTCTAAACCAGCATCCATCAGCAACTTAAAACATGATTATTGAATTTGTTGGATGTTCAGATCAGTGTTATTTTAGTATTTATATATTATATATTTTGGTACTGTTACATTTGTTTTTGACCTGTTTTTCTCCATTTTTGTCACCTGATGGAGTTTTTATTTGCCACTGTCACCTCTGGCTTGCTTAGTTGGGGACACTTAATATTCAACAATATTATTGACTTAAATTATTTATAGATTTCATAAAAGATTAACCCTAATTGTGAATTAGGTTTTATTTTTATATTTTCTGTTATCATTTTAATTTCAGTTAGAATTTTTTGTAATTTTGTTCTAATATAGTTAAAACTTATAAGAACAAACTTATAAGAAAACATATATCTTCATCACGGCAAATTGTGATGGCTAAACGACTGGGTCAGAGCATCTCCAAAACTGCAGCTCTTGTGGGGTGTTCCCGGTCTGCAGTGGTCAGGATCTATCAAAAGTGCTCCAAGGAAGGAACAGTGGTGAACCGGTGACAGGGTCATGGCGGCCAAGGCTCATTGATGCACGTGGGGAGCGAAGGCTGGTCCATGTGGTCCGATCAAACAGACGAGCTACTGTAGCTCAAATTGCTCAAGAAGTTAATGCTGGTTCTGATAGAAAGGTGTCAGAATACACAGTGCATCACAGTTTGTTGCGTATGGGGGTGCATAGCTGCAGACCAGTCAGGGTGCCCATGCTGACCCCTGTCCACCGCCTAAAACGCCAACAGTGGACATGTTGGAAGTGCACTATTGGAAGAAGGCAAGGCGGAGGAGGCAGTGTGATGCTTTGGGAAACCTTGGGTCCTGCCATCCATGTGGATGTTACTTTGACACGTACCATTGTTGCAGACCATTTACACCCTATCATGGAAACGGTATTCCCTGGTGTCTATGGCCTCTTTCAGCAGAATAATGCGCTCTGCCATTAGCAAAAATGGTTTAGGTGCTCCTCAAACCATTCCCAAACCATTTTTGCTTTATTTAAAACTTAAATCATTTCTATATTTATTTATTTAAGTTTGAATTATTTTTAGTTATTGTATTATTTACTAAAATAACTAAATGAAAATGAGGAATGTTGCCATGCCCTTTTATATATTTTATTTCAGTTTTGATGTTTGTTTTATTATAAGTGATGAGTATGTTTACTTTTATAAATAAGGACAATGTAGACTTAGGAAGACCAACTCAAGTACTGATCCTAAAATAAAACATTTACATTAGGGAAAAAACAACAAAACATTTATTTCATTAAGGAATCGTTTTTTTCCAATTAAGTCCAATTTTTCCAAATGTTCCTGAATGTCTGCACAAGGGAGATTTTGTCAGGTTTAGCTAGATCCTGGGGACTAATTTTCCCCTAAAGTACAGCTAAGTAAAAACACACACACTATGGCCTCATGTCCTCATCAAACTCCAGCAAACTATTTCATTCCACATTCTTTATTAATCACCAGCTTTTACTCTCATTAAATCTCTGTGTGTGAGTCTACAGATCTGTTCTGTGTGTTATCACCCAAATACACCAGGGATTACACACACACACTGGCAGGTCAGATAACTTTCCCATCTCTCTTCATCTCCCTTGAAAAAAAAATCTCTCTCCATTCATCTGCTCTTATACTCCTTTCTCACTGGTGAGTGTGCTGCGCTGGTGAGGATGATAATGATGAAGAGGCTGGTGATACACATCAATTTCTAGTGAGGAGATCGACAGAGAGTGCTGCCTCCTTCAGGATAGAAGTAGTACTACAGGATTCTGTCAACGGGTACTGTATGTTCAGAATGACATACTCATGTGAACTTACTATTGATATGCATATTGTGCACAATATACATTTTCAGTTCACATTGAATATCCGAATTAGCTATTACAAAAAGCAAAATATTCAGTATAGTACCAGAGCACATTTTTTTTCCAGGCACATTTGATCAATTCCAAACCACATTAATCTTAATAACTATACAATTAATTTTGTATTTAATCATTCATAAGTGATATATAATTGTTCATGAAGGCTGGAAATGAAAAAACACCTTATATTAATGTGTGCAGAATTATTAGGCACATTTTCTTTTACAGATAAAATGAGCCAAAACAGACTGAAAAATCAAAAAATATTAAATGTCAATGAGAAGGATACAATACTAATGCAATACTAGAAAATGCAGTTCAGGCATGAAATGCTCATTGGGTCAGCGGGGTCAGACAAAATCAGGTGGCGAAGAAATGACACATCAAAATAATTATGAATTATGTGTGAAACCATCAGGAACCCTTTAGTCTCTAGCACCACCATTTTCCACAACTGCAACCTACCTGGAGTCTCCAGAAGTGCAAGGTGTCAGGATCATAGAGACTTAAGTTAGGTAAAGAATCCTAAAAAATAATTGAATTCATGAGGGTGGCATGAGGGCCTGACATCCTCTAGTGGGACCTGTGCTCATAGCTCGGCACCAATTCAAGTCCGATATTGGCACCCCGTTCTCTTCACGGATGAGAGCAGGTTCACACCTGACGTGAAAGAGTCTGGAGATGCCATGGGGAACGTTAACATCATCCTGCATGACCGATTTGGTGCGGGTCAGTAATGGTCTGGGGTGGAATATCACACAGACTTCCATGTGCTATCCAATGGTTCCCTTACTGCTGTTAGGTTCTGGGATTAAATCCTCAGAGCCATTGTCAGACCTTATGCTGGTGCAGTGGGCCCTGGGTTTCTCCTGGTGCTTGATAATGACCAGCCTCATGTGGCTAGAGTGTCTAGGCAGTTTTAAGATGAAGAAGGCATTGAAACCACTGACTTGCCCAGACCTAAATCCATTTGAGCACCTCTGGGATATTACGTATCGGAGTATCTGAGGTTGCCAAGTAGCACCACAGACTGTCCAGGGGCTCACTGATGATGCCCTGATCCAGGTCTGAGAGGAGATCCCCCAGGACACCATCCTCCATCTCATCAGGAGCAGTATAAATATATATATTAGTTTTAGTTCATGATTACAACACTGGTTTGAGAAACCCAGAAGGTCAACATCTAACTTAGTCAGTGGTGTTTGTAGTTTGGAGCGGGTTTACCTGTTTGTCCAAACAGCAGTGCTAGTGTCACTGACATTACACACACCGCGGCTTAATTTTATACAAATGTATAATGAAAAATAACTATTTGCTTTCCAGATGATCCCTGGAACGTGCGTTTTAATAATGCATATGACAACGATATTATTGCATACTGCATGGTGTTTATCATATGCAGTACAGTAGTTTGCAGTATCCAGCGAGCACTAGTAGGCCTATTGCATTTTGAACATTGCCAGCAATTCATTACAACACACAAATTGTGATGTACAAGCCTCAATGATGTGCCGGTCACGGTTCTTTCTGTTCGGAGAAAATCTGGGAATGTTACATTGGACCTCCTGAACTTTGTCTAGGATTCAGTGACACCGTTGGACGGCCCTGTGATCTGGTTATGTAACCAGATCTGTGATTGGTTAAATATGACCCTGAGGGAAATCACAGATCTGTCATTGATATGAGTGGCCCCACCCACCTGTTAAGAATTTACTTTGCTCAGTGTGTGTGTGTGTTGTTCCAACATGCCTACGTCGTTCTTGCGGGAATTTTATAATCTTGTCCTGGAATACATGCTTGCGTCTGACACCCTTTTTCTCCTACTTCTTTTTCTCATTCCCCTCTTTGACAGCACTAATATGTTCAGTAGATCATGTTACACTTTCTCCCTATCCATCTCCTCATGCCAAACTTCTCTTTCTGCAACCTTTCTTTTTCTTTCTCTGCCCCTTTTTTCCAGTGGGACTTTGCCGTCTCTCTCTCTATCCCTCTCTTTTTCTGTCTCTTATGTATACATATTCTCACAGACATACTTGCGTTTTCTCACGAACACACATGCGCTCCTCTCCAGGCCTCTCAGGTTGCTGCCATTTTCCATTTTTGAGTGCTCAGTAATAATAATAATATTAACGTGTGTGTAAGAGGTGTCGGGGCTGCCAGTCTCTTATAAATATGAGCCCGTTTCACTGGCAACCCGAGACCCCAGACCCGCCTTCCGCCCGTTTACACAGCTGAATAACATGTGTAAGAAACTCTCTTCTTCTTTCTCTCTGTCTTTATTCTTCAATCTTTCCCTCTCCCAGACAGAAACACCTCTCGTCTCACCACACCCAGCATTTCCATTTCCACTCTTTTCTTTGTCTGTTTGTCATGAATTCGTTTGCTCTGTCTCTCTCTCTCTCTCTCTCTCTCTCTCTCTCTCTCTCTCTCTCTCTCTCTCTATATATATCTCTTAACCTCTGTGCTGTCGGTTTTGCTGTCAAAATCTTTCTCTATTTTCCTCCCATTCCAGTCTTTGGTTTGGTTCCAGATCCTTGAGCTACCTACATAGGCAGTATTTTAAGGCATCATATGTGCACATCTGATATGAAGGAGCAGAATTACGCTGCTACCTAGTTTCAGTCTATTTCTAATTTGATACTTTGCTTTGCGATTAACTTAGTGGAAAAAAAGATGGTGGAATGAGTTGAGAGAAATGTCACATATGCATAATTCAATAGTGAAAGGGATACACTTAAAGGGATAGTTCACCTAAAAACAACTTGAGGGTGAGTAAAAATGACAGCATTTTTGGTGAATAGTTCACATAAATATTCAGTAATATCATAAATTTGATTACACTGAGACTATCGGATAACAAAAACTTGAATTGAACTGAATAACAAAACTATTGTTTTATGGGTCAATCGAATGTTTCATAATTGATAAACTTTGCAACATTGACACTGTTATTGAACTGAATTGAATCAACATTGGCTCGAGCCGAATAATGACCCTGTTGTCTTCTGTAGAGCTGCTTACACCTGAATTGAACTTGTTTCATAATAGATCAACTTTACACAGTTATTGAACTGAACCGAATCAACACTGAACTGACTTGTCTTAATGGCAGATTCAGATTTTTTGAATATGTCTCATATTTGGTGAAGTTTGTTTCATTGCTTCTGTTATTTTCTTGTTTATTGATGTGAAGCTGCTTTAAAACCTATATAAAGTGCTTTTGACTCCTTTAAAACTACCTGTGTAGCAGTAGACGGCATGACAACTCACTAGGTTTGGAACAGAGTCTTAAACTTTCCATCTTTGCAATATTTTATAGTCTGTCTTTCTCTTTCTGTCTCTCTCCATTTCTTGTTCACATCTGGTGCAGTAATTACAGGTTATCACCCCACAGGGGGCGCACACACACACACACACACACACACACACACACACACACACACACAGAGAGAGAGAGAGAGAGAGAGAAGAGATGCTTTTCTCTGGTTCATATACCCATAGGAAAGAAAAATGAACACTAATATCTGTTATGTATATATCTAATATCAAAAATTAGATTAAATGGAGACCTTTTCTGCAGTCCCTTGCTATAATAAGTTTATCCTTAGTAAAATACCCCGGTAATCTCACTTTTCTTTAAGTAAAGAAAAATGCTTACTTAAAATACAAAATGTTCTTTTATATAGCTGTGGTTGTTTCTGTAGCTCAAGCTGTATATAGCATAATGCTTGCAATGTCAAGATCATGAGTTTGACTCCCTGTGAAAGCATGAGCAATATATGTAGGATACAGTGCAAGTATCTTTGTATAAAAGCATTTATTAATGCATAAAACATGAAAGTAGAATGCTTATTCTTTTACAGAGCTCAGTGTCAATGTGCAATCTGATTGGTTGTCTCATTCTTAAAGACCTGCCAATCATCTAAAAGCATCAAACACATCATCAGCTGCCTGAACATTCCAATTAGATTCTCAGCATCTGCAACTTTCATTTCTGCAGGTTCTCCTGATATTCTGTGGTCTTTGCTGCCCTCTTTTGGATAGATATATATATATATCATTAGCAAGTTAAACACACTTTCTTGTCTACCCTTAAAAAAACACTATTAGTTTGTGATACCATGGTACTTTGTTATAAAGAGGCCTCACTGAAATCTTTGTAAAAATTTTGAACATTTTGCCCTCAAAGTTGATGTGTTAGAAGCAAGAAAAATGGGCAAGTATAAGGATTTGAGTGAGTTTGACAAGGTACAAATTGTGATGGCTAGACATCTGGGTCAGAGCATCTCCAAAACTGCAGCTCTTGTGGGGTGTTCCTGGTCTGCAGTGGTCAGTATCTATCAAAAGTGCTCCAAGGAAGGAACAGTGGTGAACCGGTGACAGGGTCATGGCCGGCCAAGGCTCATTGACGCACATGGGGAGCGAAGGCTGGTCCATGTGGTCTGATCAAACAGACGAGCTACTGTAGCTCAAATTGCTTAAGAAGTTAATGCTTGTTCTGAAAGAAAGGTGTCAGAATACACAGTGCATCACAGTTTGTTGTGTATGGGGCTGCATAGCTGCAGACCAGTCAGGGTGTCCATACTGACCCCTGTCCACTGCTGAAAGCACCAACAGTGGACACGTGAGCATCAGAACTGGACCACGGAGCAATGGAAGAAAATGGCCTGGTCTGATGAATCACATTTTCTTTTATAACACTGGGATGGTGTGTGCGCGTCACTTACCTAGGGGACACATGGCACCAGGATGCACTATGGGAAGAAGGCAAGCCAGTGGAGGCAGTGTGATGCTTTGGGCAATGTTCTGCTGGCAAACCTTGGGTCCTGCCATCCATGTTGATGTTATTTTTATGTGTTTCTTAAATGTCTAAATACTTTCTCGGGCCAGTGTGTTAAAGGGATAGTTCATCCACAAATTATAATTCTGTCATTAATTACTCACCCTCATCTGTGGCGCAAGATCTTTTGATCTTGATCTCCATAGACAGCTATACGCAACTACCACTTTGATGCTTTAAAAAGTTAATAGACAGATTGTTACATATATAAGTATAATCCATATGAATTGAGCGGTTTAGTTCAGAATTTTACAGATTGAGTTTAGGCTTTTATTCACATATAAACATTCATCAACGCACACATCAGTTGTGGTAAACAGAAGCTCAAGCATGTTCACTTGATGTGAGAAATCCAATGAGGTTCATTCTCATAGTGTCTGGAAGTTTGGAATGACATGAGGATGAGTAATTAATAACATAATTTTCATTTTTGGGTGAACTATCCTTTCAGAGTGTTAAAATTAGTATTAACCTATTATATTAGACATATTCCAAGATAACGAAGAACCAAACATTATTCAAATAAGCAGCCCTGTCGACTAAAATCCAGTATCTGTTGGTTTGATAGCCTATTATTTTTTTGTTTTCTGACTTTTCCTACTAAAAAAATGTTTGTCTGTAGATATTCTGATGTGATGTGAACTCTTTCCTCTTTATAAAGCTGTAGAAACCTCATGTGTCCACGAGATGGCAGACTAAGACTGTGTAAAGTAGCCTAGCCTGTCAGCGTTCATAGTATAGAAACAGAGGTCTTATTTAAAATTAATTAGGTTTTATAATACGATCATCTGAGTTATTACAGTGTGTCTTGACGGTTGTTGATGTTTAATTGCAATAGCCTCGCTGTTTTTATTGAGCAGTTTCGTTTTCTGTTGTTAATGTGTTGGACTTCCGTGTTTCCGTGATCACGTTAAAGTCTCTCTTCAGTCCTGAGTGCCTCGCGCTGGTGTAGCTCAGTGGTTACTTCGTTTCTACGGTTAAGAAATCCTCGCTCATGGCTGCCGGGTCACCGACGGCCGGAGCTCGAACCACGGGCCCTGTCCAGCGTTTTACATTTTTTGATGCCGTAAAAATCTTAATCTTCTGTTCACTTACTTTAAATGGTTTTGGTCGCACGCAGGGTCAGTTAAATGCAATAGGCGTGAAGCTAAACTATTCCCCCCCTAAATGTTTTAGAGCTAGGCCTATGTCTAAATTAATTAGGCTATGTTTAAAATGAGTAAAACCAAGAAAACGGGCTAGTTTTTATAGTGTTAGTTTTAAGCAAATGTTTTCAATTAACTTAAGTGTTAGGCTATACTAATCTCATAGGCTTGTAGCCTAAACCAGATCGGGGTTAGTTGTCATGGGATAGGCTTCTGAGGAAATACATCAAAATATTAATGTCAGACCAAGTTGTCATAGGCTAGCCTATATTATATGTTATATTATTACAGTATCTGCTGTCTTGTTAATTTTTTAACCATATTATTTTTATTTGATTTTTTTCTGACATTTTTAATTGTAGGCCTATCTGTGTTGGAAAATCTTATTACAGGTGGTTAAATGACAGGTGCCATGATGTGTTCAATCAACTATGTTTTAGCCAACAATGGTGGAAAGTTGTAGTCCTGTGGGTAGCCTATATGGCAGTGGTTTTGAAAGGGGGGCGCAAAAGGAAGTTCCAATGGACCAGGGAAAGATTTAGAGAAAAACCTGTGTAAAAATTCTCAAAGGAATAAATAATAAAAATATGCCTACTCTTTTGTGTAACTGGACTTTTGATTCAAAATCTATTTACTGATATAGACCTTGCATGGGACAACTAGTCCCGGTCTGGCCTATATGGGATTGACACCTGACTTCTGTTAAATGAAACATTAATAACCAGTGTTAAGTATTTATTACATTTAATTATGTTTCCCTTGAAAAAGTAAAGTAACAGATTATTCGTATTTAATTACAGTTAGGCCTATTCTGATGCATTAAGCCTACTGTATAGATGCAACGATTCTATATAAAACCTATATTAAGTAGGCTATATCAAGGGCGCCTGGGTAATGAGACAACAGGTGTTGTAATGGGGAAGCTCAGTCTTTGAACGCGCAAGAACGTAGACCTACACGATCGTCCTATGAGTGTTTCATTATGATTCATTGTTAAAGACGGACGTTCAATTAACAATATGGACAGTGTGTGGTCAGTGTGCTGTATCTGCAAGGCATGGACTACACATTTGTATGCTGTGAAATTGAAAGTATGAGACATCCCAGGAAGCAATGTTTATTATTAATCGGAGCACAATAAATAAAGAAAGACAGTGTTTACATCTTACTCCTGCCTGCGTTTGTAGGCTATGGGGCAAATACTTGCTCGCTCCTCAGTACCAGCGGCTTGGAAAGCCGTTACACGAGGTTTATAGGAGTTATAGTAATTAGCAATAAGAGTAGCTAATTATAGTAATCTAATTACACCGTTGAATATGTAATTAGTAGCTTATTAATTACTTGTTTAGAGAAACATACACAACACTGCTAATAATACTGACAACTAGCTATAGCCTAGAATTTGCACGGTTTAGTCCTATAAGCTCCTAATAAACAAGTTTTAGGCTACTCTACTTGCATATGAATAATTGTAGACAAAAAAAAGACCTAAAAAAAAGAAAAAAAAGAATCTTGCATGCAAAATAGTGTTTTGACAGCGCCAAAAAAGAAAGGGTAAAACGTTGGACAGAGCCCGTGGTTCGATCCCCGGTCACCGGTTGCCCAGTGGCCAAGGGAAGGTTGACTTTTGATTTCATCGGAAGTAACCACTGAGCTACACCAACGCGAGAGTCTCACGACACACCAAAGAATATGACTTTCACAGTTGAAAACGAAAGTAATGTTAAATAATTGTATAGCTATATAGTTAATTTGAACGAATGAAAAGAGCAGTTTCATGTTGTATTGTTGAACTGGTCAACAGGTGTCAGAGCCATTTTAATGCAATATTTGTCCATTGGGTGGTATAAGGTGAATTCAGGTTGAATGGGACACTTTTTTTGCCATTGAGATGACTGGAATCAGCTCGAAATAAGGGCGCCTGGGTAATGAGACAACAGGTGTTGTAATGGGGAAGCTCAGTCTTTGAACGCGCAAGAACTATGAGTGTTTCATTATGATTCATTGTTAAAGACGGACGTTCAATTAACAATATGGACAGTGTGTGGTGAGTGTGCTGTATCTGCAAGGTATGGACTACACATTTGTATGCTGTGAAATTGAAAGTATGAGACATCAGGAAGCAATGTTTATTATTAATCGGAGCACAATAAATAAAGAAAGACAGTGTTTACATCTTACTCCTGCCTGCGTTTGTAGGCTATGGGGCAAATACTTGCTCGCTCCTCAAAACCAGCGGCTTGGAAAGCCGTTACACGAGGTTTATAGGAGTTATAGTAATTAGCAATAAGAGTAGCTAATTATAGTAATCTAATTACACTGTTGAATATGTAATTAGTAGCTAATTAATAACTTGTTTAGAGAAACATACACAACACTGCTAATAATACTGACAACTAGCTATAGCCTAGAATTTGCACGGTAGTCCTATAAGCTAATAAACAAGTTGTAGGCTACTCTACTTGCATATGAATAATTGTAAACAAACCTAAAAAAAAAAAAAGAATCTTGCATGCAAAATAGTGTTTTGACAGCGCCAAAAAAGAAAAGAAAAGGTAAAACGTTGGACAGAGCCCGTGGTTCGATCCCCGGTCACCGGTTGCCCAGTGGCCAAGGGAAGGTTGACTTTTCGTTTCATCGGAAGTAACCACTGAGCTACACCAACGCGAGAGTTTCACGACACACCAAAGAATATGACTTTCACAGTTGAAAACGAAAGTAATGTTAAATAATTGTATAGCTATATAGTTAATTTGAACGAATGAAAAGAGCAGTTTCATGTTGTATTGTTGAACTGGTCAACAGGTGTCAGAGCCATTTTAATGCAATATTTGTCCATTGGGTGGTATAAGGTGAATTCAGGTTGATTGGGACACTTTTTTGCCATTGAGATGACTGGAATCAGCTCGAAATTACCATATATTAAGGGCACCTGGGTAATAAGACAATGCGAAGCTCACAGTCTTTGAACGTGCGGAAGGACGTTCAAATATGGACTAAGGACAATGTGTGCTGTATCTGCAAGGTATGGAAGAATGACACAAGAAGCTAATTGGAAGCAATGTTTATTAAATGGAGCACAATAAAGAAAGACAGTGTTTGCATCTTACACCTGCGTTCGTGGAGTTTGTAGCTACGCGTTCAGTATCAGTTCAGTCTCAAAACCAGCGGCTTGGAAAGACGTTACACGAGGTGTAGGATTTGGAAAGTAATTAGCAATAGCCTATGTAACATTGCAGAGTAGCTAATTATACAGTAATCTAATTACACTGTTGAATATGTAATTAGTATCTCAATTACTTGTTTAGAGTAACTTACACACTACTAATAACACCGACAGCTAGCTATATCAAATTTGAACGGTGATGCTCTTAACAAGTTTTACTCTTCTTGCATATGAATAATTGTATACGAACAGAAAAAATACTGAAATATTTTTCACTGATTTTTCTTGCAGTAACCACATGAGCTATACACCAACGCACTAGTGACACGACACACCAAAGAACATGACTTTAACAGTTGAAAACGAAAGTAAACAGCGAAACTTAGCCTACTTCAAGACAGACAACAACTAAGACACATTGTTATTATTGGGGATATTAAATGAAGATTTTCACAGATCTCAAAATGAACTAATAGGCTATTCTTACAGTAATTGTAGCCTACATGTCCCTATACACACTACTAACTCTTACAATTTCCCTTTTCTTTCAGTAAAGTAAAAGTATACTTAACATGTAGCCTAACATTTTCTTTTATAGCTGTCCATGGTCGTTTCTGTAGCTCATAGGCTACTGCTTGCAATGCCAAGGCCATGAGTTTGACTCCCTGCAGCTTACATGAATAGGCTGACTATATAAAATACAGTGCTGGTCACTTTGTATAAAAGCATTTATTAATGCATAAGACGTGAAAGTAGAATATTGTTCTTTTTCAGAGCTCTGTGTGGAATCTGACTGGTTGTCTCATTCTCAAAGACCTGCCAATCATCTAAATGATACAATGGCACATTGATATAAAGTGGCCTGAAAAGGTATTTGCATATTTAAATCACACTTAAAAATGCACAAAAGCCTTTGCATATGATAACAAAAGATAAAAGGAAATGTCAGCTGTACTTGCAATCACACGAATACAATAGTATCATATTCAAATTGAGAAGTTATTTTAAATTGCAATAATATTCCACATTATTACTCTATTTATTTAGTCAAATAAATGCAGCCTAAATGGATGAGCATAAGATACTACACCCCCCAAAAATAATAATATCATACCAATCCCAATCTTTTAAACTAGACTAGAGTATCTATTGTCCAATCCTTTCAAACCTAACAAATGTCTTTTTTCTTTACAGTAAATGTTGCTTACTTTGATATGCTGTTATTGTATACAAAAGCAGTATCTGACTAACATCCAGTATTTGTTGTTTTAATATTATTTTACGTTTTCTGACTTTTCCTACTAAAAATCTTTCTTAATGTCCTGGATTTTTGAAAAACTTATGTAATGTGAACACTTTCCTCTTTATAAAGCTGTAGAAACCTTGTGTGTCCACTAGATGGCGCACTAAGACCGTGTAAAGCCTCCTGTAATAGTTCATCTTATTGAAACATAAGATTTATTTAAAAATAAGTTTTATAATGATTTATAATGATAATCTGAGATATTACCGTGTGTCTTGACGGGTGTTTTATTGTAATAGCCTCTTGGTCTTTGTTTTCTGTTGTAAATGTGTTGGACTTCTGTGTTTTGAGTGATCTCACTGGTTAAACTCTCTCTTCAGTCCTGAGTGGTGTAGCTCAGTGGTTACTTCGTTTCTAAGCAGGAACTCTGTTCATGGCTGCTGGGTCACCGACGGCCAGAGCTCTGACCACGGGTCCTGTCCAGCGTTTTACATTTTTTGATGCCGTAAAAATTCTGTTGACTGACTTTAAATATGGGCTTTAAAAAGTTTTGGCCAGCATAGGCCTCTCTAAATTCATAATTATTCCTGTGCAAGATGAGTAAAACTAAGAATATAGGTAAATAACTCACTGTGCAAATTGGCTAGTATACAGTGTTAATAGGCTAATGTTTTAAATGAACTTAAGTGTTATAAATAATCTCATAAAGTAAGCCATTAGTATTTTTCATAATATTCAGGCAGGTCAGAGCCCATTTTCATATTTTAGATGTTATAAACTACAACATTTTTGGTGAATTCAGGCTGATTGGGACACTTTTTGGTATTGACATGCACGACATCAACCTGCATTCACCATGTCTGCTGTCTTCATACATACATACATACATACATACATACATACATACATACAGATATCAGACAGTTGATATAGACCTTTGGACAACTAACCCCGATCTGGCATTTTAACACTTGACTTCTGTTAAATGAAACATTAATAACCAGCGTTGTGTGTAATTAATTACTAACAAAGGTTGACAGTTAAGTTTTTTTTTACTTTTCACATTATATAATAAATAAAGCATATGAACTTTAGCAGTATTTTTCTTTGGAAAACTTTTGGTTCACTATTCCAAAGCACAATGGCATACTTTTAACTGCATACATTTCATAAACTAACAATGACTTTTTCTTGAGTAAAAGTAAAGTTATTAAGTATTAAAGGATATTCAATATGAAACGCAATGCAGTAAATGGTACAATGTTATGCTTCGGAATGTTGTGAGGTAAAATTTGATAAAGTAGGTTACAGACAATTGAAAAATGTACTTAGGAAGAGTAAACTCTGTCCGCCTCTGATTACCTTACTAAGAAATCGAATTACTGTAATGTAATTTCCATTGAAGAAAAAAAGTAGGGGTTGCATAGACTAGAACAATTCTATATAAAACATAAATGTATTCAACCTCAAAATTGAATGGTAAAATGTTTGTGTGTGTGTCAGTTCAAGAATAATTTATGCAATCGCATCATATTCATTTGAAAAACTTAAAATACCAGTTGAACAATAGACATGAAACTGCTATGTAATAATGCAATACTATTCTAGATAGAATAATACAGTAATCTAATGGCATCGTTTAAGATGTAATTGGGAGCTAATCATAAATTCCTTTTTTAGAGTAACATATCCAACACTGCTAATAACACTATAGCCTAATATAAAATTTGCATGGTGAGCTCTTAATAAACCTATAGGCCTGTTATTAGTTTTACTCGTCTTGCATAGACAAGTAGGCTACTTTACTTGCATTACAAAGACAGCAACATAAAACTGTAAAACGTTGGACAGAGCCCGCGGTTCGATCTCCGGTCACCGGTTGCCCGGTGGCCATGAAAGTTTTGAGTTCAGAAGTAACCACTGAGCCACACCAACGCAAAAGCGAAGAGTGACTTCAACACACATGATCATCACAACACACCAGTGCGCATGACTGTTTCACGGTTGAAAACGAAAGTAAACAGCGTTCCTTCTAAACGGTGAAACTGTCAAGACAGACAAATATTAAGACACATTAGAGTTATTTATGAAAGAAATGATTCTCTCTGTGGTTTAGCTCAGTGGTTTCTTAAACATTATCGAGGATCAGCATAGGCTATCTCATGGTCTCGACCAGAGATCGGACTTCGGGCACTGTCCAACGCTTTTATGTTTGGTGCCGTATCTTGCTCTTTTGTCAGTAAATGTTTGTCGTTTAATAATTTGCATAGGTTAAACTGGGTTCGGAATGAAACTTCTCAGGTTGTCTTCACGTAGGCTATATTGCATATTTGAATGGAAAGGCATCTACATTTTTACGTTTTAATTGATATAATCGTCGTTTTAAAAATTAAGATGCAAGACATTAAATATTATTTGAACTGCCATAAACCCATATGATTCTATGGATATAGATTTTACCTATATTTGGGCTTGGGGAAAGCACCTGGATGTTGTAACACCCCTAGATGAACAGCAGAGGGAGCTCAAAGATCATTCTTGAATGAGGCTCCAAAGATGGGACAAAGAATCATAAAATCATAGGTTTAATCAGTTTTTTTTTCATATTCTCAGTTTCCCTAATTTATTAGTAGCTTATTTATACCGCTTCATTTTTACTTTTTTTTCTTCATTATTTATTTTAAATGTATTAGGCTATACCTGTTTAAAGTGAATCGAGTCTCTTTGTCTGCGCGCGTGTGAGTCTAGACTTTACATTCTGGTGTCTTTTGTTAATGTGATCTCATCCTTTTCAGTCCCTGTGTTTTTTATTCTCCAGAAATATATGAAAGGCCAATGTCAGTTTCTCTCTCATCCTTTCTTTTCGCCTCTCTCTTTTCTTACTAAAGTATTCAGCAGAGACGGACAGGGGTTTTGCAAGGTTACCGTGAGTGAGTTTAAATGGAGCTTGTGGTGAAAGTAATGGCACTCTCGCGCCCCGTGGACAATAAGCCGGCGGATGAAACGGGGCTTAAGGGCTCGTGTAATGCATGTTAATGTGACGGGCACCGTGAAATGCGTCGGGGATTATTTATCCAAAAACATTTGTATTCTTCTGTTGAAGAACGGCTGATCCCGGATAGCCGAGCACTAATCCGTCTCTCCGTTAATTAAAAAGAAGTCGAGAGCGGAGGAACTCCTGTTTTTTCAAATGTAATCATTTCTGCTGGAGCTTTACCATCTGCTGGAGGTTAAGTCTGACAGCAGATTGTATTCTGCGGTTATTTAAACCTGGGTGGAGGATTTCACCTCCCTGCAGAGATGAGAGGGGTCAAGAGATGTCGGGAAACCTAAAAATATGCAAGGTTTGCGTAGTTTGCTGGTCTCAACTAGTTTAGGATGGTAATATGGCGTCACCTGACCCGATCTAGTTGGTGGTGTACTACCTGACAAGGCTTCCAAACCCACTTCAATGCAGCAAACCACATCAAAACTGGTTTATTTTTTGGTTTTCTGTTCCCCCCTTATGGTTCTTCCTCACCCCATCACTAGGTTACTATCCTAACCAGAAATATGGCCAAAATACCGAGCTCGCGGAGCCCTCTCCTCAGACAGCACGCCAAATACGCATACTTTACTTTATCTGATTATTTGTAAGTGTGAACTCGTGAAACTCCAACAATTGTGTGCGTAGAACTATGTGGTTTATGAGGATGCACGTGTGCATAATGACACCTCCTGTGTCCTCGTAAACCAAATGGCTTTATACATACTAACAATACAAATAAAAATGCTAAAAGTTTTGTGTGATGGGTAGGTTTGTGGGTAGGGACACAATAAACGGTTTGTACAGTAGGCCTACCTACACAAACCATTACGCCTGTGGAGAGTCCCCGTAAATCCACTCAATAATGTGTGTGTGTGTGTGTGTGTGTGTGTGTGTGTGTGTGTGTGTGTGTGTGTGTGTGTGTGTGTGTGTGTGTGTTTGTTTCTGCTATGAGGGAGAGATAGACTGTGTCTGACAGAGAGTCGTGCGCGCTCTTAATTAGAACATTCCTCTGAGGATGCTCGTGGGGAGCGCGCATCATCGACTGGTGCATAAAATGGTTTTAGAGTCATGAGGATTATCCATGAAAATTAAAGATTAGATTTGGGCGAACATGTGTCAGTCTTTCAGAAGACACGATTCGGATTTGTCCCATCAAAACAATAACTTCCATAATCCATAATCTTATGTCACACGATATGTTTTGTTGCGCAGGATCATACCTCCCAACCGCGCTCTTAAAGGAATGGGCGGGGCAGGGGCGTCACGTTTTGAAGGGACAGTCGAAACAAAACAAAAAAAAGTACAATGATCTGGTAATTTAATAAACAATGCTTTTTATCTTTGAGGTTGAGTTCAAAATCCACCTGAAATGAATGAATGAATGAATGAAGCTATAATCACCCCATTGAACAAGGTCACTACTAGTGTATTAGAATGACAAACTATGGACTCAGAAATGAAAAGTTGCACTGCGCTATAAGAAATGAAGTATTAATTCGTAGATTACTGTCTCGGTTATTTCATGGTGATTACGCGCACTCTGTAACTCTCGAGTTAAATGTGTCGGTACAGTGATTATGCTCTGTGCTCTCATGTCGCCGTCCGACAATATGATTCCTCCCCACCACACACACACACGCACACGCACACGCACACACACCACCTCCCTCTCTCTTCTCACACACTCCTCAAAGCGTCTAACACACTGAAAAATCAAAGCGCTCGCCTCTCCTGCTCACACACTGCCTGCGCTGCGCGCAAAGCGCACAACCCAAGAGAGACTCCAAGTTTGCTGCGAATTTCCATTCTCCTTTAAATCGACTCGTGCACTTTTTTCAAATGATTTTTATTCCACTTTAGAAAATAATGCAAGTGTGTGTCGTGTACAGAAAATGTTTTTAAAACTGTTTGAGCTGAACATGAATCTTCTCTGTGGATGCAGCTGAGAATAACTGATTTTAGGAAAATGGACCGGAGGAGGCGATGGACGTTGGCAGGACAGGTTGTGTGTCTGCTCTTGTGTGCGTGCGCACTGGACCGGGTTTTGGCGCAGATTCGCTATTCAATTCCCGAGGAGTTGGAGCACGGGGCTTTCGTTGGAAATATCGCAGAGGACTTGGGTTTGGACGTAGCCAAATTGTCTTCGAGGAGATTCCGGATTGTATCTGGGGCAAGAAAACAATATTTAGAGGTGAATTTGGAGAACGGGATTTTGTTTGTGAATGAGAAGATTGACCGCGAGGAGCTCTGTGAACAAAGTCCCGTTTGTTTCTTGCACTTGCAGGTGGTTATTGAGAACCCTTTGGAACTGTACAGGGTAGAGGTGGAGATCTTGGACGTAAATGATAACGCTCCCAGTTTCCCGTGGAGCGAGTTTAATCTGGAGATCACGGAGTCTGCTGCGCCTGGCTCCCGGTTCCCGCTTGAGAGCGCGCAGGATCTTGACGTGGGCTCAAACTCTCTCCGCTCGTACTTGCTGAGCGCCAATCAACACTTTCTGCTGGACATTCAGACCCGTAACGATGGCAGCAAGTTTGCCGAACTCGTTCTGCAGTCGCCGTTGGACCGAGAGCAGCAGAAGACGCACGAGATGGTGCTCACGGCTGTGGACGGTGGCTCCCCGTTGCGCTCGGGCACGGCTCAGATCACGGTAACTGTGTTGGACGCGAATGACAACGTACCCGTGTTCGACCGCTCCGTATACCGGGTCAGCTTGGTGGAGAACGCACCGAGAGGCACGCTCGTGCTCAAACTGAACGCCACTGACCTGGACGAAGGCGCAAACGGCGAGATCACCTATTCGTTCAGCGGGCACGCGCCTCTGAAGGTGCGGGAGCTGTTTAGCGTTGACTCTCACTCGGGTGAGATTCGAGTGAAGGGAATCGTTGACTATGAGAGGGCCAGCGTGTATGAGCTATATGTGCAGGCGAAAGACAAGGGTCCCTCCGCCGTGGCCGTGCACTGTAAAGTGCTTGTTGATATTCTGGACGTGAACGACAATGCGCCTGAGGTCATATTAACCTCTGTGTCAACACCTGTTCAGGAGGACGCGCCACCGGGCACAGTGATAGCTGTGATCAGTGTAATGGACCGCGACTCCGGAGAGAACGGGGCTGTGGATTGCCAGATCCCCGGAAACGTGCCGTTCCAGCTGCACTCCTCTTTTAAAAACTATTACACTCTCGTGACCAGCGAGTTTCTCGACAGAGAGTCTGTCTCGGAGTATAACATCACCCTCACGGCCCGCGATCTGGGCTCGCCGCCGCTGTCCACCAGAAAGACGATTCTGGTTCAAGTGTCTGACATTAACGACAACCCGCCGCGCTTCGTTCAGCCCTCGTATACAGTATATGTGACCGAGAATAACGCCCCGGGCGCTTCCATTTGCTCGGTGACCGCATTCGATCCGGACTCTAATCAGAACGCGTATTTGTCCTACTCCATCCTGGAGGGTCAGATTCAGGGCATGCCCGTGTCCACTTATGTATCCATCAATTCTGATAACGGCAACATCTATGCGCTGCGCTCTTTTGATTACGAGCAGCTCCGGAACTTTCAGATCCGTGTGCAGGCGCAGGACGCCGGTTTCCCGCCGCTCAGCAGCAACGTCACCGTCAATGTTTTTGTTTTGGATCAGAACGACAACGCACCGGTCATCCTGTCACCACTGCCGAGAAACGGCACCGTGGCCACTGAGATGGTGCCCAGATCGGTGGATGCTGGATACCTTGTGGCTAAAATCACGGCACTAGACGCGGACGCGGGGCAAAACTCACGCCTGTCTTATCAGGTGCTGCAGGCGACAGATCCCGGGTTGTTCAGCGTGGCTCTGTACACCGGGGAGATCAGGACGATCCGCCGCTTCGTGGACAAAGATGCCATTAGGCAAAGACTCGTCATACTTGTCAAGGACAACGGGCAGCCGCCGCTTTCGGCCACCGTGTCCATCATTCTCTCGGTGGTGGACAGCGTGCCGGAGTCGCTGTCCGATTTCGGTGACCTCTCGCTCAGCCCCCAGCCCCCGTCTAACCTCGCGCTCTATTTAATCGTGTCACTGAGCACCGTCTCGCTCATCTTCCTCGTGGCCATCATCGTTTTGGCGGCCGTGAAATGCTACAAGGACCACGACTCCCTCGGCGGCTACGCGCTCTCCTCTCTCGGTGCCGCTTGCTGCAGCTTTGAACCGGAGCCGCCCGCCGAGGTGTTCAAAAAGTCTAATCTCAACCTGCAGATCTCCACCGGCGCCAAAGTGCCCACGAACTGCGTGGAGGTAAACAGCAATCCTGGAAATCTCTCTCAAGCGTACTGTTACAAAGTGTGTTTGACGCCCGAATCTGCAAAGAGCGACTTTATGTTTCTCAAGCCTTGCAGTCCCGGCACACCGAGAAATAACGCGGCGAGAGGAGCGGATAACCTGGCGCTGAGCTCACAGAGCCGCTGCTCATCCGTGAACAACGGAGCGACTACACCGAACGAGGTAAAGCTACATTCACCCTCCCTCTCTTTATTTAACATCCACATGTTCATTGAGTTTTTGAATCACTTTTGTGAAGGGCAGCTATCATTTGTGCACAGTGAATTATGCGTTTATGAAACGAGATTAATTGGCTATCGATTATCTATAAATAGTACACAGAAGAAAAACTTATGGACACTAATTATTTGACAAGAAATGTATTATATACCTCTAAAGTCTATCAATGACCTTGATTGACAGTAAACGAGCGCCTCTAGACAGCAGCATCTCCCAGAGAAAGCGAGGACAATGCGCGTCTTTTAGCTCTCTCTCTCGCTCTCGCTCTCGCTCTCGCTCATTCATGTATGTATGTATGTATGTATATGTAGGCCTATATGTATTAATATTTTTTAAATGTTGTGTAACGGAATTGCTTCTAGAAATATACACATAACAAGTAAAGAAGAAGTAAGCTTGTCCTAAAATATGAATCTTGTCAACTATATATCAAGGCACACACACACACACACACACACACACACACACACACACACACACACACACACACACACACACACACACACACACACACACACACACTACAAGCTAATTATCCAGTACACAATGGCACACTGACCCTGACTGGTTTCTTCCATAATGGGGCTGGGAAATGAAAGCATTAGGAGCGAGCAGGAGCCGATGGAGACGTGTCGCGCCTGTAGATTCTGCCACTTTGCCCTCATAGAATAAGAACCGGAGAGAGGGAGAGAGAGAGAGAGAGAGAGAGAGAGAGAGAGAGAGAGAGAGAGAGAGAGAGAGAGAGAGAGAGAGAGAGAGAGAGAGAGAGAGAGAGAGAGAGAGAGAGAAGGAGGAACTGTGTGTTCTGTAAATATCCACTAGGTGGAAACGTCAGGCTTGTAAAACGTAAACGTGCTTACTTCAGTTGTTATTCAATTGCCAGGGTGACCTGTTGGAGAGACAGGTGTCACCTTGCCGTGGGTCAGTTCCTTTAGCTTGTGAACAATCAACTCGTTCATTGAGAGAATTACAGTCTATGATGTCCATAGAATGTGTGCTGTAGGTCTCAGATAGAATATTCATAAAAGCATCTTTTATACCCTAATTTTGCCTCCTGTCACTGGCCAACACAGAGGGTTTAAATAAACTCAAACATATTGTGTTCGTTCAGAGCTATTGAGCAGATCTTAAACAGGATTTCATCTGGGAATATATTAAAGCTGAAAAATCCTTTATAAATTCACCAGAGCTGCAGCGGAAAATGCAAACGCACGGGAGTTTCTAAAATAAAACAAGAAATTAAATTAAATTAAATTGAATTCGCGGACAGTTAAATGCGTTTTCGAAATTAATTTCCTGCCCGCTGCGGTTTCCTTTGAAGATTAAAATCGTATGTCGGTGCTCTAATTATCTACGGAAGGTATTTTGAAGAACCGTTCTAATAATACGCTTACATGGCGCTCTCCTTATGAAAGTCTCTAAGCGAATTAATAGAGCGTGGAATCCATACTTTCTCTCTCTCTCTTTGACATGGAATAAATAACACCCCCATTCTCCTCCTCCTCCTCCTCCTCCACCCCGCCGCGTCTCTGAGGATGAAAGAGAAGACCATGACACTACAGTCATTGCTCGAGGCATCACAGTTCTGAAAGAAATGGCATGCAATTCAAACTTTTGGCCACAAGGAGGCATTCAGTTTCCCTAAAGGGATATCTTTAACAGTGCCTGCTGAACATATGTAGCAATTTTATACACTGAAAATTGAAACATTTTTCATATTTTTCAGAAAGTAAAGTATTTTTTTGTAAAACATACTCAAAATAATCGATGTGTTACTTAAGTCTTCGCTTTTTTACAGTGTATATATCCTACATATTTGTTGTAATCATTCATTATTGTCAGTAATATGATTGTTCAATGTTTTGCAGCTGAAACAAGCAAACACTGACTGGGCCCTCACCAAAAATCAAACCTCCTCTCTGAAAAGGTAAAACGCAGGTTTACTGTCTTCTTATTGCTGTCATATAGATTATTTTCATCCAAAATAAAAGTTTGTGTTTACATAATATATGTGTGCACTCTAAAATATATTGACAAACCAGCAATTGAGTTGTTTTAACCCAGCAATTGGGTTGATTTAAGCAAACATTCAACCCAACTGCTGGGTTAAACATCCCATTCACTGGGTTAAAACAACCCATTTGTTAGGTTTGTTCATTTTTAACACAACTTGAGTTGTTTTGAACCCAGAATTTTTTTGAGTGTGTGTAATTATTATTATGCATATTTGAATACACACACACATGCATGTATATATTTAAGAAATATTTGTTGACAGCCTTAATTTTTAAAGCCCTAATAATTCAAACTGTTCTACAGAGTATCCCTAAGTATTCCTCTAGCTCATGTCATTTAGCATGAAGAGCAATGTCAAGGTCATGTGTTCAAGTCCCAGGGAATGAGACAACTGATAAAAAGTGTATACTTTATAAAGTGTTTGCCAAATGCATAAATGTAAACCCAAGCAGGCAAACCCTCAAAAAAACCTTTGCATTTTAGAAAAAAGAAGTGCTATTGAAGACATACTCAGATGTTGCCAAAATGTTTTTTTTTTCGATTTCAGTGAGTGCAAGCAGACAATGATCTTTCATGCATGAATCTGACATGTTCTGGTGTATCAAAATATCTAATTACATCTCAGGTTGGCCTTATTTCTCATCATCTGTTTGCAGTTGTAACTCCATGAACATGGATGGCACTCTGATGCGTAAAGCCATGCAGGCCGAACCAGAGAATTATGTGGGTCAAATGGCGACCGGACAGTACTGGACCTGGGGAACCCGCTCGAAAGGTACAGCTAGACTTTTCTACGTCACATTATTTTATCCTGTATTGTTATTTCTACATTTATCAGTCCATATTGAACAGTTAATGACTCAAATTACAGATTACATTACAACAGAAAATTAGCTATTTTCACATTAGTTAACATTACTTGAAGAGACTTTCATGTGTTATTTATCTATTTATTTACAACAACTGTCATACCTCAGACTTGATCCAGAGTCAATTATGCATTTAGCTGTCAATATGAAACCGCAGTTGAATGATCTGACATGAAACAGGATATTCAAAAAGGGAAAAGTGTTAGGGCAGAAACTACTAAAGGTATTGCTTTCATTACAGCCAGTGAATATAAACACCAGCACTTTGTATTATGTCATGGGCTCTGGTGTAGATGTTTAGAAACGTCTAGCATTTACACTATACTGTTCAAAAGTCTGGAATAGCTCACCAAGGCTGCATTTATTTGATCAGTAAAAAAAGTATGTTTGTAAAATATTTATGACAATTTAAAATAAAATAAAATGATGCAAAGCTGAATTTTCAGCATCGTTTCTCCAGTCTTTATTGTGATTAGAAATAATTATAATATGTTGATTTGCTGCATAATTGTTATCTATTACTATTGGGGATAAATTATTAATTAAGTGGACACTGTGATATTTTTTTGTTCAGGATTATATAATGAATATAAAGTTACAATCTTTTGTAACGTTTACTGATCAATTTAGTGCATCCTTGCTGAAAAGAGTTAATTTCTTACCCCAAATGTTTAAACAGCAGTGTATCATGTTTTTTTTAACAAAAATATTAAGCAACAACATTGACAATAATCATAAATGTTTCTTGAGCAGCAAATCATCATTACAATGATTTTTGAATGATCATGTGACACTGAACACTGGTTTAATGATGTTGAAAATTCAGCTTTGATTACAGGAATAAAATACATTTTACAATATATTACAATAGAAATATGTATTTTAAATTCTAATAATATTATTTTGATCAAATAGACTTCTTTCAAAAACAGTAGTAATTATTCCAAACTTTTGACTGGTAGTGTTAGTAGTTCTTTTTTTCTTTTTTAACCATCCAGAGTACCGGATGCATTCTCCAGCAGGTGGGGTTTCTCAGAGGGCGTGGACGCCTCACTACACACCCCAACACAACCCCACCCATCACCTGCAGCAGCAGCAGCAGCCCACGCCGCAGACCCACCCGCACCCTCCCCCGGACTACCAGCACAACGTGTACATCCCCGGCACGCCCTCCGGATTCTGCACCCTGCGGCCCAGCTACCGCAGCGAGCTCGACGTCCACAACTCGTTCTCCACCTTTGGCAAGAAACGTAGGTTTATCTCTCCCAGCAGCTATGACCCGTGTGACGACACAGGGGCGGATGTCATCAACAATGACTTGTATAATGAATAAAACAAGACAAAAGGACCTAAGCAGTGATGATGAACAAAAAGAGTGACTTGTTATTATTACCAAAGCATAGCACTCATCATGCAGTCTCAGCCTCAGATGGCTCGCTCAAGGACCGCGCCAGTCCACTTAATGACCATCTGATGCATATTGCACATGCAATGCAACTTCCATGATTCGGGGGGTACAGGTTTAGCCAACCCGGGAACAAAACTGTTTTCAAATGATACCAGGTGGATTTTATGATCACTGGAATTGCCATTTCACATCTTTGAAAGTGCTTAAGAGTTATTCAGATGTGGAACTGTGTGTATTTCTGTCTGTGAAATTATTATTTTTTAGCAGAAAAGAAATTCATATCACAAAGTTAAGTTCTGTTTTCCGTACAACCATTTGCAAAGATTTGCATTTGTAGAGTGCATCAGTGCTGACCACTTTTTCAGTGGCATTGGTTCTAGAAGTATTTTACCCATAGAGATCTTAAAGAAAAGTCAGGTAACACTTTACAATAATGGTATATCATTAATAAGTAACTATGCAGGAAGTAATGCAGGACTGATGAGTACATTAACACTTCAGATAATACTTAACTAATCAGTAAGTAATCCCATTTAGGAGATAGTTCCTTATAAGGTAATAAATAATTACTGAATGAGATTAGCCTCATTAATAACTATTAACTAACTGACAAATTATAAAGAACATTATTGTGTGTCAGAGCATAGTCATCATTTTTACTCTGAATAAAGTCATAACATACATCACTAATTACTCTGTAACCTAGGCACTCTGCAGGAAACTAGTGATCTGGACCATTATTTAAAGTGGTTTTTAACTCCTGCAGAGTGACTAGGTAACACCTGATTAATTAGTGATGAACGTATGGCCACGTAAAAGACAATTGCTCACATCTCAGACACATTAATGTTGTGATTAGTAATTAATTTGTTTTATTCGTTACCTTTTAGTTCTTAATGATGCCAATCTCATTCAGTAATTATTGATTACCTTATAAGGAACTATCTTAGTCCTAAATTCGATATTACCTACTGATTAGTTAAGCTTGTGTCTGTATTAGTTAATAGTAGTAGCTGAAGTGTTAATGTTGTACTCATCAGTCCTGCATTACCTCCTGCATAGTAACTTATTAATGACGGACCATTATTCTAAAGTGAACTTTGATTTGAAGCCAAACAATATTTGAAAATCTGACAAAAAGACAAAGGTACAAGACTGTGTGTTTAACAGCTTTAGTGAGGGATAGAACTACAATCCCATGAAGCATTGTGAATTATATAATTGAATTAAATTAATTATGTCCCCTATACTATATATTATTCATAATAGCATATAGGTTATATAATCTCCTATGATTTCAAACTACTATAAATGTTTATGCATATTTTGCAATTTATATATATATTATAACACCTGACAGATCTGAAAATACTGACCTTTTTTGCCTCCAAAACATTTCATTTCATAATGTTCATGAAACATGCAGATGGTTGCTCTGACCATCAAATATCAGATGAATCATACTGAGTCATACTGTTTTTATCCACTTTTAACTTTCATATTTAGTATGTCCACCAGAAATTACAGCATCTCTCTGGCGTAGTGTCAATATATTTCCTCAGAGAACTTCAATACTAATGTTATCCGATGCCTTCTGCAGCTATATTGCTATTTCTGAAATATATTTCAAAATATGCATAAACATTTATAGTAGTTTGAGAGCATAGGGAGATTGTTGATGATGATTTTCTTGTTGTGATTATCTGATTGGTGGAGATTTCTCTGCAAACTCATGGGTAATGTAGTTTTTCACCAGGACTTCAACTGTTGAACACAATAAGTCAAAATAGCTATGATGGCTTTGACAAAAACATTTACCATTGATTAACAACCTAGTAGCTCACAGTAGGTCTGTCTTTAAAGGTTTATTAGTCATCATTAAAAATGAGTTCCCCTATAGAGAAAATTAATGGCATTTTTACTCCCAGAACCCGCTGCTACACTCTATTTCAGATGAACCCACCCCAAGAGTGGTTTGTTGCTTTAGATGTTGGCCAGTTTCTTCCTGTCTAAGCCAGACCACTTGTCATGTGACAGGCAGGGAACCAAATCTCTATGAAGTCACAGTGATGCTATGATGGTTCAGTGTGTCACTGCTGTGCTCACACTCACTCTAAGGTGCACTTTTCACTCACATGGTGTGTGTTAGTACATCATTCAGGTCTGCTCATACCCTGCGAACAAAAATGTGTTCTAAGAATGTTCCATTAAATAATGAAAACTTTTTCTTTTGTTACAGGAATATTCCATTTTATCATTCTAAATATTATGGGAACGTTACTTGAATGTTCTCTGGATGTTCTGAAACAAGTAGTAACAAAAGCATTCCATGAACAATACATAAATAGCGTATTTGTGCTAACATTGTTAAAGATAACTCTGAACAGACATTCTATTAATGTTACTGGAAGAACGTTTGTTCATAACTTGCCAGAACGTTTGCCAACGTTCTGAGAACGTTCAGGTAGCTGGGTTAGCTGGGTAGGGCATATGTCCTTTCATATGGGCCCATTTTACTGTACTACAGAGGCTCTGTTCCTCAGTATAGGATAGTGACAATAAACAGATATTTAAAGTATCTTGACTGTACATTCTCACAGGGAGACGAGCTGCAGGCTCTTATGATCCCACTGAAGCCGAGAAACTTGCTTGTCCTGTTATTTGAGGGATATAATAAAACTTAATCTATTATTATTATTATTGTAATTGCATCTGCTTGGTTCGCTCAGTCACACCAGGCCTAAAGGTCAAAGGTCATTACCATCAAGATGCCTGGCCTGAGATTTCATTCAAGACTGATTATCATTATCATTTTTTATATTTTCCTATTGTTATTACTTTGACAATCATTTCAGCCAAAATGTGATTATTACACGCCTTTTGCACACGGTGTGAGCGTTTAAATCAACACAGTGGTCACGATGTGGCTGAATTATGGACCAGGAGGAAGTGGATGCTCACCAAAATAAACTGATCAATTCAATATGATTACTCGCGTAGGAATGACTGGATCTGCATTTAGACACACATTACTGCCTCATACAAGAGAACAGGATGTGAAAGTCCATTCATTCCAAATATGTACATAAAATTAAATATTTTTTTCTGAAATAAAACTGCTGTGTTGTGATTCATATTTTATAAGAAATATATATGACTACAGTATGTTGGAAATGGAAAACTACTAGCTAATGCTCACTAAATTCTGCACAATATACACTGTGCAATGCCTACTACTTAAAACGTAAGAGAGTGTGCAATATGAATCAATATTTTTCTTCAAAATATAAGTTACAGTAGTATTCTGCATTGTTGTCACATGAAAACATCACATTGCATCGCAGTGGCTTTCAGTTACCATATTGGAAATGTTATTTTATTTTTAATCCAGATTTTGTTTTTAATATGTTATTTTTAATCCAGCCTATTCACATTATAGATGTTAAAATCAGAAGTGACAAATACTACCAACATTTTCTGTGTAGATTCATGTTCTAAACTTTGAATTTGCTTCAATTCTGTGCAATAATGAGAAATATACACTATATTGCCCAAAGTATTGGGACACCCCTCCAAATCATTGAATTCAGGCGTTCCAATCACTTCCATGGCCACACGTGTATAAATCAAGCACTAGGCATGCAGACGCTTCTACACACATTTGTGAAAGAATGGGTCGCTATCAGGAGCTCAGTGAACTCAAGCGTGGTGCCGTGATAGGTTGCCACCTGTGCAATAAGTTCATTCATGAAATTTCCTCACTACTAAATATTCCACGGTCAACTGTTAGTGGGATTATAACAAAGTGGGAGCAATTAGAAATAACAGCAAGTCAGCCACGAAGTGGTAGGCCACTTAAAATCACTGAGCAGGGTCAGCTCATGCTGAGGCACACAGTGCGCCGAAGTCGCCAACTTTCTGCAGAGTCAGTAGCTACAGACCTCCAAACTTCATGTGGTCTTCAGATTAGCTCAAGAACAGTGTGTAGAGAGCTTCATGGAATGGGTGTCCACTGCAGAGCAGCTCATCCAAGCCTTACATCACCAAGTGAAATGCAAAGCGTCAGATGCAGGGATGTAAAGCACGCCACCACTAGACTCTAGAATAGTGGAGACATGTTCTCCAGAGTGACCAATCACGCTTCTCTGTCTGGCAATCCGATGGACGAGTCTGGGTTTGGCAGTTGCCAGGAGAACGGTACTTGCCTGACTGCATTGTGCCAAGTGTAAAGTTTGGTGGAGGGGGATTATGGTGTGAGGTTGTTTTTTTTTCAGGGATTTGGCTTGACCCCTTAGTTCCAGTGAAAGGAACTCTTAATGCTTCAGAATACCAAGACATTTTGGACAATTTCATGCTCCCAACTTTGTGGGAACAGTTTGGCGATGGCCCCTTCCTGTTCCAACATGACAGCGCACCAGTGCACAGAGCACAGAGTCCTGACCTCAACCCGATAGAACACCTTTGGGATGAATTAGAGCTGGGATGAATATAGTTTAATGAACAGTGATGTGTTTTACCCTTTGCATGTACTGTACTTTACACTCTTGCCATAAGAGAGTCTGTTATTTCACCTTCTGCTTTGTCTGCAACAGCTGTCCAGTGAAAATATATATATATTTTCAAATATACTATATACTGCATATTTGATTTTTTTTTTTTTTTTCCACCGGACAGTGACATTTTTTCACTGGCCTTCTCGTCCAACATCAGTGCCTGACCTCACAAATGTGCTTCTAGAAGAATGGTCCAAAATAAACTCCTAAACCTTGTGGAAAGCCTTCCCAGAAGAGTTGAAGCTGTTATAACTGCAAAGGGTGGGCCAATTCCATATTAAACCCTACAGATTAAGAATGGGATGTCATTAAAGTTCATGTGCATGTGAAGGCAGCCGTCCCAAAACTTTTGGCCTTTTTCAAAAGTTGTGGGTAAAAAAAGTTCTGTGGTTTACATTACTTTCATGTTTTTTTTCTTCTACAACATAAATGATATAGCATAGTGATACCTTAGATGTGAATTTTGAAAAATTAACAGTTGCATAGTTTGTTTCAGCGACTTCTGTTTTTAGAGAACCAAAGGTGCTTGAATATTCACTTTTTGTGTATAGACTGTGTGTTTATTTTTGTAGAACAAAACATGAAAGTAATGTTTACAACAGACCTAAAAAAAAACCTACAGGGAATTTTAGAGGGAACCCAGTTAGTTAAAAAATGCCAATTCTCATCCAGGTTTTAGGGCTACAAACTGAACAGCTCTATTGTCTTAATGAATTATTGACACTTATCTTTACATAGTTGCATGAAAAGACATTTCTCAGCACAAAAAAAAAAAGACCCAGTCCACTCTCTCATGCACTGAGTAAACACCGCAAATGCTAACATATTCTAATGAGCTTTCTTATATTCCCTTTTTCCTCCCACTGAGAATAGACTTGGTTCATTAACTGAACAAACACAAAACTCCATCGTCTAAATATCATTTTAATTAAAGACGGGGAAACAGACTGGCCCACGGGGAATCGGGCTCCCCCTGAAAATGCCACACCTGGACGCAATCTCTCCCGCGCCCTTTCCATTTTAATTTCCCGGGGAAATGAGTTCAGAATGTCAATAGATGAATATCGCCCAGTTGAGAGGGGTAATTAGGTTTGCCGTGTGTCCTTTCAGATTACAAACGTTAATGAAGAAACGGTCTCCATGGCGCTAACACACTTCTCTAAATCGAAGTTCATCTCTCTGAGGGCCCGTGAACCGGAGGTGAGGAGATGAGCAATTTAGACATGTCCCTCTCTAGACTACAGATCAGGAATTAGAGGAGCTCAGCTTTACAGAACAGAGTCACATTCAAACAATGACATCCTTTTGAGAAGTAGGGACAATCTAGGAAAGAAAACTTCAAAACTTTGCTCATGAATATTAATCAGGTGATTTGACAGTTACCCAGTACTCTTAGCTAACTGACTGGTATACATAAGCATATAGTGTAGTTATTATTATTATTTTGTTATGTGTAATTTAAGTTGAAGGTGAAGTGTGTCATTTTCTTTAATATTAAATAACTGTAGGTCTGACCTTACATGTTGGAGCAGAAGCCAGGCCTGTGATCAAATCTAGAATAATCAATGATCTATTTGAATTAATCAACTCTAATTTCACATCATGTTTTTATTTATTTATTATTATTTTAGGAGTCATGTGTCTGCTTTGTTCAAATGTACAAACTGAACTATAAAGATGAAGTGGTCCTTTTTATTGTGTGTCTGATTCACCCTTCACCTTTGACTTCCAGCATATAGTGCATCTACAGCTTGTCCTTGTCCTTGTCCTTGTCCTTGTCCTTGTCCTTGTCCTTGTCCTTGTCCTTGTCCTTGTCCTTGTCCTTGTCCTTGTCCTTGTCCTTGTCCTTGTCCTTGTCCTTGTCCTAGACAGAATATTTTAGCTCTAGCTGTTACTATGACAACACCAGTCCTTGTTCCACCCTGTTTGGTTTTAAACCAGTAGCAGAGCTGCTTTGTCAGACATTGACATCATAGCCAGCCATTGCACATGCTGTTATGTGTTTGACATATAGTTTAATGAACAGTGATGTGTTTTTACCCTTTGCATGTACTGTACTTTACACTCTTGCCATAAGAGAGTCTGTTATTTCACCTTCTGCTTTGTCTGCAACAGCTGTCCAGTGAAAATATATATTTTTTTCAAATACACTATATACTGCATATTTAAAAAAATAAATAAATAAAATCACCAGACAGTGACATTTTTTCCCCCTACAGGTATACACACTGATCAGGCATAACATTATGACCAGTGACAGGTGAAGTGAATAACACTGATTATCTCTTCATCACGGCACCTGTTAGTGGGTGGGATATATTATTAATATATTAACACACTATTAACATTTTGTCCTCAAAGTTGATGTGTTAGAAGCAGGAAAAATGGGCAAGCGTAAGGATTTCAGTGAGTTTGACAAGCACAAGACCACGGAGCAATGGAAGAAGCTGGCCTGGTCTGATGAATCATGTAATTTTTTTTTTTACATCACGTGGATGGCCGGGTGCGTGTGCATCACTTACCCGGGAAACATATGGCACCAGGATGCACTATGGGAAGAAGGCAAGCCTAACCCGGCAGTGTGATGCTTCGGGCAATGTTCTGCTGGCAAACCTTGGGTCCTGCCATCCATGTGGATGTTACTTTGACACGTTCCACCTACCTAAGCATTGTTGCAGACCACGTACAGCCTTTCATGGAAACGGTATTCCCTGGTGGCTGTGGCCTCTTTCAGCAGGATAATGTGCCCTGTCACAAAGCAAAAATGGTTCAGGAATGGTTTGAGGAGTACAACAACAAGTTTGAGGTGTTGACTCTGCCTCCAAATTCCCCAGATCTCAATCCAATCGAGCGTCTGTGGGATGTGCTCAACAAAGAAGTCTGATCCATGGAGTCTACCAACCAGGAGGGAAGCAGCATAAAAGTAGAGCAGAACTCTCAGCCACTGAGACCTTTTCTCCAGAGCATAATCTGAGTCCAGTCCAGTCCAGTGAAGTCCAGTCCAGTCCAGTCCAGTCTAGTCCAGCCCAGAAGCTGCTGTGCACCTTTGTGGGTCTGTATGACTGTTTGCATTTCTCTCCTTGGGTTTAAAAGCCTAAAGTTAAAGTTTAAAGCCTTACTTATTTATCACGTGTGTCGGTGTGTGAGGTCAATATAGTCAAATTCTCACCTGTAGTCTCAGACTTTTGGACTTTGGATTTGAATTATTGTTAAACATTTCATTTTTAATAAACATTAAGAAACAGGGAAAATATGAAAAAGGGGAACATTATGACCTGATTTTCTGTATGAAAGTGCAGCTGTGAAGTGGGAAATCAGTCTCATAAAACACCACTAGAGGTCGCCTGCAACACATATCAACAAGGAGAAAAAAATCCACCAAACAGTTTGTTCCCATGAAACATTACTGCGTATTTTACACAAAATGTTAATCAACTTTTCTATGCATGATTCATACCTAAATCTATAACATCGTTAAAAAAAAAACATAGTGGTGCTACTTGCTGTTTAAACTCTATATCATATGACTTAAATCACATGATTTGCTAGAATTTTTATAATATTCTTGGAGGGAAATAAAGTATTAGTCAAACTTTTCTTTCTTTTCCTCTTTTTTAGAAGACCTAGCACGTCCGCGTGTAAAACATAGCACGTCCACTCTATTGTGCCAGTTTATGCTGGACACTTTGAGGCCTGAGTTTGTCCAGTGTGTTTTCTGATAGACACCATTGAATGTTTTAACATTTCTCAACAAAGCTGCTCAGTCCAAAATCCTCCAAACTGTGGCTATGACCAAGATGCAACATTGCAGAGATTACAGTTGCTTGAACATTTCATTGGCATGTTAAGGTATTGCTATAATGACTTTACGGTAACACTTTAGAATAATGGTCATTAGTTAACTAAATTAGTTAACATGAACTAATAATGAACTGCACTTATAAAGCATTTATTTATCATCTTCGATGTTAATTTCAACATTTACTAATACATTATTAAAATCTTGTTAACATTAGTTAATGCACTGTGAACTAGCATGAACAGCTGTATTTTTATTAACTAACGTTAACAAAGATGAGCATATACAGTAACAAATGAACTGCTCATGGCATTATTCTAAAGTGTTACAGATTTAGCTAATGATAGATTCAGTCATTGAGGGTGATTACTAATCCATGGTTCTCTGCAGCGATTGGTCATGTTCTCTTTTTTAAATGTGAGTTTGAGTAATATGATTTGTATATGCTTGATGAAGGTCATGAGAACGAAATGTTGCCAATAAAAAGTTTTTGGTTTACTTTGCAAGTATCGATAGTGTGCGTGATTTACTTTAACTTTTGAGACTTTTGGTTTATTTTATTTTTTTATCCTCTTTCCTCACCTATCTATTACCTATGTGTGTGTGATGGTAATTGTCAATTGACATGTTAAATAAAATCACCTAACACAATCCTTTTTTACATTGCACATCTTTATGATATTTTTGTGCTTTGAATGTTTTGACCTAACCACAACATTTTATTTTAGAGTGGAAAAACTTTGAATTGTATTTTATGTACTACTTTAAGATACAATTTAAAAATTGACTATATGCCAACAACTAAAGTAACAAAGAAAAAAGTATACCTATATTTTGCTCTCTCTCTCTTATATATATATAATGAAAACCTTCAGAGAGAGGGAGAGGGAAAAAAAGAGACTTTGTTTCTGAAACAAAGTTCAAAGAAAGAGAGGTAAGTCAAAAAGTGAGCTGTTGACATGAGCAGCCAGTTGCTCTCTTTTGCCAAAGTGTATTTTATTACAGTCTTCTGTTAATTGTTCACGGCAATATGAATATCTTAGACTGTCTTAGATCTTATGACTATTATATCAGATTTAATGCAGAGGCTCTGTATAGGCCTCTACTCAATTTTACATTGATGATATTTAATTAATGTTTGATCCAACAATGCATTATAATATACAAAAGCTGATTGGAAAGCCTGGCTTAAGACAGACTAAGACAGTTGTAACAGTCACCAGCTCACTCACCCTCAGCACTACATTTCCCATAATCCTCTTTTGCTCACCACCTGCGCACACACTCCACCAGCACCTGCCAGCAATCACACTCTGTATTTAAGCAGTCACCTAACACAACACAAGTGTCTTGTCTATAATGCACGTTCAAGTGCCTACGGCAATACTTACCTGCTCGTGTCTTCTGTCAGCGTCGAGGATCCTCCTGATAAGCCATCATCTCCAGTTCAGCTCCTGCAACCCAGAACACGCAAGTTACACTCTACCTGGAACTTATCTTCAGTGTTCAGACTCACCTGTGTTTCTTCTGCTTCACCCCCAACCTCTGCATTTATTAATAAAGTGTTATCTGCTTTCACTCACCATCTGTTCTCCTTTTGCTGCCTGACAATAGTCATGCTTATAATAGCCAATTAATATAATTTATGCTGTAATTACACTCTGGCATAAGAGAGCAGCTGGATAGTTGGGTAGAAACCTACAGAGCGTCTGATGTAGTAATGGTATTCTGTATCATCCCATAAATGCATACATAATTTCACAATATAAATTGTATTTAGTAATGACAGGGGGAATAAAGAGAGACCCACAGCGAGAGACAGAGAGAAAGTTGTGATGCGTTGAATATAGACGAAAAGGCTTCGATCATTCGCTCTTGAACGATATAAAAATAGCTCATCATGAGTGTCTCTTCTCTGTATTACTTTCATCCAGTAAATAAATGTACAGTTCTTGTCTCTGTCTCAGCGCGTCGCTGTTGGCCAGTAAATCACACACGGGCTTAATTTAAAGAGATGTTGCATAGTATACAAGAATCCTGGTACTGAGAACAGCATCCTTTTCAGCTGGACCGTTTTCAAATGATTACAGGAATATTTTACAAAGCAGACTGAACACGAGGGGTATTTCAAGGAGCCACACGAATAGTGTCTCAATTTGACTGATATTTTCTGGGTGATTTTGTCTTCTGCTGAAATTGATTATGAAGCCAGCTAGACAGTGGGCTTCGTTTTTCTTTGTGCTTTGGGCGAAATGGGAAACGGCTTTGTCTGTGACGCGGTATTCCATACCGGAGGAGATGGAGCGCGGGTCTGTCGTTGCAAACCTAGCTGCTGATTTGGGGCTGGATGTTAGTGGACTATCACAGCGAGAGGTAAAACTTGATATTTTCCAAAACAAGAAATATCTAGATGTTAATAAAAGGACTGGCGAGCTATTTATTGTTGAGAAAATGGACCGGGAATCTCTTTGTAATACGAAAACTACGTGCTTCTTAAAATTAGACTTAATAATTGAAAGCCCATTGCGTATTTTCAATATTGAATTGGGCATCACAGACATTAACGATAACGCTCCTCATTTCCGAAGAGACAGGATTGAATTAGATGTCTCAGAGTCCGCATCACCTGGAGAAAAATTCTCTTTGCCCAATGCGTTTGACCCGGACGTTGGTGCCAATACAGTCAAGACCTATAAATTAAGTGAAAGTGAACATTTCACTGTTGATATACATTCTGGTAGCGATGGCACCAAATATGTTGATTTGGTCCTCATGAAGGCTTTAGACAGGGAAGAGGAGGCCGTACATAATCTGATACTCACTGCAATTGATGGCGGAGTCCCTGCGCGCTCTGGCACAGCTAACATTATTGTGCGCGTGCAAGATACAAATGACAACGCCCCTCAGTTTGACCAGGCAGTTTACTCTCTGAATATGAGCGAAAATTCTCCAGCTGGAACTGTTGTTATTAAACTAAACGCTACTGATGCTGATGAAGGCCCAAACGCTGACCTTACATACTCATTTACGCTTTATACTTCTGAGAAAACGCAGGAGATGTTCTCGTTGAATTCAAATACTGGCGAAATCGCAGTTAAGGGCACAATTGATTATGAAGATATGAAAATATTTGAGATGTTCGTTGAGGCTAAAGACAATGGCCCCGTTCCACTCTCTGGACAGTGCAGAGTGACTGTGTACGTTAAAGATATGAACGATAACTATCCCGAGATAACCATAAAATCCCTTAAGAACACCGTGGACGAAAACATCCCAGTCGGCTCTGTTATAGCTCTGGTGGGTGTTAGTGACAGAGACACGGGAGATAACGGTAAGGTTAATCTTTCAATGAACAAGTCTTTACCGTTTATTTTAAACAAGACCTCTGACTACCTCTACGAGTTATTGGTGTCAGAATCATTAGATCGTGAAACGGTCCCAGAATATGATATCATGCTGGTTGTGACCGATGAAGGGAATCCTTTCTTATCTAATAATGAAACTATAACGGTGCATTTACTAGATGTCAATGATAACGCACCGCAGTTCCCACAGACATTCTACACGATCCCCGTTAAAGAGAATAACGCGCCTGGAGCTCTATTGAGCTCTTTAACTGCTATAGACCCAGATCTTAATGAAAATCAGTATCTAGTTTATTTTATAATCGAGAAGGAAATAGTGAACACCTCCATGTCCATGCTGTTCTCCATTAACCCAGAGAACGGTAATCTTTACGCGCTAAAGACGTTTGACTATGAGATCGAGAAGGAGTTTCTTTTCCACATCGAGGCCAGAGACTCTGGTGTTCCTCCGCTCAGCAGTAACGTGACCGTTCACATTATTATCATGGATCAGAACGACAACACACCGCTTATAGTGTCTCCATGGCGCGCGCACGGCTCGGAGGTGAAGGAAAAGATCCCGAGATCCACAGATAAAGGAACTCTGATAGCCAAAGTCATCGCCATAGACTCTGACTCAGTGCACAACTCTCGAATCACGTACCAGTTCCTCCAGAACACTGACGCCACGTTATTCAGCTTGGATCAGTACAACGGAGAGATCCGGACCATGAGGATGTTCAGTTACAGAGACTCGCGAGACCAGCGGCTGGTGGTGATCGCCAAGGACAACGGAGAGCCCGCGCTCTCTGCCACAGTCACCATCAAACTGTCCACGGTGGAGACCGCCCTTAAAACCTATACTGAGGTGCCTTTGGAGTATGACATCTTCTCAGATTTAAACCTGTATCTGGTGATCGGACTGGGCTCTGTGTCGTTTCTTTTACTCATCACTATACTGGTCACCATCGTGCTGAAGTGTCAGAAAGCGAAGCCCAGCAAAGCGGCTCCTTCGTGCAGGAACAGTGTGATCAGCGAGAGGAACTCGACCATCGCGGACTCCACTCTGGTCTCCAACGATGCCTACTGGTACAGTTTATTTCTAGCAGAGACGAGGAAAGGAAAGCTGGTGGTCAGACAGCCTGTGCCAAAGGGAGCGAGATACATCGTGTCCAGTATACCGAGAAGCACAGGACTGACCGAGACCAGTGACTCAGCTGCATCTACTCTACAGGTAAGAAAAATAAGCTATATTACAAAAATAAAATACTGCTATGTAGATGTGCTATTTAATTCAAGGTGACAAATTATGGCTGAATTTTTATTATTTTTATGAAGGATACATTATTTCCCACCAACAATATGTTCATCATTCACACATTATTGTACAAATAACTCAACTGAGTTGGCTCTATATCAAACGTGATGTTTTTATATCGTGCACAAAGTGTCGCTGTTGTCTAGCAATACACAAGATGGAAATGACTTATTGGTCGCCAATAACGTCACAGTCTACAGATATAGTGGGTGATCATCTCTCCTCCTCTCTTTGTACGCCTCTTTGTTCCTCTGCGTCCTTCACTGACAATTTCACTTGCTTATTTGGATTATACTGGACTTGTATCTTAAATAAAAATGGCACCGTGTATGGACACACAAACATTGAGAAGGTACGTTTTGTTATTCCTGATCATCTTTTCCGTGCTGAACTCGGCATTTGCTGTTACTCACTACTCTATTCCCGAGGAAATGGAGGTAGGATCTGTTGTTGCAAATTTGGCCGCTGATCTTGGTTTGGATGTGCATACTCTAACAAAACGCAAGATGCGCTTAGATGTAATAGCAAATAAAAAATATCTGGATATAAATAAAGAAACGGGAGAGCTGTTTGTCGTCGAAAGAATAGACAGAGAATACCTCTGCCCATCCAAAACTACAAATTCTTGTTTTCTGAAGCTCGATGCTACAATCGAAAATCCAATTAGAATGTTTAATATTGAATTAGAAATATTAGATATCAACGACAATGCACCCCACTTTCGACGAGATGTCATGCATTTAGACATTTCAGAATCGACACCAGCCGGAGAGCGTTTCTCACTCAACAATGCAGTGGACTCCGACATCGGGTCTAATTCAATTAAGACTTACTACCTTAGCGAAAGTGAGCATTTTACTATCGAAATACAGTCTGGGCGAGATGGATCTAAACTAGCTGATTTAGTACTGAAAAAAGCGTTAGATCGCGAAGAGCAAGCAGTCCATAATCTGATCCTCACTGCTGTAGATGGCGGAGTACCCTCGCGCTCTGGCACAGCTAATATTATTGTCCAAGTGTTAGACACAAACGACAACGCCCCTCAATTCGATAAAGAAAGCTATACTGTACATTTATGTGAGAATTCTCCAACAGGAAGTCTTGTTGTTAAGCTAAATGCAACAGATTTAGATGAAGGGCAAAATTCTGAAATAATATACACATTCAGTTTATATACATCTGAGAAAACGCAGGATACCTTCAATTTGAATTCAGAAACTGGTGAAATTCGAGTTAAAGAGATGATTAATTATGAAGATTTTAAAATCTATGATATGGAGATAATAGCCACCGATAAAGGAGCTAATAGTCTTTCTGGAAAGTGTAAATTAACCATTTTGATCACAGATATGAACGATAATCATCCTGCAAATTTCAATTAAATCATTTTCTGGCCCAATAAAAGAAAATATTCCTGTAAATACAGTAATTGCAGTTGTTAGTGTGAGTGATAAAGACTCTGGAGAAAATGGACAGGTAGATATTCATATTTCTGATGATTTACCTTTTGCGCTCAAAGAATCATCTGACAATTATTATGAATTATTAATTTCAGAACCGTTAGACCGTGAAAAGGTTCCAGAATATGACATCACTATTACCGTCACTGACAGGGGCAACCCGCCGTTATCTGATAATGAAACGATAACTTTAGAGCTACTGGACGTTAATGACAATGTTCCTCAGTTCCCACAGACATTCTACACGATCCCTGTTATGGAGAATAACGCGCCTGGAGCTTCACTGAGCTCTTTAACTGCTATAGACCCAGATCTCCATGAAAATCAGTATCTAGTTTATTTTATAATCGAGAAGGAAATAGTGAACACCTCCATGTCCATGCTGTTCTCCATTAACCCAGAGAACGGTAATCTTTACGCGCTAAAGACGTTTGACTATGAGATCGAGAAGGAGTTTCTTTTCCACATCGAGGCCAGAGACTCTGGTGTTCCTCCGCTCAGCAGTAACGTGACCGTTCACATTATTATCATGGATCAGAACGACAACACACCGCTTATAGTGTCTCCATGGCGCGCACGGCTCGGAGGTGAAGGAAAAGATCCGAGATCCACAGATAAAGGAACTCTGATAGCCAAAGTCATCGCCATAGACTCTGATTCAGTGCACAACTCTCGAATCACGTACCAGTTCCTCCAGAACACTGACGCCACGTTATTCAGCTTGGATCAGTACAACGGAGAGATCCGGACCATGAGGATGTTCAGTTACAGAGACAGAGACCAGCGGCTGGTGGTGATCGCCAAGGACAACGGAGAGCCCGCGCTCTCTGCTACAGTCACCATCAAACTGTCCACGGTGGAGACCGCCCTTAAAACCTATACTGAGGTGCCTTTGGAGTATGACATCTTCTCAGATTTAAACCTGTATCTGGTGATCGGACTGGGCTCTGTGTCGTTTCTTTTACTCATCACTATACTGGTCACCATCGTGCTGAAGTGTCAGAAAGCGAAGCCCAGCAAAGCGGCTCCTTCGTGCAGGAACAGTGTGATCAGCGAGAGGAACTCGACCATCGCGGACTCCACTCTGGTCTCCAACGATGCCTACTGGTACAGTTTATTTCTAGCAGAGACGAGGAAAGGAAAGCTGGTGGTCAGACAGCCTGTGCCAAAGGGAGCGAGATACATCGTGTCCAGTATACCGAGAAGCACAGGACTGACCGAGACCAGCGACTCAGCTGCATCTACTCTACAGGTGAGATCACATTTTCTAGCCTACTTTTTGAAGCATTTTTGCACATACATTATCACTTATGAAGCATTCTAAGGTAAGAATATTTAAATAATTTACTTTTATTTTTATACTTTATATATAAAAAAATAGATTATAAAAATAGAGATAAATGAATAGGTTGTCAGCGGTAGTGCATATTTTAACATAACTTTTGCACAATATTTGAGGCACCTCGCCATGTTTGCGCAAAGTGGCGCTGTAGTCTCACAAATTATCTCATAAAGTATGCGAGCGTAATGTCCACGTCACTATCACAGTTGGCCATTATGCGATGAACCCTTGCTTTGCGCGTCTCTGGTTTAAGACAAAATATTGCGCTATACATCGAGGGAACTTTTCGTCTTTTATCCATTCTTTAACAGTTCTTCCTGCATCTCATTTTTGGAGTCCGATCCAATGCTTTGTTGCTGCATGAACTGCTTTGTCCTTGCATCATAATCACTCAATCAGACAATGGATTCTGATTTGAACGCCTGGTCATGGAGGAGGTATGTCTCGCTGCTTTTTCTTCTATCAGCGGGTTTTCATTTGGCTCTAGCTGTTACTCATTATTCTGTTCCAGAGGAGATGGAAGTAGGATCTGTCGTGGCAAATTTAGCCACTGATTTGGGGCTTGACGTGCAGACTTTGATTAAACGAAACGTCCGTTTAGATGTGATCGCTAGTAAGAAATACCTCGCCATAAACAAAGACCGAGGTGAGCTGTACATACTGGAGAAAATTGATCGTGAATATCTGTGTCCTGCCAAAACGACTTGTTTTTTAAAAATGGAAGTTATCGTCGAGAACCCTGTGCGAATATTTTACTTAGAGCTAGAAATCACCGACATAAATGATAATAATCCTAATTTTAGACGAGACACAATCAATTTAGATATCACTGAATCTACGCCAGCAGGTGAGAGATTTTCTGTCAGTAATGCAGTTGATTCCGATGTCGGTTCCAACTCGGTTAAAACGTATTATCTTAGCAAAAATGAGCACTTTGATATTGAAATTCAGTCGGGGAGGGATGGTTCCAAATTTGCAGACTTAATTTTAAAAAAGGCTCTGGATCGTGAAACCCAAGCTGTTCATAATCTTATTCTGACAGCAGTGGATGGCGGAGTACCTCCGCGTTCAGGCACGGCCCGTATCATCGTTCGTGTGTTGGATGCAAATGACAACGCCCCTAAATTTGATCAAGAGAGCTACACCATCAATCTAACGGAAAACTCACCCATAGGCAGCCTGGTCGTTAAACTGAATGCAACAGATCTAGATGAGGGTTCTAACGCCGACCTCGTGTATTCATTTAGTCTGTATACATCAGAGAAGACACAGAAAGCATTCAGTTTAAATCCTGATTGTGGTGAAATTAGAGTGAAAGAGATGGTTAATTATGAAGACTTTCGAATTTATGATATGGAGGTTATAGCATCAGATAAAGGAACTCATCCACTGTCCGGCCAATGTAAATTATCCATTATAATTACCGACATGAATGACAATCACCCAGAAATTTCAATCAGGTCATTTCAGAGTCCAGTTAAAGAAGATATTCCTGTAAATACAGTAATTGCAGTTGTTAGTGTGAGTGATAAAGACTCTGGAGAAAATGGACAGGTAGATATTCATATTTCTGATGATTTACCTTTTGCGCTCAAAGAATCATCTGATAATTATTATGAATTATTAATTTCAGAACCGTTAGACCGTGAAAAGGTTCCAGAATATGACATCACTATTACCGTCACTGACAGGGGCAACCCGCCGTTATCTGATAATGAAACGATAACTTTAGAGCTACTGGACGTTAATGACAATGTTCCTCAGTTCCCACAGACATTCTACACGATCCCTGTTATGGAGAATAACGCGCCTGGAGCTTCACTGAGCTCTTTAACTGCTATAGACCCAGATCTCCATGAAAATCAGTATCTAGTTTATTTTATAATCGAGAAGGAAATAGTGAACACCTCCATGTCCATGCTGTTCTCCATTAACCCAGAGAACGGTAATCTTTACGCGCTAAAGACGTTTGACTATGAGATCGAGAAGGAGTTTCTTTTCCACATCGAGGCCAGAGACTCTGGTGTTCCTCCGCTCAGCAGTAACGTGACCGTTCACATTATTATCATGGATCAGAACGACAACACACCGCTTATAGTGTCTCCATGGCGCGCACGGCTCGGAGGTGAAGGAAAAGATCCCGAGATCCACAGATAAAGGAACTCTGATAGCCAAAGTCATCGCCATAGACTCTGATTCAGTGCACAACTCGAATCACGTACCAGTTCCTCCAGAACACTGACGCTACGTTATTCAGCTTGGATCAGTACAACGGAGAGATCCGGACCATGAGGATGTTCAGTTACAGAGACTCGCGAGACCAGCGGCTGGTGGTGATCGCCAAGGACAACGGAGAGCCCGCGCTCTCTGCTACAGTCACCATCAAACTGTCCACGGTGGAGACCGCCCTTAAAACCTATACTGAGGTGCCTTTGGAGTATGACATCTTCTCAGATTTAAACCTGTATCTGGTGATCGGACTGGGCTCTGTGTCGTTTCTTTTACTCATCACTATACTGGTCACCATCGTGCTGAAGTGTCAGAAAGCGAAGCCCAGCAAAGCGGCTCCTTCGTGCAGGAACAGTGTGATCAGCGAGAGGAACTCGACCATCGCGGACTCCACTCTGGTCTCCAACGATGCCTACTGGTACAGTTTATTTCTAGCAGAGACGAGGAAAGGAAAGCTGGTGGTCAGACAGCCTGTGCCAAAGGGAGCGAGATACATCGTGTCCAGTATACCGAGAAGCACAGGACTGACCGAGACCAGCGACTCAGCGGCATCTACTCTACAGGTGAGACAAATAAATACAAATGTTATTATTTTTTTTTGCTTCTGTTTACGCTTTTGCGTAGACCATGCGTGCGTGTGTGTGTGTGTGTGTGTGTCTATATATATATATATCATTGTATTGTTAAAATTATTTCCTTTTTCTGTTTAGTTTATCTGATTTAAATGGCAATTAATATTGCAGGGTACTCTGATCATGTTGTGACGCCATATATAATCTACAGTCGTTTAACACCTCATGAAACCGATTTTTTTGTGACATAAGGCGTTTTTCTGAGTATTTAGTTGTTGTATTTTAATACCAAAATTACTGTGTATGTGTGCCACACAAAACAATGCGCACAGCGTCGCTGTTCTCCATCAAACGACTCCTCTGCGTTTATCTTTCATTACAGCCAATGCTGATGACGTGTCTGCTTTGTTGGCAGAAAGCTGTATGTTCTCTTCTTTCATGAACACCGCGAAACGGCTCGTTCTGCTTCCTTATAATCAAAATGCTATATTGGTAATGGCATGCTATTCATAATCACTGGAATATATAACTCGAAAAAATGGAATCTGGAATGAAAAGCAAGGTATTGAGAAGGTACGTGTTTGTCATCATTATCATCTCTTTGCTGAATACAGCATCTTCTGTTACGCATTATTCTATACCCGAAGAATTGGATGAGGGATCTATTGTAGCTAATTTGGCAACGGATCTGGGATTAGATGTTAGAACATTGAGCAGACGCAAGATTCGTCTCGACACTCTCGCAAATAAAAAATATCTGGATATTAACAAAGAAACGGGAGAGCTGATCATTGTGGAGAGAATCGACCGCGAGCACATTTGCACAACCAAGTCAGGAACAACGTGTGTTCTTAAACTGGATGCCACAATCGAAAACCCTGTGCGGATGTTTAACATTGAGTTAGAAATTGTTGATATTAACGACAATGCTCCACATTTCAGAAGGGACACAATGCATTTGGACATTTCAGAGTCAACGCCTATGGGAGAACGATTCTCTTTAAACAATGCTGTAGATCCTGATATCGGTGTTAATTCAATTAAAACATATTATCTCAGTGAAAGCGATCATTTTTCTATCGAGATTCAGACCGGACGGGATGGATCGAAATTCACTGATTTGATTCTTAAAAAAGCTTTGGATAGAGAACAACATGCCATTCATAATCTGATCCTCACTGCTGTGGATGGAGGAGTCCCCGCGCGCTCTGGCACGGCTAGCATTATTGTGCGCGTTCTGGACACGAATGACAACGCCCCTCAATTCGATAAAGACAGTTATACTATAAATCTAACAGAAAACTCTCCTATTGGAAGCCTTGTAGTGAAATTAAACGCCACAGATAAAGACGAGGGCTCAAATTCAGATTTACTTTACTCTTATAGTTTGTATACATCAGAGAAAACGCAGCAAACATTCAGTCTGAATCCTAACAATGGCGAAATCAGAGTGAAAGAAATGATTAATTATGAGGATTTCAGGATCTATGATATGGAGATTATAGCAACAGATAAAGCAGCTAATAGTCTTTCTGGAAAGTGTAAAGTAAAGATATTAATCACAGATATGAATGACAATCATCCTGAGATTTCCATAAAATCATTCTCAAGTCCAGTTAAAGAGGATATTCCTGTAAATACAGTAATTGCAGTTGTTAGTGTGAGTGATAAAGACTCTGGAGAAAATGGACAGGTAGATATTCATATTTCTGATGATTTACCTTTTGCGCTCAAAGAATCATCTGATAATTATTATGAATTATTAATTTCAGAACCGTTAGACCGTGAAAAGGTTCCAGAATATGACATCACTATTACCGTCACTGACAGGGCAACCCGCCGTTATCTGATAATGAAACGATAACTTTAGAGCTACTGGACGTTAATGACAATGTTCCTCAGTTCCCACAGACATTCTACACGATCCCTGTTATGGAGAATAACGCGCCTGGAGCTTCACTGAGCTCTTTAACTGCGATAGACCCAGATCTCCATGAAAATCAGTATCTAGTTTATTTTATAATCGAGAAGGAAATAGTGAACACCTCCATGTCCATGCTGTTCTCCATTAACCCAGAGAACGGTAATCTTTACGCGCTAAAGACGTTTGACTATGAGATCGAGAAGGAGTTTCTTTTCCACATCGAGGCCAGAGACTCTGGTCTTCCTCCGCTCAGCAGTAACGTGACCGTTCACATTATTATCATGGATCAGAACGACAACACACCGCTTATAGTGTCTCCATGGCGCGCACGGCTCGGAGGTGAAGGAAAAGATCCGAGATCCACAGATAAAGGAACTCTGATAGCCAAAGTCATCGCCATAGACTCTGATTCAGTGCACAACTCTCGAATCACGTACCAGTTCCTCCAGAACACTGACGCCACGTTATTCAGCTTGGATCAGTACAACGGAGAGATCCGGACCATGAGGATGTTCAGTTACAGAGACTCGCGAGACCAGCGGCTGGTGGTGATCGCCAAGGACAACGGAGAGCCCGCGCTCTCTGCTACAGTCACCATCAAACTGTCCACGGTGGAGACCGCCCTTAAAACCTATACTGAGGTGCCTTTGGAGTATGACATCTTCTCAGATTTAAACCTGTATCTGGTGATCGGACTGGGCTCTGTGTCGTTTCTTTTACTCATCACTATACTGGTCACCATCGTGCTGAAGTGTCAGAAAGCGAAGCCCAGCAAAGCGGCTCCTTCGTGCAGGAACAGTGTGATCAGCGAGAGGAACTCGACCATCGCGGACTCCACTCTGGTCTCCAACGATGCCTACTGGTACAGTTTATTTCTAGCAGAGACGAGGAAAGGAAAGCTGGTGGTCAGACAGCCTGTGCCAAAGGGAGCGAGATACATCGTGTCCAGTATACCGAGAAGCACAGGACTGACCGAGACCAGCGACTCAGCGGCATCTACTCTACAGGTAGGCCCATGATTTCTTCTTTATATAAGTTGTATTTTTTCGTGTTGTTACTGGCATGGTAAGAATGTAAACAGATTTTCTTTTCAACGCTTTTTTCATTTAAACATTTGGAGCTATTATATTCTCTTTATACAGTGGACTCTGAATGATTTGCTTTTACAGGCAAACAAGTCAGTATTTTTAGAGTAATTTGATATGCATTTTATTTTTAAAGTGCTGCTCGATCATTTAACATATATTTTTAAAGTGGATTATTCCTGGTTCTTGGATTCGAGTCGTTTCCGTTCGCATTAATGTGTACTCCTCTCCTTTGTGCGCAGAGAGTCGCTGTTCACCATTACATCATATCTGGCTACGTAACAGTCGCGCCATGACTGTTTATTGTGCAGAGAACACTGCAGCCAGTGTTCAGTTTACAAGCTGTCCTTTCGAGGCTGAACATTTCGTTCATTATTTCTATTCATTTTACAGCGCTTAGCTTGTTTTAAAGACAGGCTACATTTTGAACAGATATTTGGCATCTAAGGGAATACTGCATCGCGCTCACAAAATATGGATTCTGTTGTGAGAGCCGCGAGACGCATTTTAAGGTACGTTTGGGTGTTTCTTCTTTTCTTCGCATCCTTCAAGACCGTGTCTACTGTAACGCACTACTCTATCCCCGAGGAGATGGAGGAAGGATCCGTAGTTGCAAATCTGGCAGCTGATCTCGGGCTGGATGTTAAAACGTTAAATAGACGGAAGATGCGTTTGGACACGATTGCATCCAAGAAATATCTTGACATTAACAAAGAAACCGGAGAACTGTATGTCGTGCAGAAGATAGACAGAGAACAACTTTGCAATTCCAAATCAATCTGCTTTCTGAAGCTAGATGCTACGATAGAAAATCCAATTCGAATGTTTAACATCGAAATAGAAATAACTGATATCAATGATAATGCGCCACATTTTAGGAGAGACACAATGCACTTGGATATATCAGAGTCTACTTCAGCTGGGGAGAGGTTTTCTTTGAACAATGCTTTCGATCCAGATATCGGAAGCAATTCCGTAAATTCGTATTATTTAAGTGACAGCGTTAATTTCAACATCGAAATACAGGCAGGAAGGGATGGATCGAAATTTGCTGATTTAATTTTGAAGAAAGCTTTGGACCGTGAGGAGCAAACAGTTCATAATCTGATCCTCACTGCTGTGGATGGAGGAGTCCCCGCGCGCTCTGGCACGGCTAGCATTATTGTGCGCGTTCTGGACACGAATGACAACGCCCCTCATTTCGATAAAGACAGTTATACTATAAATCTAACAGAAAACTCTCCTATTGGAAGCCTTGTAGTGAAATTAAACGCCACAGATAAAGACGAGGGCTCAAATTCAGATTTACTTTACTCTTATAGTTTGTATACTTCAGAGAAAACGCAGCAAACATTCAGTCTGAATCCTAACAATGGCGAAATCAGAGTGAAAGAAATGATTAATTATGAGGATTTCAGGATCTATGATATGGAAATTATAGCAACAGATAAAGCAGCCAATAGTCTTTCTGGAAAGTGTAAAGTAAAGATATTAATCACAGATATGAATGACAATCATCCTGAAATTTCCATAAAATCATTCTCAAGTCCAGTTAAAGAGGATATTCCTGTAAATACAGTAATTGCAGTTGTTAGTGTGAGTGATAAAGACTCTGGAGAAAATGGACAGGTAGATATTCATATTTCTGATGATTTACCTTTTGCGCTCAAAGAATCATCTGATAATTATTATGAATTATTAATTTCAGAACCGTTAGACCGTGAAAAGGTTCCAGAATATGACATCACTATTACCGTCACTGACAGGGGCAACCCGCCGTTATCTGATAATGAAACTATAACTTTAGAGCTACTGGACGTTAATGACAATGTTCCTCAGTTCCCACAGACATTCTACACGATCCCTGTTATGGAGAATAACGCGCCTGGAGCTTCACTGAGCTCTTTAACTGCGATAGACCCAGATCTCCATGAAAATCAGTATCTAGTTTATTTTATAATCGAGAAGGAAATAGTGAACACCTCCATGTCCATGCTGTTCTCCATTAACCCAGAGAACGGTAATCTTTACGCGCTAAAGACGTTTGACTATGAGATCGAGAAGGAGTTTCTTTTCCACATCGAGGCCAGAGACTCTGGTGTTCCTCCGCTCAGCAGTAACGTGACCGTTCACATTATTATCATGGATCAGAACGACAACACACCGCTTATAGTGTCTCCGTGGCGCGCGCACGGCTCGGAGGTGAAGGAAAAGATCCCGAGATCCACAGATAAAGGAACTCTGATAGCCAAAGTCATCGCCATAGACTCTGATTCAGTGCACAACTCTCGAATCACGTACCAGTTCCTCCAGAACACTGACGCCACGTTATTCAGCTTGGATCAGTACAACGGAGAGATCCGGACCATGAGGATGTTCAGTTACAGAGACTCGCGAGACCAGCGGCTGGTGGTGATCGCCAAGGACAACGGAGAGCCCGCGCTCTCTGCTACAGTCACCATCAAACTGTCCACGGTGGAGACCGCCCTTAAAACCTATACTGAGGTGCCTTTGGAGTATGACATCTTCTCAGATTTAAACCTGTATCTGGTGATCGGACTGGGCTCTGTGTCGTTTCTTTTACTCATCACTATACTGGTCACCATCGTGCTGAAGTGTCAGAAAGCGAAGCCCAGCAAAGCGGCTCCTTCGTGCAGGAACAGTGTGATCAGCGAGAGGAACTCGACCATCGCGGACTCCACTCTCTGGTCTCCAACGATGCCTACTGGTACAGTTTATTTCTAGCAGAGACGAGGAAAGGAAAGCTGGTGGTCAGACAGCCTGTGCCAAAGGGAGCGAGATACATCGTGTCCAGTATACCGAGAAGCACAGGACTGACCGAGACCAGTGACTCAGCTGCATCTACTCTACAGGTGAGACAATCAAATAGAGATTTGCATACCTTTTCACGCACAATTTCCTTTCAAACTTTTAGGAAAAAAAGAAAGAAGTGGTGCATACTTCTTTCTCGGTTTAAGCAAATGTCAGAGGACCCCCCCCCCAATATTGTTATTCAATTTCTTTTCAATAATATATTTTACGAAGTCTGTTCCCGTTCTTTGCACTTGTTTTTTTTTGGCAGATATTCAGATTTTTCTAAGGAATCTAAAAAAGCAAAAAGCATCATCAAATACAAATAACGCGTAAAATCTAACAATATTATTGTACACAAAGCTCTTCTCTTCTTATGGTGTATGTTCAGACCGAACTCACTGAGCGTCGCTGTTCTCTAAGAAAACGCGTTTGGTCATATTTATCACATTCACCATGACACACTTCCATAGGTGGAAATCGCACAAAGGAGCGCGCCATGACAAGAGCTTCGTGTTGTGTCCTATTCGTTTCCCGATCATTTCATTATCGCGAGGAATACAAATTTCTCAAGCGTTGCAGAATGGAGGGATGGGTAAATTCACAGTTTTGGAGGTATGTAATGGTGCTTCTGTTTTTCTCTGCTGTTTTGGACTCCGCGTCCTCTGTTACGCAATATTCTATCCCAGAAGAAATGGAGGAAGGCTCTGTTGTCGCTAATTTAGCCTCAGATTTGGCACTGGATGTGGAAACACTGAGCAGACGAAAAATACGTCTTGATATTAGATCTAACAAAAAATATCTGGATGTCAATAAACAGACAGGAGAGCTCTACATATTAGAAAAGATGGATCGAGAATATCTTTGTTCGTCTAAAACAACAACATGTTTTATCAAAATGGAAGTCACACTCGAGAATCCTGTGCGAATGTTTAACATTGAAATGGAAATTGTGGACATAAATGACAATGCTCCCCAGTTTTGGAGGGATACGATCCGCTTGGATATTTCAGAATCTACAGCAGCCGGAGAGAGATTCTCTCTCAGTAATGCGGTGGATCCTGATATTGGCTCGAATTCGATAAAAACCTATTATTTGAGTGAGAGCGAACATTTCGACATTGAAATACAAACAGGGAGGGACGGTTCAAAATTTGCAGATTTGATTCTGAAAAAGTCATTAGACAGAGAAGAACAAGCTTCACATAATCTGATCCTCACTGCTGTGGATGGAGGAGTCCCCGCGCGCTCTGGCACGGCTAGCATTATTGTGCGCGTTCTGGACACGAATGACAACGCCCCTCATTTCGATAAAGACAGTTATACTATAAATCTAACAGAAAACTCTCCTATTGGAAGCCTTGTAGTGAAATTAAACGCCACAGATAAAGACGAAGGAACAAATTCAGATTTACTTTACTCTTATAGTTTGTATACTTCAGAGAAAACGCAGCAAACATTCAGTCTGAATCCTAACAATGGCGAAATCAGAGTGAAAGAAATGATCAATTATGAGGATTTCAGGATCTATGATATGGAGATTATAGCAACAGATACAGCAGCTAATAGTCTTTCTGGAAAGTGTAAAGTAAAGATATTAATCACAGATATGAATGATAATCATCCTGAAATTTCCATAAAATCATTCTCAAGTCCAGTTAAAGAGGATATTCCTGTAAATACAGTAATTGCAGTTGTTAGTGTGAGTGATAAAGACTCTGGAGAAAATGGACAGGTAGATATTCATATTTCTGATGATTTACCTTTTGCGCTCAAAGAATCATCTGATCATTATTATGAATTATTAATTTCAGAACCGTTAGACCGTGAAAAGGTTCCAGAATATGACATCACTATTACCGTCACTGACAGGGCAACCCGCCGTTATCTGATAATGAAACGATAACTTTAGAGCTACTGGACGTTAATGACAATGTTCCTCAGTTCCCACAGACATTCTACACGATCCCTGTTATGGAGAATAACGCGCCTGGAGCTTCACTGAGCTCTTTAACTGCTATAGACCCAGATCTCCATGAAAATCAGTATCTAGTTTATTTTATAATCGAGAAGGAAATAGTGAACACCTCCATGTCCATGCTGTTCTCCATTAACCCAGAGAACGGTAATCTTTACGCGCTAAAGACGTTTGACTATGAGATCGAGAAGGAGTTTCTTTTCCACATCGAGGCCAGAGACTCTGGTGTTCCTCCGCTCAGCAGTAACGTGACCGTTCACATTATTATCATGGATCAGAACGACAACACACCGCTTATAGTGTCTCCATGGCGCGCGCACGGCTCGGAGGTGAAGGAAAAGATCCCGAGATCCACAGATAAAGGAACTCTGATAGCCAAAGTCATCGCCATAGACTCTGATTCAGTGCACAACTCTCGAATCACGTACCAGTTCCTCCAGAACACTGACGCCACGTTATTCAGCTTGGATCAGTACAACGGAGAGATCCGGACCATGAGGATGTTCAGTTACAGAGACTCGCGAGACCAGCGGCTGGTGGTGATCGCCAAGGACAACGGAGAGCCCGCGCTCTCTGCTACAGTCACCATCAAACTGTCCACGGTGGAGACCGCCCTTAAAACCTATACTGAGGTGCCTTTGGAGTATGACATCTTCTCAGATTTAAACCTGTATCTGGTGATCGGACTGGGCTCTGTGTCGTTTCTTTTACTCATCACTATACTGGTCACCATCGTGCTGAAGTGTCAGAAAGCGAAGCCCAGCAAAGCGGCTCCTTCGTGCAGGAACAGTGTGATCAGCGAGAGGAACTCGACCATCGCGGACTCCACTCTGGTCTCCAACGATGCCTACTGGTACAGTTTATTTCTAGCAGAGACGAGGAAAGGAAAGCTGGTGGTCAGACAGCCTGTGCCAAAGGGAGCGAGATACATCGTGTCCAGTATACCGAGAAGCACAGGACTGACCGAGACCAGTGACTCAGCTGCATCTACTCTACAGGTGAGACAATCAAATAGAGATTTGCATACCTTTTCACGCACAATTTCCTTTCAAACTTTTAGGAAAAATAGAAAGAAGTGGTGCATACTTCTATCTCGGTTTAAGCAAATGTCAGAGGATCCCCAATATTGTTATTCAATTTCTTTTCAACAATATATATTTACGAAGTCTGTTCCCGTTCTTTGCACTTGTTATTTTTTTGTGTGGCATATATTCAGATTTTTCTAAGGAATCTAAAAAAGCAAAAAGCATCATCAAATACAAATAACGCGTAAAATCTAACAATATTATTGTACACAAAGCTCTTCTCTTCTTATGGTGTATGTTCAGACCGAACTCACTGAGCGTCGCTGTTCTCTAAGAAAACGCGTTTGGTCATATTTATCAAATTCACCATGACACACTTCCATAGGTGGAAATCGCACAAAGGAGCGCGCCATGACAAGAGCTTCGTGTTGTGTCCTATTCGTTTCCCGATCATTTCATTATCGCGAGGAATACAAATTTCTCAAGTGTTGCAGAATGGAGGGATGGGTAAATTCACAGTTTTGGAGGTATGTAATGGTGCTTCTGTTTTTCTCTGCTGTTTTGGACTCCGCGTCCTCTGTTACGCAATATTCTATCCCAGAAGAAATGGAGGAAGGCTCTGTTGTCGCTAATTTAGCCTCAGATTTGGCACTGGATGTGGAAACACTGAGCAGACGAAAAATGCGGCTCGACATTATATCTAACAAAAAATATCTGGATGTAAATAAACAGACAGGAGAGCTCTACATATTAGAAAAGATGGATCGAGAATATCTCTGTATATCAAAAACGGCAACAACATGTTTTATCAAAATGGAAGTGATACTCGAGAATCCTGTGCGCATATTTAACTTTGAAATTGAAATTGTGGATATAAATGATAATGCTCCCCAGTTTCGAAGAGATACGATCCATCTGGATATTTCAGAATCTACAGCAGCCGGAGAGAGATTCTCTCTCAGTAATGCGGTGGATCCTGATATTGGCTCGAATTCGATAAAAACCTATTATTTGAGTGAGAGCGAACATTTCGACATTGAAATACAAACAGGGAGGGACGGTTCAAAATTTGCAGATTTGATTCTGAAAAAGTCATTAGACAGAGAAGAACAAGCTTCACATAATCTGATTCTCACTGCTGTGGATGGAGGAGTCCCCGCGCGCTCTGGCACGGCTAGCATTATTGTGCGCGTTCTGGACACGAATGACAACGCCCCTCATTTCGATAAAGACAGTTATACTATAAATCTAACAGAAAACTCTCCTATTGGAAGCCTTGTAGTGAAATTAAACGCCACAGATAAAGACGAAGGAACAAATTCAGATTTACTTTACTCTTATAGTTTGTATACATCAGAGAAAACGCAGCAAACATTCAGTCTGAATCCTAACAATGGCGAAATCAGAGTGAAAGAAATGATTAATTATGAGGATTTCAGGATCTATGATATGGAGATTATAGCAACAGATAAAGCAGCTAATAGTCTTTCTGGAAAGTGTAAAGTAAAGATAATAATCACAGATATGAATGATAATCATCCTGAAATTTCCATAAAATCATTCTCAAGTCCAGTTAAAGAGGATATTCCTGTAAATACAGTAATTGCAGTTGTTAGTGTGAGTGATAAAGACTCTGGAGAAAATGGACAGGTAGATATTCATATTTCTGATGATTTACCTTTTGCGCTCAAAGAATCATCTGACAATTATTATGAATTATTAATTTCAGAACCGTTAGACCGTGAGATTGTTCCAGAATATGACATCACTATTACCGTCACTGACAGGGCAACCCGCCGTTATCTGATAATGAAACGATAACTTTAGAGCTACTGGACGTTAATGACAATGTTCCTCAGTTCCCACAGACATTCTACACGATCCCTGTTATGGAGAATAACGCGCCTGGAGCTTCACTGAGCTCTTTAACTGCTATAGACCCAGATCTCCATGAAAATCAGTATCTAGTTTATTTTATAATCGAGAAGGAAATAGTGAACACCTCCATGTCCATGCTGTTCTCCATTAACCCAGAGAACGGTAATCTTTACGCGCTAAAGACGTTTGACTATGAGATCGAGAAGGAGTTTCTTTTCCACATCGAGGCCAGAGACTCTGGTGTTCCTCCGCTCAGCAGTAACGTGACCGTTCACATTATTATCATGGATCAGAACGACAACACACCGCTTATAGTGTCTCCATGGCGCGCACGGCTCGGAGGTGAAGGAAAAGATCCCGAGATCCACAGATAAAGGAACTCTGATAGCCAAAGTCATCGCCATAGACTCTGATTCAGTGCACAACTCTCGAATCACGTACCAGTTCCTCCAGAACACTGACGCCACGTTATTCAGCTTGGATCAGTACAACGGAGAGATCCGGACCATGAGGATGTTCAGTTACAGAGACTCGCGAGACCAGCGGCTGGTGGTGATCGCCAAGGACAACGGAGAGCCCGCGCTCTCTGCTACAGTCACCATCAAACTGTCCACGGTGGAGACCGCCCTTAAAACCTATACTGAGGTGCCTTTGGAGTATGACATCTTCTCAGATTTAAACCTGTATCTGGTGATCGGACTGGGCTCTGTGTCGTTTCTTTTACTCATCACTATACTGGTCACCATCGTGCTGAAGTGTCAGAAAGCGAAGCCCAGCAAAGCGGCTCCTTCGTGCAGGAACAGTGTGATCAGCGAGAGGAACTCGACCATCGCGGACTCCACTCTGGTCTCCAACGATGCCTACTGGTACAGTTTATTTCTAGCAGAGACGAGGAAAGGAAAGCTGGTGGTCAGACAGCCTGTGCCAAAGGGAGCGAGATACATCGTGTCCAGTATACCGAGAAGCACAGGACTGACCGAGACCAGCGACTCAGCTGCATCTACTCTACAGGTGAGCAATGGCACATTGTGAATTTAAAAAAGTCAAAATAAAAAGTAAGTTCAGCTTTGCGCATGCGTATTTTCTTCTATTTTCCTTGTATTTGCTAATAAATGTACTCAGCAGGTAGATAAGAAATATTTTGCATCACCTTTACGCACTGTAATGCAGTTATGTATTGCTCAGCAACAATACAGCTGCATTAAACCTCTGAAAGTTCTCGCATTCAAAGAGAATTGTCACTTGTGTTAAACATACTGCATTTTTATTTGCACAATATTGCATTTTTCCATTGGCTTTTGTTTTAATATATGACAACCTTTATTATAGGTATTTGATCTTTTTTTATTTGAACCTTTTTTATTTTATATCCTTAATCAATGTTACATGATTTTAATAAGCGTTCTAATTTAATTTATTTTTTATGTTGCACTCCTTGCTCCTGTGCGCATAGAGTCGCTGTCTACCAAGAAAATACATTTCTAGTCACATTGCCTTCGTCGCCATTGCTGATTCCGTATATTACAGGACAACATTGCAGTCTTTCTTTCAGGCAGGACTATTCGTCCTCTGATATATTATTCCAGTTCTCCTTTTATTTTTACATGTTTTTGCCAGCATTATTTTCTCTAAACATACCCAGGTTTCGGAACACATTGGAACTTCTTCTTGTGTGCTTTTTCACGAGAACTAAAAACAATGGAACCGAAAGCACGGCTTTGCCTAAGGTACGTCTCAATCTTCGTATTCCTTTCGGCTGTTTTTCCGATGGCATCTGCTGTTACGCACTACACAATTCCCGAGGAATTGGACGAAGGGTCTGTGGTTGCAAATCTAGCTTCTGATTTGGGATTGGATTTGGAAAGTCTTAGTAAACGTAAAATGCGGTTGGATGTCGTTGCTAGTAAAAAGTATCTTGATGTTAACAAAGACACTGGGGAGCTGTACATTTTAGAAAGGATTGACAGAGAGAATCTGTGCACATCGAAATCAGTCACAACATGCGTCCTTAAAGTGGATGCCACATTAGAGAATCCTATTCGAATGTTTCATATTGAACTTGAAATAATGGACATAAATGATAATGCGCCAATTTTCCGACGCGATACGATGCATCTAGACATATCAGAGGCAACAGCAATAGGGGAGAGGTTTTCCCTCACTAATGCAGTAGACCCTGATACAGGTCCAAATTCTGTAAAGACATACTATCTCAGTGAAAGTGATCATTTTAGTATTGCGATTCAGACTGGAAGAGACGGATCTAAGTTTGCCGACTTGATTCTAAAAAAGTCATTAGACAGAGAAGAACAAGCTTCACATAATCTGATTCTCACTGCTGTGGATGGAGGAGTCCCCGCGCGGTCTGGCACGGCTAGCATTATTGTGCGCGTTCTGGACACGAATGACAACGCCCCTCAATTCGATAAAGACAGTTATACAATAAATCTAACAGAAAACTCTCATATTGGAAGCCTTGTAGTGAAATTAAACGCCACAGATAAAGACGAAGGAACAAATTCGGATATATTTTACTCTTTTAGTCTATATACTTCAGAGAAAACGCAGCAAACATTCAGTCTGAATCCTAACAATGGCGAAATCAGAGTGAAAGAAATGATTAATTATGAGGATTTCAGGATCTATGATATGGAGATTATAGCAACAGATAAAGCAGCTAATAGTCTTTCTGGAAAGTGTAAAGTAAAGATATTAATCACAGATATGAATGACAATCATCCTGAAATTTCCATAAAATCATTCTCAAGTCCAGTTAAAGAGGATATTCCTGTAAATACAGTAATTGCAGTTGTTAGTGTGAGTGATAAAGACTCTGGAGAAAATGGACAGGTAGATATTCATATTTCTGATGATTTACCTTTTGCGCTCAAAGAATCATCTGATAATTATTATGAATTATTAATTTCAGAACCGTTAGACCGTGAAAAGGTTCCAGAATATGACATCACTATCACCGTCACTGACAGGGCAACCCGCCGTTATCTGATAATGAAACTATAACTTTAGAGCTACTGGACGTTAATGACAATGTTCCTCAGTTCCCACAGACATTCTACACGATCCCTGTTATGGAGAATAACGCGCCTGGAGCTTCACTGAGCTCTTTAACTGCGATAGACCCAGATCTCCATGAAAATCAGTATCTAGTTTATTTTATAATCGAGAAGGAAATAGTGAACACCTCCATGTCCATGCTGTTCTCCATTAACCCAGAGAACGGTAATCTTTACGCGCTAAAGACGTTTGACTATGAGATCGAGAAGGAGTTTCTTTTCCACATCGAGGCCAGAGACTCTGGTGTTCCTCCGCTCAGCAGTAACGTGACCGTTCACATTATTATCATGGATCAGAACGACAACACACCGCTTATAGTGTCTCCATGGCGCGCGCAAGGCTCGGAGGTGAAGGAAAAGATCCCGAGATCCACAGATAAAGGAACTCTGATAGCCAAAGTCATCGCCATAGACTCTGATTCAGTGCACAACTCTCGAATCACGTACCAGTTCCTCCAGAACACTGACGCCACGTTATTCAGCTTGGATCAGTACAACGGAGAGATCCGGACCATGAGGATGTTCAGTTACAGAGACTCGCGAGACCAGCGGCTGGTGGTGATCGCCAAGGACAACGGAGAGCCCGCGCTCTCTGCTACAGTCACCATCAAACTGTCCACGGTGGAGACCGCCCTTAAAACCTATACTGAGGTGCCTTTGGAGTATGACATCTTCTCAGATTTAAACCTGTATCTGGTGATCGGACTGGGCTCTGTGTCGTTTCTTTTACTCATCACTATACTGGTCACCATCGTGCTGAAGTGTCAGAAAGCGAAGCCCAGCAAAGCGGCTCCTTCGTGCAGGAACAGTGTGATCAGCGAGAGGAACTCGACCATCGCGGACTCCACTCTGGTCTCCAACGATGCCTACTGGTACAGTTTATTTCTAGCAGAGACGAGGAAAGGAAAGCTGGTGGTCAGACAGCCTGTGCCAAAGGGAGCGAGATACATCGTGTCCAGTATACCGAGAAGCACAGGACTGACCGAGACCAGTGACTCAGCTGCATCTACTCTACAGGTAACTTGAACTTCATTAAAAATATATATATTTTAATTTTAAGTTTAGAATTAACTTGAAATCACGTGGGACTTCGTTATTTTATTCACATTATGTTTTCATATTTTAGTTGACACATTTCTGCTTTCATCATGAATATTAGTCCAGTTAGACGAATGTAATCTTGACTATATATTATATATAGGCCTACTATTTGTCGTAATTCTTCAAAACATACTCAACGTGTCGCTGTGCACCAACAAAACGGACGATTTTTCATTTATTTATTTATTTTGTAGACGCCATGACAGTTCATCCTCAACCGGCGACGCGGCGAGTCTTTATAACAAGCGTGCGGGGATACAAGTGCTTCTGTTGGCTTTCGGCATCGAATAATACTATGATGCTTCCGTAGAACGCAGGTGAAAACTAATTCACTACTGGAATACACCAATTGTCTTCCATTTGGGATCATCATAGTTGAGGACAGCTGTGTTTTGTGCTCGCAACGACAACACGCTTCACTGACAGAATGGAGAGCGCAACATTACTGCTGCTATCGGCACTCGTTTACACGGCATCTTCTGTCACCCATTATTCTGTTCCGGAAGAGATGGAGGTAGGCTCTGTGGTTGCTAATTTGGCTGCAGATTTAGGAATTGATGTGCAAATTTTGGCAAGAAGAAAAATCAGGTTAGATATCCTTGCAAATAAGAAATATCTGGATGTGAACAAAGACACCGGGGACCTGTTTATTTTGGAGCGCATTGACAGAGAGTATCTTTGCATATCAAAAACAGTATGCTACTTAAAAATGGAAGTCATACTGGAAAACCCAGTTCGTATATTTAACATTGAATTGGAAATAATGGATATCAACGACAATGCGCCTTACTTTCGTAGGGATACGATTAATTTAGACATCTCTGAATCTACAGCTGCTGGCGAGAGGTTTTCTCTCAGTAATGCGGTTGACCCTGATATTGGTTCAAATTCCATTAAAAGTTATCATCTGAGTGAGAGTGCAAACTTTGATATTGAAATACAGACAGGAAGGGATGGTTCAAAATTTGCTGATCTAATACTGAAAAAAGCTTTAGATCGCGAAGAGCAGGCCATTCATAATCTGATCCTCACTGCTGTGGATGGAGGAGTCCCCGCGCGCTCTGGCACGGCTAGCATTATTGTGCGCGTTCTGGACACGAATGACAACGCCCCTCAATTCGATAAAGACAGTTATACTATAAATCTAACAGAAAACTCTCCTGTTGGAAGCCTTGTAGTGAAATTAAACGCCACAGATAAAGACGAGGGCTCAAATTCAGATTTACTTTACTCTTATAGTTTGTATACATCAGAGAAAACGCAGCAAACATTCAGTCTGAATCCTAACAATGGCGAAATCAGAGTGAAAGAAATGATTAATTATGAGGATTTCAGGATCTATGATATGGAAATTATAGCAACAGATAAAGCAGCTAATAGTCTTTCTGGAAAGTGTAAAGTAAAGATATTAATCACAGATATGAATGACAATCATCCTGAGATTTCCATAAAATCATTCTCAAGTCCAGTTAAAGAGGATATTCCTGTAAATACAGTAATTGCAGTTGTTAGTGTGAGTGATAAAGACTCTGGAGAAAATGGACAGGTAGATATTCATATTTCTGATGATTTACCTTTGCGCTCAAAGAATCATCTGACAATTATTATGAATTATTAATTTCAGAACCGTTAGACCGTGAGATTGTTCCAGAATATGACATCACTATTACCGTCACTGACAGGGGCAACCGCCGTTATCTGATAATGAAACTATAACTTTAGAGCTACTGGACGTTAATGACAATGTTCCTCAGTTCCCACAGACATTCTACACGATCCCTGTTATGGAGAATAACGCGCCTGGAGCTTCACTGAGCTCTTTAACTGCTATAGACCCAGATCTCCATGAAAATCAGTATCTAGTTTATTTTATAATCGAGAAGGAAATAGTGAACACCTCCATGTCCATGCTGTTCTCCATTAACCCAGAGAACGGTAATCTTTACGCCGCTAAAGACGCTTGACTATGAGATCGAGAAGGAGTTTCTTTTCCACATCGAGGCCAGAGACTCTGGTGTTCCTCCGCTCAGCAGTAACGCGTGACTGCTCACATTATTATCATGGATCAGAACGACAACACACCGCTTATAGTGTCTCCATGCGCACGCTCGGAGGTGAAGGAAAAGATCCGAGATCCACAGATAAAGGAACTCTGATAGCCAAAGTCATCGCCATAGACTCTGATTCAGTGCACAACTCTCGAATCACGTACCAGTTCCTCCAGAACACTGACGCCACGTTATTCAGCTTGGATCAGTACAACGGAGAGATCCGGACCATGAGGATGTTCAGTTACAGAGACTCGCGAGACCAGCGGCTGGTGGTGATCGCCAAGGACAACGGAGAGCCCGCTTTCTGCTACAGTCACCATCAAACTGTCCACGGTGGAGACCGCCCTTAAAACCTATACTGAGGTGCCTTTGGAGTATGACATCTTCTCAGATTTAAACCTGTATCTGGTGATCGGACTGGGCTCTGTGTCGTTTCTTTTACTCATCACTATACTGGTCACCATCGTGCTGAAGTGTCAGAAAGCGAAGCCCAGCAAAGCGGCTCCTTCGTGCAGGAACAGTGTGATCAGCGAGAGGAACTCGACCATCGCGGACTCCACTCTGGTCTCCAACGATGCCTACTGGTACAGTTTATTTCTAGCAGAGACGAGGAAAGGAAAGCTGGTGGTCAGACAGCCTGTGCCAAAGGGAGCGAGATACATCGTGTCCAGTATACCGAGAAGCACAGGACTGACCGAGACCAGCGACTCAGCTGCATCTACTCTACAGGTAGGCCGGTATTATGTTAACTAGTCAGCAGAGTTTGACCTTTCAACCTTTGGTCAAATACTTGGCCACACGACTCCACTATTCTCTCTGAGAGACTTCTTTTCAGCTTCTGCCTTTCATGTGCACACTCGCAACTTTTCCAGCTTCCCATCTTGTATGGGGTCAGTGAGGCTATTTGCTTTTCTTTGCATCTCTTTCAAAACGAGATGTTTCAGTCATTCTCTGTAGACCATCTCTTTACACTAGAGTTTCTGATACTGTTCATTCCAATTTAAGTCAGTTACAATGCTTTTTTTTTGTAAAAAATGTATGACTATCTATCCAGACTAAATTATATTAATATGTGTATTTATGCTGTTTGTTCTGATTCTCAATTCCACAGCCCCATATTTTTCTCTTTTACCTGTTGTACATATAGTCTCATCTTCCCTCTGGTCTGAGCCAGCTGTCACAGTGAAAGAGATTTTGTGTATGTGCGTGTGTAAAATGTGTGCAACATGTAGAAGCATGTTGCGTGACGTGTTGCTTCTCTCTCAGGGCAGGTTGACCTACTTTCCTGACCTGCTGCTGCTGTTTCACCTGCAGAGCTGATGTTCACAAACTCATGCTTTGATACATTTGTGCTTAAACCTCTTTATTTTCTGATGTCATGTTGGACTCCACAAAGATTTATGAGCTTATTTAGCATTTAAAAATCTAATTACAGTGGCCCCAAGAAGTGTTTGGATAGTTAAGTATGCATCAAGCTTTCTTTATTTGCATGATTGAGTTGTTCTGTAACATTTCATTAACTTCTCATTTGTTAGAGAGGTTTCGCCTGAAGGACAGGTAAGTGATTGAAAGACATAATGAGGAAGTGTTTTAAGGAGTAGTTCACTTTAGAATTAAAATGTTCTGATAATTTACTCACCTCATGTCATCGAAGATGCTCATGTCTTTCTTTCTTCAGTCAAAAAGGTTTTTGAGGAAAACATTCCAGGATTTTTCTCCATATAGTGGACAAGCAGTTTCAGCGCATTTTTAAAGGGCTCTACACGATCCCAGACGAGGAATAAGCATATTATCTAGCGACGCGATCAGTCGTTTTCTAAGAAAAAACTAAACACCACTTCAAGCATTACGTAATCACGTTGGAAAAGTAATGCGTGACGTGAAGTATGTCTGTGTACTCCGGTTCAAAAAGGTGGACTCTAACTTCAAAATTTCCCACCATCAATGTTTTACCTTTTTTTTTTTGGCTCAGTCTTTGCACATTCGCTTTGTAAACACTTGGGCGGTACTTCCAGCTACATCACCTTTCCAACGTGACTACATAATGTGTGAAGTCATGGATGCTAGTGCCAAGATCAGCATTTGTGGTAAAAAAGTATATACATTTAAAAAAAAAAATTCTGGAAAATTACTGATCGTTCGTTAGATAAGACCCTTATTCCTCGGCTGGGATCGTGTAGAGCCCTTTGAAGCTGCATTGAAAATGAAATTTGGACCTTCAACCCCTTTTGGACCCCATTAAAGTCCACAAACCTGCAATGTTTTCCTCAAAAACCTTAATTTCTTTTCGACTGAAGAAAGGAAGACATGAGCATCTTGGATGACATGGGGCAGTGAATTATCAGGAAATTTTAATTCTTTAACTTAACCTTAAATTGTTAAATTCTTTTAAAGTCTTTTTTTAAACAACGGATCTTAATCGAACTCATCTCTTATTCTTTTTAGTGAATTGTGTAATGTAGTTTGTTTGCTTGATTTGTAATGCAACAATTATTTCTTTTTTTTGCATAATTTATGCTTTTACATTATTCACATTGTGTCACAGGTTACCTGGAGTCCCTGATGATTCAAACAACAATGACAACAAGGACAGGAATGTCTTCTCCGGATTTGTTAATGCTCTGTAGAGCTAGGACTGATGTAGACACTATTTTTTTTTACAGAGGTTTTTGTTGTTGTTGACAGAACACTGCCAATCTACTCTGTTCAGTGAAATTCATCAAAATGTTTGTGCCATAAGCTAAATATTGAAATGTGTGTCTCTGTTTTTGTTTCCGTTTTTTAAAGTACTCAAAATGAACGAGGTCCCTTCTCCCGCCGGAGGTATGCAGCCCTGACTTCACCATTTTCTCGATTTCTGGAGCACCTGATCCCAGGGCCCATTGACCTTTACTGAAATATGTGTGACTCTGTGTTTCTCTTTGTGGTTGGTTGTTTTTGTCAGTGGAGTTTGCCTTGTCCTGTTGTAGGAGGAGCCAAGGAACCAATTTATACAACAGAATTAAAATCAGTCTGTTTCCCTGAGGCCTGTTCATAATCACAGTTTAGATGCAGATAACCGCAGGTCGCTCAGTTCGACATCTCACTTGGTCTTCTGAGTGTTTTAGATGTACAGGCTGCTAAATTTAAACTTTGCAGCCTTTATGAACACGATGTGTGCATTTGTTTCCACTTGTGAAACTCAACTGTTAGATTGAAGTCCTTAAAGCTGGTGTTTTCTTCACAACAAATGATGAAATGCAGCCTCACAAACCTCTTATAGACACCTTTGACCAGCAGAAGTGCTAATGATAACAGTGACTCTCTGTGGTTTGATTGACAGTGGCTGGGGGTGCAAAAGTTGCTCATATAAACATGCCCTGCCAAGATGTGTTACTGATTCGGTTAAAGAAAGTTCACCCAAAATTGAAAACTGATCATTTACTTAACCGGTGTCTTTCTAAAGTCAAATTATTTAATTGATTTTGTGGAAGAATGTTTGGTTTCACTTTATTTTGATGGTCCCTTTAACACATTCTGTTTACTATATGTAATGTAGCACCTACATGTCTACTAACTCTCTTTACTAACTCTATCAGCTTTCATTGGTCAAGGACCACCCAAGAGGACATTTGACTGACATGTAATGTAACCAATCAGTCTGTTTTGTTCCGCGTTCAGACATGTCAATTCGATGTCTCTGCAATAACAAACCAGCGAGCATCTATAAATGATTCATTCAAGAATGTTGTGCAAGTTTACTGCACCAATGGATCCACAAACTTCACAAACTTTTGAAAATCCAGCGCTCATTGTCACAGTTGTAAACATGATGGAGTTCTTCTTCCACGAGGGTGTTTGGCTTATACCCAAATGAGAGTTAGTTGACTTGTAGTTGCAAAGTTACTTATACTCAACTGAATGTTCAAAAGGGACCATCAAAATAAAGTTTTACTGCATGTTTATGCTGCTGTTTTCTCTACAATGGCTGTCAAGTCAAATAACCTTGATATGCAGTGCTTTATACAATACAGATTGTTTCAACGCAACTTCACTGTAATAAACTGGAAAATAACAGAATCGATTATGCAAAATTAATTAAATATGAGACAAATTCTGCTGTAATGCAGTTCTAAAAAAGACAATAGTGCCATTATTCAGCTCAATTTTGATCTCATTTCATAGTGTCAAGTCAAATCCTTGTTAATTAATATTAAATGTAAAAAAAACAAAACAAGTAATGCTTGACTTTGAATCTATGGTTTGTGAATGAGATGGTGGAGGGAAAGTTTTATTGACAACATCTGTTCTCATCCACTTTCATGGTCTGAAAAATAGCATTTTGTGTTCCTCAGACAAAAATATTTAACAAAAAAATCAGGTCTTTGAAATGAGAGACGGATTAGTAAATGGCAGAATGACATTCCTTTAAACAGCGATTAGTGTTTTTAGCAAATATGGCTCTAGTGCATGATGTGGGTTTTAACAGTATATGTACTGACTGTTCATCTATACTAAACATCATTATGAGCTCCTCAGCCTGTTTGTTTGTTGGATGGTTTGTCTACTTGTGTGTTTGAATGGTTGGTGAATTGACTGGTGGATACCAAGTTCACACACTGGTTCTGTTGAATTTCTCTTCACAATTGAATCACAGTGATGGGAAACGTATTACAACAACCACCCAGTTTTCAGCTCGCTGCCCTTCCATCACCCCAACCACCCTCACCTGATATCTGAGCATGGTTCTCATTGATCAACCCACCCTCCCCGTCACCTGTCAATCAAACCAAGGTTCCACCTTCTGTTTTGCCTGAATCCTTTTATATTTGAGTGACAGGCCTTGGTTGCATGAGACGTGTTCAGATTCTGGCCTATCACAATGTGAATAACATCTGAAGTCCAGCCTCTTATGTGCAGTCTTTCTTTCTCCTTGACAGGCATCCACCACCACCAGCAGCAGTTCCACCTGAGGACCCTCGCAGGCGTTATTGCTGGAGCAACGTATGAAAAACGTACCATCAACCTGCATGTCTGTTCACCTGCATCCATTACATCCACTTGCACCATCCTACAGAGATGAAACAAACCCATCATGTCAGTGTTCGGAGAGTTTTGCCCTCGCTTTTCCCAACAAGCCCATGGACGATCTGACCAGAGGAAAGACAAAGACGAGATACTCTTACACCTGACCGGTCAGGATTGGACTTGGACTGGGTCTGTGAACACACACACACACACACACACACACACACACACACACACACACACACACACACACACACACGTATCTTCAAACAGCTCATGTCTTTGTCAAAGAAACTTTTCTGCAAAACCAGTATGCTTGTGTTTGCATGGTTAAAGCTCCATGTTAGATCTTCATTATACATATATAGTGTCTGGTAAAAACATTGGAGAGAGAAATGATTAACAGAATATTTGCACATGACCTGATGTGGACACTGAATTGCAAAAACATCCCATTTGAGTCAGTAGCTTTGTCTTTTTTCTAATAGAAATATCTAAACATTCTTAAAATAAGATTGAAACCTCACTAAATTCAGAAAACACAAGGGGAAAAAAGAGAAGAAAAACAAAATTACATTACAAAATATTTATATTGGACATACATGCTCTAAAATGCAGTTAATCTCATACAATTTTGCCTCTCATGTAAATATACCTGGTTTCATGCATTTTTAGATATTTTTATTGAAAAAATTAATGGGATTTGTTTTGTTGTTGAAATGTGAGTGACACTGAACAAGCACAAATAGGATTTAAAGGATGCAGACCTGTGGAGAGATGGCATGTGGAGCTCTGCTCTTGCAAGAAAGAGTTTGGACATTGAAAGCTTCTCTTTCCCTCTAACATATGTATAAAGCATTTCTTATGTGTTTTCTTGGATCTCATTAAGACCTCTATCAAAATAATACAAGTGTATTCAGAATAGGTCACAGCAAAATTGATTTGTTGTGCCTTATAGTCTTTGCTCTTCTCTGTATTGTTGTATTATACCAGTGTTGCTGTTATTGTCAGTATTTTGAGTTTCAGTTTGTAAAGTTGAATCCAAGCACTGATCTGACACAGAAAGTGTAGAGAACATAGTACTGTTGTTGTTATGATCTCTCCTGAATCTGATATGATTTTCTGATTTTTGAGTGCAGTAAAGGATGTAAATCATCATGACTGCTTACTCTGTGGTGAAGGATCTAAGGGTCTGTTTTAATAGCAATCTGTATGTGTGTGTAGCCTCGAGGGCAACGATACATTTGTAATCGTGATTAATCACATCTAACACAAAGGTTTGTGTTTATATAATATGTGTGTGTGTGTGTGTGTGTGTGTGTGTGTGTGTGTGTGTGTGTGTGTGTGGCATAATATTATGACAGGTGAAGTGAATAACACTGATTATCTCTTTATCACGGCACCTTTTAGTGGGTGTGATTTATTAGGCTGCAAGTGAACGTTTTGTCCTCAAATCGCAGTTTGTTGCGTATGGGCCTTCATAGCTGCAGACCAGTCAGGGTGTCCATGCTGAACCCCTGTCCATCACTGTAAGCGGCAACAGTGGGCACGTGAGCATCAGAACTGGACCACAGAGCAATGGAAAGTGGCCTGGTCTGACAGGGGTCAGCATGGGCACCCTGACTGGTATGACTGTGCAGCCCCATACGCAACAAACTGTGATGCACTGTGTATTCTGACACCTTTATATCAGAACCAGCATTAACTCCTTGAGCAATTTCAGCTACAGTAGCTCGTCTGTTTGATCAGACCACACGGGCCAGCCTTCGCTCCCCACGTGCATCAATGAGCCTTGGCCGCCCATGACCCTGTCACCGGTTCACCAATGTTCCTGCAGTTTTGGAGATGCTCTGACCCAGTTGTCTAGCCATCACAATTTGGCCCTTGTCAAACTCGCTCAAATCCTTACGCTTGCCCATTTTTCCTGCTTCTAACACATCAACTTTGAGGACAAAACTTTCTGCCTAATATATCCCACCCACTAACAGATAATGAAGAAGATAATCAGTGTTATTCACTTCACCGGTCATAATGTTATGCCTGATCAGTGTATAGGTATGTGTGTGTGTGTGTGTGTGTGTCTGTACACATACATTATATAAACACAAACTTTTATGTTAGATGCGATTACTAGCGGTCAATCGATTTGACAGCACTAGATGTGTTATTTTCTTAATTTAGTTTTATTATCATTTATAATCATTAATCAAGTCATAAATGGTAGAAATAATCAAATGATAATGGATGAATCATTTTAAATGATAAATTGTATAGATAAATAATTTATCGTTTATAACCATTATCCATTTATTTAAATTTTCAATTGATTATTTATACCGTTTATCATTTAATCAATTGCAATTTTTATTATATTTTTGTATTAATTATTATTTTCCATGCTCTCGCAATGCATTCTATTATTTTTTAATCCCATGATTTATATGGAATATTTGTCTTCACGAATAAGAGATAATCGGGAATATCGCAATTTCAAGGTTTTATGTGATGTTGTTGTGAAGCTGCATAAAAACACCTTTTTTATTTGTGCTGCTCAGACCCTGCTCCTTTCTGCTAATCCATGGCTTCCTCTGTCAACCTCTCAGGCTGATAGAAGTCTTAGGTACCAGACAGAATACTGATTTTGTGTATCAGACAAGACTTTTCTGACTGGTTTTGGATACCAGGCATAGAGACCGGATCCAGTATTCCTGGCGTGGGGATCCGATATAACCCTGGTGTCCGATGACATTCATGAATGCACAAACGCAGACACAGCACAGTGATGTCATAGTGCAGAGGCGTTCTAAAATGATGAGTTTAGGAGACTCATTCTCTGATGCCCAAGATCTCATATAAAAACACATCTAGATATTACTCCTTTTTGTCATGTATAAAAACAGCACACTATTTAAGAGATGGAGACACAAAGTAAAGAGTTTCATTAGTCTTCACTGAATCTTTCAAAAAAAAAAAAAAAAAGGCCAAATGCAAAGAGGACTCAAGGTGGTGGAACTTACTTTCTTAAAAACAAGAAAAGATGACTGTTAATGTTTACTTTGCTTATTTACACAATTATTATTATTATCTAATATTATGGAATGTTTTTGTTTAGTACTTATGGAAGTGCTTTGAAAAGAGACAATGTAGGAGAAAAAAGTGACAACACATTGTAAAAAAATATTTTATTTTATTTTATACGTTTTTATTTTCAATGTTAAGATTATGTATTATTATTGTATTGGTATAAACTTTCATATTGCTCATTTTTATTGCTGATATGTTTTATTTGCTGTCTATAGCAGTGGTGCAATATATGGACATCAGTATTTTATTTCAGTAAACAATATGGTATTGTTGTTTTTCTGATTTTTTTTTTGCTGCCTTTCTGAAATGTCATTTATTATAAAATCATGGTATAATCATAACTTTCAGAGGGTATGGCAGCTTCCCCAGGCAGTTCAAGAGGTCAGGATGTCTTGTGGGGAATTCAGCGAGCGGCTCTGGGATGCACAGCATGTGTGTCTTGTCTTGTCAAAGTAATGCACCATTACAAAATCACACAGTTCTTTTATTTTCTGATTTAGCGGTACAAATGCTGGGTGTTTACATGTGATATTTGAATAGATAGTAATCATTTCAAGGCTCTTAACTAGCTGTCTCAGAAAACATGGCTCATTTTCAGACATGTTGTGATGAGATGATCGGAGAGAAAGAAAGAGATGCTTTTTTTGTGACAAGATGTTTTTCTGTCATTTTTAATGTCTGTCAATTCGAGCAGCGAAAAGTAGGTCAATCTCTCAATAATTTACCAAAAAGCCTAATCTGATTTAAAAATAGGTAGTCTATAATAAAGCACATGATAGCCCCGTCTTATCTTATGCTCTCTAGTCCCATATGATTCTTCTTTATTCTCCCTCTGTCTAATGAACCTTTATCCAGTTTATCAAACGTGAATTTTCTACCAGCATTTGTGCTCTAAAGCAGAGAAACTGCCTTCTTAAAGCTAAATGTATCCATGAACTGCCTTGGAGAAACTCACCAGACCCTCTTTGCTCATAAGTATCTGCTCATATTTGTACTGCGTATTTACAATAGATAAAAACATTGAGAATGCTATGTGATTTCTGTCATTCTCCATGTAATTCAGAACTACATAAAACGTGATGGGACTTTGCATTTGCAATATGTTTTTAGCTTTTTAATGACTTCTCAACATAGGAGTAGCAATCAGCCAAATTATAAAAATAAAAACACATTGTTTGTACAGTATATTATGATTATCTTTTCAATGGGGAAGAGAAAGTCAAACCATGTATAGAATTATACTTAACTGACGTCTGATCATCAATGAGTGAATCATAATGATTTGTGTGAATTATTAATCTTTCTTTGCATGATGTTCAGTTGTTTTGGGGTAGTAGGTGAGTGTGCTTTTGTTTGGGTGGGTGACTGGATAAATATATCTCTGCAAATGATGTAATGCATGAAGATAATCAGACAGACTGCCATATCAGCTTTTTAGATGTAAAACACTATAAAACAGCACTTGGATTATCATCATCCACTCTGATGTTTCCTTTTTATTCTGATAATTCTGACAGAAATAATAAAGGATTAAATATTGTCCTTGCTGGCTTGGTTCTGGTTCTGGTTCTGTGATGTGGGTCAGAACAAATTTAAAAAACACGTAACCGCTTTTTGCTCCTCTTTTCCTCCTGACCCAGATTTCTCTCTGCCTGCCTCACAGCACAGAGTGAGACTGCAGCACCATTAAAAGCTGCTGCAGCGGACACACACACACACACACACACACACACACACACACACACACACACACACACACACACACACACACACACACACACAGTTTTCATTTGCCAATCTCACTCTCCTCAGCATTTTACACAAAGATCACTGTTGCCACCAGAGCTTTCTCAACTATCAAAACCATGCTGTCCTGAGACACTGCAGAAAAAAGGCCTCACTCAGAGAAATCAGGCTGACTGCTGGTTTCTAGGCAACGGGAGCCTGTCTCTTAGCGACCAAATGAAAGAGAATGGAACGTGGGTTAATAGAAGAGAGAATCATTTTATGAGGAATGTATCATGAAATGTAAAATATGTTAAAATAATCAATAAACAACCACGGTGTTATTACTAGAATGTTTTTAGTGAGTGGTGAATTTATTTGGTGTTCCTTATGTCTTCCCAAACCCCTCCCTTCATTCACGCTTTAAGGAGACCGCAATGTTCAGCACCACAGACAGCGACCCGCCTTTCCAAAGGTCCGTTGCCAGGGTAACGGGCGGGGAGGGGGTGCATGATGCTGCATCCTGTAATTTGATGCACAGACAAGAGTCTCAGCACGCCAAATCTGGGGAGCTCGTATATCTGTGCAGTCTGTGTGAAATAAACAGCACTATACATATTATACACAATACGTATTTATATGATATGAAATAGGCTACTGGTGAAATGCTATTTTAAGTGTGATTTATGTGTATATTTGATTTCCATACGTCCGAGAGAAAAAAAATGACCTTGCGATGTGAATCACTTCGCTCTGCCCTCTAGTGTCATGTGTCTGATATGGTTTGGGTTTCACAGACCCTCATACGTAATCAGCTGTGGTGGGAGGGAGCACAGAACAAAGGCGCGGGTGGGGCCGAGTTTGTCACGTGATCTGTGTAACTAAACCACAAGATGTCACTGCTCACCATGCAGACACTAAAACACATAGCTCTGCACATAAATACTGGCTTATTTATTCTCTTAAAACTTATGAAACGTGTTTTAAATGCTGATTCCAATAAAGGATAATTAACAAAAGTTTTTTTTGTTTTTCCCCCCCAAATTAATGAGATTTATTTTCGGATTTTAGTGTTGTACTTTTGATATTGAGATGACGCAATTCGTAACACTTTAGAATAATAGTCCGTCATTAATAAGTGGAAGTAACGCAGGACTAATGAGTACAACGTTAACCCTTCAGCTACTACTGTTAACCAATATCGAATCAAGCTTAACTAGCTTAATGTAATATCAAATTTAGAAGATAGTTCCTTATTAGGGAATCAATAATTACTTATTGAGATTAGCCTCATTAATAACTATTAACTAACTAACTGACACATTTCAAAGAACATTATCGTGTCTGAGTCGTCATCCGTCATCTTTTTTTACTCTGAATAAAGTCAAAAATGCATCAATAATTACTCAAGTAGTCACTCTGCAGGAACTACTAGTGATCTGGACCATCATTTTAAAGTGAAAAATATTTACAATAATGGTCCAAGTCACTAGTAGTCCCTGCAGAGTGGCTAGGTGAGTATTTAGTGATGTATTTTAAGACCACATTGAGTGTAAAAAAAAACAAAAAACGATTGCTCTCATCTCAGACAAGTTAATATTATTAATTATTTCATTTTATTATTATTATTATTAGTATTATTATATTATTATTTTTTTTTTACCATTTGTCATAGTTACCTATTAATTCTTAATGATGCCAATCTCATTCAGTAATTATTGATTACCTAATAAGGAACTACCTTAGCCCTAAATTTGGTATGACTAACTGATTAGTTAAGCTTATTTCTATATTAGTTAATAGTAGTAGCTGAAGTGTTAATGTACTCATAAGTCCTGCATTACCTCCTGCATAGTTACTTATTAATGACGGACCATTATTCTAAAGTGTTTTTATAATTGTTAGCAACAATACTACTACTACTACTACTAATAACCTGCACTTACTAGTATAGCTGTTCGTGTTTGGTCCTCATTAAACATCACTAGGAAATATATTGTGAAGATGATGATGCAGTTATGCAAAATCGCTGTGAGTGGCGCTGTAATACCATACATTAGGCTACTAACAGTTGCTTCTAACAGATTTGGCGGCTTGGTGTGTCAGACATCACTTTGGCTTTGAACAATGAACAACCACGACGCTTTAAATATGTCAGTTAATTTGTGTTTTGGAATAGCATAAATGAGTTTTTGCCATTTACACCGGTGTTGAGAGGAAACTATGGCGAGTGAATTTACCAGAACATGGATGAGCAAGATGTTTTATCTAATGTGTTTGCTGTTTAATTCTGGAGGAAATGCTGCTCAGATCAGCTACTCCCTTCAAGAAGAATCTAAAATTGGAATCACTGTGGGGAACATTGCAAAAGACTTAGGGATTGATCCGACTTCATTGGAGAACAGGAATTTACGCATCGTTGCGGGGACAAAGCAAGAGCTCTTTCGGGTAAATCATGGAGACGGCGCTTTGTTTGTGAACCAGAGGATAGACAGAGAAGCGCTGTGTGCTAAAACCAACCCATGTCTCATTCATCTTAAAGCAGTGATAGAAAATCCGCTCGAAATGCACCAGATATCAGTGGACATCATCGATGTCAATGATAATCCACCTAGTTTTTTGGATGAAAACTATAAATTGGAAATACTTGAATATGCAATGACAGGAGCACGATTCCAGTTAGAAACAGCTCACGACCCAGATATAGGCTCAAACGACTTGCAGGCATATAAACTGAGCCAAAATCATTATTTTCGTTTAGAAACGGAAGACATGGGAGACGAAGGTAAGATTCCTGTCCTTATTCTACAAAAACCTCTTGATAGAGAAAAAAGCGCAAGGCATACGCTAATATTGACTGCGACAGATGGCGGAAAGCCGCAGAGATCATCTGCTGTAAATATTACTATTGTTGTGTCAGATGTCAATGATAATACTCCAATTTGTGACAAACAAAAGTACACAGTGACGGTGAAAGAAAACGCCCCTGAAGGAACATTTCTGCTCCGCGTAAATGCTTCAGATGCAGATGACGGAATAAATGGGGAAATCGAATACTCTTTAAGGAACAAGTTCAGGAACGGTGCATCCGAGGTTTTCGATTTAGATAGTTTAACGGGGGAGTTAAGGATAAAAGGTGGGCTAAATTTTGAGGAAAGGCAAGTTTATGAGCTAAAGATAGTGGCTGCGGATAAGGGGGCCGTATCATTGTCTACACAGTGTAATGTGCTTGTTAATGTTGAGGATGTCAACGACAACCGGCCTGAGATTGACGTCACCTCGGTATCCAGCCACATTCCTGAGGATGCTCCTCCTGGGACCGTCGTGGCTCTGATGGGAGTTACTGACCTGGACTCAGGTATGAACGGAAAGATAATTTGCGCTCTTCCCAAAAATATTCCTTTTGATCTCAAGCCATCGCCTGATGGAAACTTTTATTCCCTGGTAACTAAGGAATACATCGACAAAGAATCTAAATCGTCTTATGACATCACTATAACAGCCAAAGATTTAGGAACCCCGTCGTTATCATCAACACGATCGATTCACGTCGAGGTCACGGATGTTAACGACAACAGCCCCACATTTACTCGAAGCCCTTACACATTCTACGTCGTCGAAAACAACAAACCAGGAATTGCCGTTTTCTCATTAAGTGCAGCTGATATAGACGAAGGTGAAAACGCACGTGTCTCATATTCAATTGATCGAGTGAATTCACACCAAAGCATGACATCTTTCCTGAGTATTAATGAGGCGAATGGTACCGTTTACTCATCGAAGAGCTTTGATTTTGAGTCTTTAAAAACATTTCAATTCTTTGTTGTGGCCAAAGACTCTGGAAGTCCGTCTCTGAGCAGTAACGTGACAGTGAACGTGTTTATTCTGGATCAGAACGACAACGTTCCAGTGATCTTATATCCAGTCAGCGCTAACGGTTCTGCTGAGGGTGTGGAAGAGATTCCCCGGAATGTGAACGCAGGGCATTTGGTGACTAAAGTCAGAGCCTATGACGCAGATATAGGATACAACGGCTGGTTATTGTTTTCACTGCAGGAAGTTAGTGAGCACAGTCTCTTTGCTTTGGACCGCTATACAGGACAGATAAGGACCCTTCGCTCATTCACAGAAACAGACGAGGCCCAGCATAAACTGCTCATACTAGTCAAAGACAATGGGAACGTTTCACTCTCAGCAACAGCGACTGTGATTGTCAAAATTGTGGAGCCCAAAGAGGCTTTTGCAGCTTCTGATGTTAAAAACGCAGTAAAAGACGAGGAGGAAAACGACGTGACATTTTATCTGATCATCACTTTGGGCTCGGTTTCAGTGCTTTTTGTCATCAGCATCATCGTGTTGATTGTAATGCAGTGCTCGAAATCTACAGACTATTCGTCCAAGTATTTACAGGACACAAATTACGACGGGACTCTGTGTCACAGCATCCAGTACAGATCTGGAGACAAACGGTACATGTTAGTTGGACCCAGAATGAGTATCGGCTCTACTATAGCACCAGGCAGTAATAGGAATACTCTAGTGATACCAGATCGCAGGAGGAGAGATTCTGGAGAGGTAAGATGCATATTATATAATAATTATTATTGTTTTATTTATTTTTTAAGTTTGCACGCGTGTGCAGTCTTTTCGAAGAACTGTCCTTGGTGCTGATATTCAAAACCTTACATTCTCATGAATCTCTTTAACCCGGTGCAGGTGATGACATTTCGTCTCACATTATAACGTTTTTTTCTTCTTCTCAAATGACCTACCTTTTAGAAAGAACACACGTACAGGTAAATGTGTATAGTAAATGAATGTAAAAGTGTATTTATAATCAGTGTTCAAGATAAACATCACGCTGAAGCTGATTTTACATTAACTGCTATCTCATCAGTGACTCAACAAAACTCATTATTTATAAAACTACATTCATCTTAGTGCAAATACTTTTGTCAATTGTTGTAAATACCCATCTGAAGAAGACCCTGAACATATAGCTAAAACATATCTGTAGCTAAGAGGTGCAAAAATAACAATAAAAAGTACTCACACCATTAAACTACATGACTGAAAAAAATAGTAATTAGTAGTCAGTCAGTCACACTTATTAATGGTTACAGCCTAGAAAAAACTAATCTATAACAACCAATAATCACTGTTAAAAACAAACAAACAAACAAACAAACAAACAATATATATATATATATATATATATATATATATATATATATATATATATATATATATATATATATATATATATTATATTTTATTTTTAAAATATAAAGTCTAAAAATGTTAAAATATCACAAACAATTTGTCACTGAGTTAACAAATCAGCTAACACAAGTAACATCCACCTATATCCATTCTTCAAAACTATTATGTTAGTAATATAACGCCAGATAACTGATTAGCCCAGACATCCATCAATCAAACAAAGTCAATGTTCATTGGTTGATATAATAAATTACGTAGCTAGGGATTATGGGACATGTAGTCGGACAGAAACAAAATACTATTCTGTCGAGCACATGCAAATTACGCTTACAGTTTCTAAATATGACCCAACATCAGTTTTTGTATCATTATTATTTCTACAGCACACCTCTGCTATCTCTGTCATGTGATATAATCATATATTGCAGAGTCACTATAAGTGCATTATTTTGAGTGAAATTTGTGCTATGGATTGTCTTGTATTTGATATTAAAACAAATGAAATCTTTATTATCAGGTTAGGCTACTTTATTTTAAAGCGAGCGAAGCCTGCTATCTGCATTGACGTGTATTGTAATGTTTCCTAGAACTGAAATTCTTAATAATCCGCTATATTCTCAGTTAACCTCATGGTGTCAGTATTATACAAGGAAAGCTTTTGAAATTCAGTCCCTCCTCTTCATGACATTGGCGTCACACAATTGTTCCTCTCCACCAAAATCGCAATTCTGTGTTGCTGAAACACCTGGCACTCGGCGTGGATTATGGTGATTTGTTTGAAGATATTGCCCATTTTTCGCTCATTAAGAAATCAAGAGCAACATTTATTTGTTTTTTGATCTTAAGCATTCGATTCATGATGGAACCCGAAGGACAAAAGCGCAGATGGGAGTGCTGGTGGATCGCTTTGTGCTTCTCTTTTCTGCTGTGTTTCGGACTGCAGGTTTCAGCGCAGATAAGATACACTATTCCAGAGGAAGTAAAAGAGGGAACCGTCGTCGGGAACATTGCGAAGGATTTGGGTCTTGATGTCAGTGCTTTGGTGGATAGGCGGTTCCGTATTGTTTCTGGATCCAATGATGATTTTTTTCAGGTAAATCAGAACGGCGTCTTGCATGTTCATAAGAAAATCGACCGAGAATCGCTGTGTGATAGTCTTAGCTCATGCATGATAAATCTGAAGATCGTCGTCGAAAATCCCCTTGAAATACATTATATTGGAGTGGAGGTGAACGATGTAAATGACAATTCGCCCACTTTTAGTGAACATGAGAAACGACTGGAGATTTCAGAATCGACTGCTCGAGGGACGCGTTTTCAGCTGAAGGCGGCGCGTGACCCGGATATAGGGGGGAATTCTGTTCGTACATACAAATTAACCCAAAATGAACACTTTGATCTAGAAGTCAGAGATCAGGGAGAAGATAAACTGCCATTTTTAGTTTTACAAAAAACTCTTGACCGTGAGATTAATGATGGATATAATTTAGTTTTAACAGCAACTGACGGGGGAAATCCACAAAGATCAGGAACTTTAAATGTTACAGTTGTTGTTCTTGACAATAATGACAACAGACCTGTTTTTAGCCAAGATATATATTCCACAAATCTAAAAGAAAATATACAAGTTGGAACTCTAGTCATACAGGTTCAAGCAAGTGATGCAGATTATGGTTCAAATGGAGAGGTCACCTACGCATTTGGCAGCGATCAGAACCCAAAGGTGTTTGAAATATTTAGTCTGGATAAACTGACAGGTGACATTCGTGTGAAAGGGGATATAGATTTTGAGGACAAATCTATTTACAAACTTGATGTTCAAGCATCTGATAATGGCCAGCCCCCTATGCAGACAGATTGTAGAGTTGTCATAAAAATTTTAGACACAAACGATAATACACCTGAGATCGATGTGACGTCACTGTCAAAGATGGTGTCTGAAGATTCTAAGCCTGGCACTGTGATCTCACTCATTAGTGTTACTGACAGAGACACTGGTGTTAACGGAAAAGTTGTGTGCTCTCTCTCAGAAAATGTTCCATTTGAATTAAAACCATCAGTTCAGGAAAACATGTACTCGTTAGTGACTAAAGGGGTCCTGGATCGTGAAACTTTATCACATTATGAAATTATAATAAGAGCCATCGACTTAGGTCAGCCTCCACTGTCCTCCTTTAAAACTCTGAGTGTGCAGGTGTCAGATGTTAATGATAACCCACCTGAATTTAGCCTAAATCCCATCGACTTGTATATGATTGAAAACAATGCAGCAGGTGCGCCCATTCTCACTCTGAGCGCTTTTGACAAAGACCTAAATGAAAACTCTGTGATTTCATATCAGATTATTAAAGGGGAAAGGGACACAAAGTGACATGACATCGTTTTTAAATATTAATTCTGAGACTGGCGCAATTTATGCACTTAAAAGTTTTGATTTTGAAACTACCAAAAAGTTCCAGTTCCATGTGCTCGCCACAGACTCTGGAAGTCCGTCTCTGAGCAGTAACGTGACAGTGAACGTGTTTATTCTGGATCAGAACGACAACGTTCCAGTGATCTTATATCCAGTCAGCGCTAACGGTTCTGCTGAGGGTGTGGAAGAGATTCCCCGGAATGTGAACGCAGGGCATTTGGTGACTAAAGTCAGAGCCTATGACGCAGATATAGGATACAACGGCTGGTTATTGTTTTCGCTGCAGGAAGTTAGTGAGCACAGTCTCTTTGCTTTGGACCGCTATACAGGACAGATAAGGACCCTTCGCTCATTCACAGAAACAGACGAGGCCCAGCATAAACTGCTCATACTGGTCAAAGACAATGGGAACGTTTCACTCTCAGCAACAGCGACTGTGATTGTCAAAGTTGTGGAGCCCAAAGAGGCTTTTGCAGCTTCTGATGTTAAAAACGCAGTAAAAGACGAGGAGGAAAACGACGTGACATTTTATCTGATCATCACTTTGGGCTCGGTTTCAGTGCTTTTTGTCATCAGCATCATCGTGTTGATTGTAATGCAGTGCTCGAAATCTACAGACTATTCGTCCAAGTATTTACAGGACACAAATTACGACGGGACTCTGTGTCACAGCATCCAGTACAGATCTGGAGACAAACGGTACATGTTAGTTGGACCCAGAATGAGTATCGGCTCTACTATAGCACCAGGCAGTAATAGGAATACTCTAGTGATACCAGATCGCAGGAGGAGAGATTCTGGAGAGGTAAGACCGGCAGATTTATTATTTTTGTTTGCACTCTTTGATTTGAATGCATTATTTTTTTTGCGAATGAAGTTCTTTGGCTTGTTCCTTCTCCCCTTGCTCCTGTTGACTTTTCAGGTTTGGTTTTGGCCTCGCTGTTTTGATTGTTTATAAAATATTGAGCTTTTTTGTATCAAAGTAGATTTGTGATTTTTGTATGTTGATGTACGAGTTTCTGTAGTGATACAGAACTTTTTTCTATTCTAATCATTTTTGGAATGTTTCTATGCTCGGTAAGATCTGTTATATATAAATATAGTTATTTGCACTGATCCACTGTGTACTTAGTGAAGTGACACAAAATAAATGAGTTCATGGCAGTACGGAGATGTATTTTTATTAAGAATTTTTAATATTAAGACTTGCTTAGCAATTGATTTGTGCGGAACTGTCTGTGGTACTGAAATTTGCTGTGATAGACTTTTAGGGTTCTATGGGTTGTTTAAATATTTGTAGTTTTTTTTAGAAGTCAGGCATACTATTCATTCATATTAATTTAATAAAATCATATCTCTCATTTTGATCAAACATCTGCTCTCTGCCTTTAGGCTATAGTTAAAGTGCATGAGATTTGTTTAAAATATTGACATGTTGCAGTGGACCTCATGGTGTCAGTATTACACAAGGAAACGTTGTTTGGTCCAGGGATCTGGTTTGCGTCACACTGGTTTTTAACACAGGCTATGCGCACTGACTGCTCTTTTAGTCTGGACAATACAAGGGATTCCGCGATTTTCGAGAAAAAGATGTTCTCAGATTCTTCCTCCAAACATTTAAATAGATTTATGCAGGAGCTGTAAGGAGGTTAAATTTACATTTGTTCATCAGACAACGGTTTTCAGCATGGATGCTGGAGAACAAAGGCGCCGATGGGAGTCCTGGTGGATTTCTCTGTGTTTCTATTTGCTACTTTACATCGGACAGCCTGTTTCAGCGCAGATAAGATACAGTATTCCAGAGGAGGTTAAAGAGGGATCAATTGTGGGAAATATTGCTAAGGATTTGAGTCTTGATGTCAGTACATTGTTGGACAGACGGTTTCGTATTGTTTCTGGATCAAATGACGCTCTTTTCCAGGTAAACCAGAACAATGGCATCTTGTATGTGAAAAAGCAAATCGACAGAGAGGCGCTGTGTGATGGAACTGATGCATGCTTGATAAGTCTGAAAACTGTTGTCGAAAATCCGCTTGAAATTCATTACGTAGAAGTAGAAATTATCGATATAAATGACCATTCACCCAATTTTGCATATAAAGACGTCCTTCTAGAAGTAGCAGAATCAACCCTACCGGGCGAGGACTTTCAATTGCAGGAAGCACAGGACCCTGATTCAGGCGTGAATTCTGTTCGTTTTTATAAACTGAGCCAAACCGACTATTTTGAACTTGAGTTTCGCGAAAATGGGGGAGAGAAAAATGTCCCTGTCTTGAAACTGCGTAAATTGCTTGACAGGGAGCGTCAGGTCACTCACAGTCTTACACTGACTGCTGTTGACGGCGGGAATCCGCCACGATCAGGGAGTATCTTTATTAATGTCACGGTGCTGGATGACAATGATAACAGGCCAAAATTCAGCCAAGAGCTTTATTCTGTCACATTGCAAGAAAACGCTCCTGTTGGTACTCTTGTCATTAAATTGAACGCCACTGATTTAGATGAAGGTCAGAATGGCGAAGTTGTTTATTCATTTGCCAAGAATATCGAAAAACAGGTTTATGACACATTTGATTTGGACAACACTGGTGCGATTAAGGTGAAGGGCAATTTGGATTTTGAGAAAAATAATATTTATAGATTCGGTGTTATGGCGTCAGATAAAGGCCAGCCACCGAAGACAAGCAACTGTAGAATTATCATTAAAATGATTGACGAAAATGATAATGGACCAGAGATAGATGTCACCTCACTGTCTGATGTAGTTCCAGAAGATTCAAAACCAGGAACGGTCATTTCACTTGTCAGTATTACCGACAAAGATTCAGGCGTCAATGGCAAAGTTATTTGTAGAATATCTGACAATGTTCCTTTTGAACTGAAGCCGTCATTCAAAGAAAATATGTACTCTCTTGTGACGAATGCAAAGTTAGATAGAGAGCTCGTTTCTCGATATGATGTCACAATAACAGCCACAGATTTGGGTCAGCCCCCTCTGTCCTCAATCAAAACACTGAAAGTGCAGATATCAGATGTGAACGATAACGTTCCAGAATTTCCTCACAATCCTTTAGAACTATATTTAATGGAAAATAACCATCCAGGAGCATCCATATACTCTGTTAGCGCCTTCGATAAAGACATGAATGAAAATGCTGCAATAACCTATCAAATAATTCGAGAAGATGGAGCAAAAACTCACATGTCGTCCTTCCTTAATGTGAACTCAGACAATGGACACGTCCATGCGCTTAAAAGTTTCGACTTTGAAACTGTAAAAACGTTCCAGTTCCATGTGCTCGCCACAGACTCTGGAAGTCCGTCTCTGAGCAGTAACGTGACAGTGAACGTGTTTATTCTGGATCAGAACGACAACGTTCCAGTGATCTTATATCCAGTCAGCGCTAACGGTTCTGCTGAGGGTGTGGAAGAGATTCCCCGGAATGTGAACGCAGGGCATTTGGTGACTAAAGTCAGAGCCTATGACGCAGATATAGGATACAACGGCTGGTTATTGTTTTCACTGCAGGAAGTTAGTGAGCACAGTCTCTTTGCTTTGGACCGCTATACAGGACAGATAAGGACCCTTCGCTCATTCACAGAAACAGACGAGGCCCAGCATAAACTGCTCATACTGGTCAAAGACAATGGGAACGTTTCACTCTCAGCAACAGCGACTGTGATTGTCAAAGTTGTGGAGCCCAAAGAGGCTTTTGCAGCTTCTGATGTTAAAAACGCAGTAAAAGACGAGGAGGAAAACGACGTGACATTTTATCTGATCATCACTTTGGGCTCGGTTTCAGTGCTTTTTGTCATCAGCATCATCGTGTTGATTGTAATGCAGTGCTCGAAATCTACAGACTATTCGTCCAAGTATTTACAGGACACAAATTACGACGGGACTCTGTGTCACAGCATCCAGTACAGATCTGGAGACAAACGGTACATGTTAGTTGGACCCAGAATGAGTATCGGCTCTACTATAGCACCAGGCAGTAATAGGAATACTCTAGTGATACCAGATCGCAGGAGGAGAGATTCTGGAGAGGTAAGACCGGCGGATTTATTATATTTTGCACTATTTAAACATTTGTAATTTGCATATGATGTGTTCCTCCTCCCCAGGCTCGTTATCATTTCATGCGTTGATTTTGTCATGGCTGTTTTATTTGTTTATATAAAAAAAATAGGGCAAGAAAAACACTGGAGTGTCCTTATTGCTCTTTCAACATGACCACATATAAATACATATAAAAAGGGAATTAGCTCCTTGATATTCAAGCAAATTATGCTCTCAAAATGGTCCACGGATGATTTTAATAGAGGATGGAATAGCTGCTTGTTTGATACATCTAAAGCTGTTGTTAAATTCTCTGAACATTGTCTAATAAACATATGCTGTTAGAAATAGCAAAAACAGCTTTTTTCATGTTAAGACATCAAGTTGCAAGAAGGATATGATGACATGGTATGAATTCTGTTTGATTTAATAAATTGAGCCAAACTGATTATTTTGAACTTGAAGGAGAGACAAAAATCTTTAAATTATAGTTTTCTTAATTCTTATTATTGAACATATAAAAATGACCTCAGGCTGTTTTTGTCAATTTTTGTTTTTACCTTAAAGATATAAAACTCTACCATACGGTTGAGATGTCAGTCTATGGTAAATCTTGCTTTACATTTACAGTAGTTTATGAGCTTTTTTGTATAAAACATACCTCTAACAATGTTAGTACAGTATACATTTATTGTACTAAACACACATCAGGCATAACATTATGACCACCTTCCCAATATTTTGTTGGCCCCCCTTTTGTTGCCAAAAAAGCCCTGACCCATGAAGGAATGGACACTATAGACCCCTGAAAGTGTGCTGTGGTATCTGGAACCAAGATGTTAACAGCAGATCCTTTAAGTCCTGTGTAAGGTGTTCAATTGCTTGTTTGTTCAGCAAATCCCACAGACGCTCGATTGGATTGAGATCTGGGGAATTTAGAGGCCAAGTCAACACCTCAAACTCATTGTTGTGCTCCTCAAACCATTCCTGAACCATTTTTGCTTTGTGGCAGGGCACATTATCCTGCTAAAAGAGGCCACAGCCACCAGGGAATACCGTTTCCATGAAAGGGTGTACGTGGTCTGCAACAATGCTTAGGTGGTACGTGTCAAAGTAACATCCACATGGATGGCAGGACCCAAGGTTTCCCAGCAGAACATTGCCCAAAGCATCACACTGCCTCCACCGGCTTGCCTTCTTTCCATAGTGCATCATCGTGCACTATGCATCAATGAGCCATGGTCCTGTCGTTGGTTCACCACTGTTCTGCAGTTTTGGAGATGCTCTGACCCAGTCGTCCAGCCATCACAATTTTGCCCTTGTCAAACTCACTAAAATCCTTATGCTTGCATATGCCCATTTTTCCTGCTTCTAACACATCAACTTTGAGGACAAAATGTTCACTTGCTGTCTAATATCCCACCCACTCACAGGTGCCGTGATGAAGAGATAATCAGTGTTATTCACTTCACCTGTCACTGGACATAATGTTATGCCTGATCAGTGTATGTGTGAGTAACATTATTGAAATTGTATTTTAAATTCCATTTTAATGTCTGCTTGATGAAAAAAAAAAATCCCTATGGACATCCTCATAATTCACTCTAAGAAAGCCCTATTGTCACACTTCAGTCTGTCTACTATTTTCTCCCTTTACAGACATATCAACGTACAGCCACGCATACGTTTGGAACATTATGGAAAACAGGTGTTTATGTATTTCTCTTATATTTTGCCATATTTTTTTAGTTTAGAGTCCACCCTACTAACTACAACATTATGGTTTGATTCCCTACTTAACTGAAATAATGTTTGACCCAATTTGATGACCGATCAGCAACTTCATTCTTTTGTGTGACCGACTGAAGTGTGCAAACTGATTCTGTCACCTGAAAACTGAAAAGTCCCATCCCTCCATGCCAAAAAAAAACTTGCTCATAATTTTTTTTTGTTTGTTTGTTTTTTTGTTTTTTTTTGTTTTTTTTTTGCGAGCGGCAATGTGCAACTTAATAGTTCTGAAATAATGGGTTATTGCATCTGTTCCGTGATTCATCACATTATGATGATATTGTTGATTAGTTAAATGTGATGGTTGGTGCTGTTGTTGTTTGTTTTTAAAATACAACAATTCTACTGACGAAATAAACAGTTCTTCTAGTTTTTGCTTATCTGTGACATTCTTCACAAACCTCATGGTGTCATCGTTGCACAGAGAAAGCGTCTATTCGCCCTGCCCCCATATTCTACTTTGCATTATGCTGGTTGTTCAACGCAAAAGGAGGATGATATTTGTTTGAAGACAGACAAAGACAGAACTGCGTAACGCCTGTTCGTGCTTCACTTTTGTTTGTTCGGTTAAAATGAACACATAGGCTATATAAAATCTGACCAGTGGCATTTACTTCTGGATTTCGCTGTCGTTCGCAATGGAAGCTGGAAGACAAAAGCGCAAAGGGGAGTACTGGTGGATGATTATCTGTTTTCTTCTGTGCTTTGGGCAACAGCTTTCAGCTCAAATAAGATACTCTATTCCGGAGGAGGTAAAAAAAGGATCTGTTGTAGGAAATATCGCCAAAGATTTTGGACTTGATGCGAGTACTTTGATGGACAGACGGTTCCGTATCGTATCTGGATCAGGATCGGATGAAGCGCTGTTCGTGGTAAATCAGAACAATGGTGTCTTATATGTTCAACGAAAAATAGACAGAGAGGAGCTGTGTGATAGTATTGGAGCATGCTTGATTAACCTAAAAATAGTGGTGGAAAACCCACTGGAGATCCATTATATTGCCGTTGAGATAACTGATGTAAATGATCACGCCCCTACATTCACAGAAAAAGAAAAGCGATTAGAAATCTCTGAAAACACACTTCAAGGAACGCGTTTTCAGCTGCAAGCTGCGCGTGACCCGGATAGTGGCGTGAATTCTGTACGCTTGTATAAATTAAGTCAAAACGAGCATTTTGATTTAGAAATAAGGGACAGGGCAGAGGACAAACTGCCTTTTCTAGTTCTACAAAAGCCTCTTGACCGTGAGCACAAAGCTGAACACAATTTAATTCTAACAGCAATAGATGGTGGCAATCCGCAAAGATCAGGAACATTAAACATAACAGTACTTGTTCTTGACGTCAATGACAACCGTCCTTTGTTTAGTCAAGATGTTTATTCTTCAACTCTACATGAAAACGTTCAAATTGGAACCCTAGTAATAAAAGTTACGGCAAGTGATTCTGATTTTGGTCCAAATGGTGAAGTGTCTTACTCCTTTGGGGGGGACAACAACGAAAACATACTTCGAATCTTTAGCTTGGATAGATTAACAGGGGAAATAAGTGTTATAGGGGAGGTTGACTTTGAAAAGAACAATGTTTATAAGCTGGATATACAAGCAATTGACAATGGACAGCCACCTTTGACTACAGACTGTAGAGTAATTATAAAGATTCTTGATTTAAATGATAATCAGCCGACTATTGAGGTGACGTCACTATCGAACGTTGTACTTGAAGATTCTAAGCCTGGCACTGTGATCTCACTCATTAGTGTTACTGACAGAGACACTGGTGTTAACGGAAAAGTTGTGTGCTCTCTCTCAGAAAATGTTCCATTTGAATTAAAACCATCAGTTCAGGAAAACATGTACTCGTTAGTGACTAAAGGGGTCCTGGATCGTGAAACTTTATCACATTATGAAATTATAATAAGAGCCATCGACTTAGGTCAGCCTCCACTGTCCTCCTTTAAAACTCTGAGTGTGCAGGTGTCAGATGTTAATGATAACCCACCTGAATTTAGCCTAAATCCCATCGACTTGTATATGATTGAAAACAATGCAGCAGGTGCGCCCATTCTCACTCTGAGCGCTTTTGACAAAGACCTAAATGAAAACTCTGTGATTTCATATCAGATTATTAAAGGGAAAGGGACACAAAGTGACATGACATCGTTTTTAAATATTAATTCTGAGACTGGCGCAATTTATGCACTTAAAAGTTTTGATTTTGAAACTACCAAAAAGTTCCAGTTCCATGTGCTCGCCACAGACTCTGGAAGTCCGTCTCTGAGCAGTAACGTGACAGTGAACGTGTTTATTCTGGATCAGAACGACAACGTTCCAGTGATCTTATATCCAGTCAGCGCTAACGGTTCTGCTGAGGGTGTGGAAGAGATTCCCCGGAATGTGAACGCAGGGCATTTGGTGACTAAAGTCAGAGCCTATGACGCAGATATAGGATACAACGGCTGGTTATTGTTTTCACTGCAGGAAGTTAGTGAGCACAGTCTCTTTGCTTTGGACCGCTATACAGGACAGATAAGGACCCTTCGCTCATTCACAGAAACAGACGAGGCCCAGCATAAACTGCTCATACTGGTCAAAGACAATGGGAACGTTTCACTCTCAGCAACAGCGACTGTGATTGTCAAAGTTGTGGAGCCCAAAGAGGCTTTTGCAGCTTCTGATGTTAAAAACGCAGTAAAAGACGAGGAGGAAAACGACGTGACATTTTATCTGATCATCACTTTGGGCTCGGTTTCAGTGCTTTTTGTCATCAGCATCATCGTGTTGATTGTAATGCAGTGCTCGAAATCTACAGACTATTCGTCCAAGTATTTACAGGACACAAATTACGACGGGACTCTGTGTCACAGCATCCAGTACAGATCTGGAGACAAACGGTACATGTTAGTTGGACCCAGAATGAGTATCGGCTCTACTATAGCACCAGGCAGTAATAGGAATACTCTAGTGATACCAGATCGCAGGAGGAGAGATTCTGGAGAGGTAAGAATGGCGATTCATTTTCAGTTCTTAATTTTTTTTCTTTTGTTGTTGTATAATCATATTTTAACTCGTAAATTCTCAAACCCATGCTACACATTACACATGTAATCATATAACTGATGAGCTAATTGCAAGTTATGCATTTATTTCGATTGTTTTACTTTGCAAAAAACAAAAAAACGAAACAAAAAACATGTGCATACTTGTTGTTATTCGAAGTGGTGAGAAAGTAAAGGGAGCTGTCCGCTGCGCTGGTGCTGAAATTAGTCGCGGTTCCCTTGAATGACCTGGGTTTCTAATACATTAAAACATGACTTTGTGCTCACATACTCGTCTACACAAGTTATTTTGATTGTTATTTATGAAATAAAAAACGCAGCAGGGTTTAGTTCGCAACTGAATGCAATTCTTTGAAGTTATTTTATACATACCTGACGTGCTTAATTACATATTTTCGAGAAATTGTCTTTCTGTAAACCACTTGATGTAACTGTTGCTCTAGTATGCTCTAGTTGCTCTAGCTAATAGGATGTGTGTCTATTTCACAACGCTTCATTTTGTGGTTCGTATTAAGTGTGGGTCATATTTCAAGATTATTTACCTTAGCAAAGTCTCTGAAAACCTGACACCTTGTACTTCTTGAGACTCCAGGAAGGTTGTCCTTCTTGAAAATGGTGGCAGTTTTATTTTTTATTTATTTTTATTTATTTTTTGCAGTTAATGTGTCTTTTATTCTTGTCCTGGTTTTGTATAACCCTGTTGAACCAATGTGCGTTTTGCTGTCCATCGGTCACACATTAACTTTGTAATTTCTAGTATTGCATTAGAATTGCATCCTCATAAGCATTTCATAATTTTAGATTTTTTTTCATTACGAGTCAAATCTCTCTTTTGACCCATTTTACCTGTAAAAGAAAACCTTCTTAATAATTATGCACACGTATACGTAAGGCGTTTTCACTTCCAGCTTTCCTTAACAATTGTACAGTATATCACATAAATTATTAAATACAAAATGAATAGTAGTTGTTAAGATTGATTTGGTTTGGAATTGGCAAAATGTGCTTGAGGGAAATATGCTTTGAATATCAACTTGCATAACAATCATTCACGCACTGTAAAGATTTATGTCCTTTCCTTTTCATACGCGCGCGTGTGTGTGTGTGTATTATATATAATTATATATCATTTTGCAAACACAAATCCTCTCCACATGGTGTCGTTGTTACTCTAGGTTACTGTCTTGCAGCAAGCCCTACCCCATCAGGCGTCAGCTAATGAAAAACATAACCGTGTTTTGTGCAGAGAGACGGAGCAGTATAACTGTGCGTTTAAAGCAGTGCTAACTAGTAATTTCGTCGTGTGTGGTTTTTCGATAATGCACATGGTATCAGAGATTAGAATAGGAAAAAATTGTATTTCATGGGCAGAGCATTTGTAATCCGAAATTATTCAAATATCTTTATTTGCGATGGATGTCGGAGGACAATGGAGCAGACGGTCGAGCTGGTGGATTACTCTTTCTTTGCTGTTGTGCTTCTGGAATCTGGTTAGTGCACAGATAAAATACAATGTCCCGGAGGAAGTGAAAGAAGGATCTACTGTGGGAAATATTGCTAAGGATTTAAACCTTGATGTCAGTAATTTGGCGCACCGACGGTTTCGTATTGTTTCTGGACGTGATGATGCGCTTTTCCAGGTAAATCAGAACAACGGGGAACTGTATGTCAATAGGAGAATCGACAGAGAGAAGCTGTGTGATGGAAACACCGTTTGTTCGATAAGTTTGAAATGCGTTGTTGAAGACCCCTTAGAGGTGCATTACATAGAAGTTGAAATAACCGATGTAAACGACAATCCACCAATTTTCCCGAGATCTGAGCAGCAATTTGAAATAGCTGAGCATACGCTTCTGGGAACGCGTTTTCAAGTCCAAACTGCCAAAGATCCAGATCTGGGAATAAATACGGTTCGATATTATAAGTTAAGTCAGAATGAGCTGTTTGATATCGACGTTCGGGAAAGGCATGACACAAAAATACCATTTTTAGTATTAAAGAAAGCGCTGGATAGGGAAAGGAAAGGCAAACATAGACTTACACTGACAGCCACCGATGGCGGAAATCCACCGAAATCAGGCACTCTTAACATCACTGTTATTGTTCTAGATACAAATGACAATCGACCAGTCTTCAGCCGCGACTCATATTCTGCAACAATCCTGGAAAATGCACTTCTGGGCACTGTCGTGATTAAAATAAACGCAACTGATTTAGACGATGGAATGAACGGCGAAATTGAATACTCGTTAGGCGAAAATTTGGATGGAAAAATCCGCGACATGTTTACGCTTGACAAGAACACGGGCGAATTACAAGTTAAAGGTAACATAGACTTTGAGGAAACTGATGTCTTTAAATTAGATGTGCAGGCATCAGATAAAGGCCAGCCTCCACTGATAGCTGAAGCAGAACTCAGCATTAAAGTCACAGATGTTAATGATAACTCTCCTGAAATTGAGATAACATCACTTTCTAGTGTTATATCTGAAAATGCGAATCCTGGAACGGCCATAGCTTTAATCAGCGTTTTAGATAAGGACTCCGGTGTCAATGGCAAAGTCATTTGTACATTACCCGAAAATATGCCATTTGAGCTGAAATCATCATTTAAAGAGAATATGTATTCATTAGTGACAAAGGGACGTTTAGACAGAGAAGTGACTTCAAGCTATGAAATCACTATCACAGCCACTGACTTAGGACAGCCACCTTTGACTTCTTTTAAAATATTAAATATACAGGTTTCTGATGTAAATGATAACTCCCCACAGTTTACCCAGAACACATTTGAGCTTTATTTATTTGAAAACAATGTCCCTGGTGCTTCTATATTCTCTGTTACTGCTTTTGATAAAGACTTAAACGAAAATGCTGCAATAACATATAGCCTAAATCAAGGTGATTTGCCATCTTTTCTAAACATTAATTCCGAAACGGGAATTATTTATGCACTTAAAAGTTTTGATTTTGAAACTACCAAAAAGTTCCAGTTCCATGTGCTCGCCACAGACTCTGGAAGTCCGTCTCTGAGCAGTAACGTGACAGTGAACGTGTTTATTCTGGATCAGAACGACAACGTTCCAGTGATCTTATATCCAGTCAGCGCTAACGGTTCTGCTGAGGGTGTGGAAGAGATTCCCCGGAATGTGAACGCAGGGCATTTGGTGACTAAAGTCAGAGCCTATGACGCAGATATAGGATACAACGGCTGGTTATTGTTTTCACTGCAGGAAGTTAGTGAGCACAGTCTCTTTGCTTTGGACCGCTATACAGGACAGATAAGGACCCTTCGCTCATTCACAGAAACAGACGAGGCCCAGCATAAACTGCTCATACTGGTCAAAGACAATGGGAACGTTTCACTCTCAGCAACAGCGACTGTGATTGTCAAAGTTGTGGAGCCCAAAGAGGCTTTTGCAGCTTCTGATGTTAAAAACGCAGTAAAAGACGAGGAGGAAAACGACGTGACATTTTATCTGATCATCACTTTGGGCTCGGTTTCAGTGCTTTTTGTCATCAGCATCATCGTGTTGATTGTAATGCAGTGCTCGAAATCTACAGACTATTCGTCCAAGTATTTACAGGACACAAATTACGACGGGACTCTGTGTCACAGCATCCAGTACAGATCTGGAGACAAACGGTACATGTTAGTTGGACCCAGAATGAGTATCGGCTCTACTATAGCACCAGGCAGTAATAGGAATACTCTAGTGATACCAGATCGCAGGAGGAGAGATTCTGGAGAGGTAAGAATGGCGAATAATTATTAAATTTCTTGTGTTTTTTTGTTTTTGTTTTTGTGAACTCATACACTTTCACATACATGCTACACAATATGTTATCATAAAACTGATGAGCTAATTGCAAGGGTCTGTTTTGCTTTTCAAAATAAAGCATGTGCATTGTGCACACTTATTCAATGCCTAAACATTTGTTGTTATTCGTGGTGAGAAAGTAAAGGGAGCTGTCCGCTGCGCTGGTGCTGAAATTAGTCGCGGTTCCCTTGAATGGCCTGGGTTTCTAAAATATATAAAGTGTCTTTATTGTGCTCACACACGCGTCTACAGAGGTTGTTTTGGGTGTTGTTTATGCAATTTACGAAACGATGCGACATGTGGGTTTAATGTACCACTGAATGTAATCGTTTTAAGTTGTTTTGTATAACTGATGTGCTCAATTCAATGTTTTCTGAGGACTTGTCTTTCTGTAGACCGCTCGATGTCACTGTTGCTCTAGTATTTGTGGAGCAGATTAAGACCTGCCCTTGATGATGACGTGAAACGGACTGTATTGTTCGTCACATTCGTGAGGAAACATTCTCGAGCTGATGAACAGTATAACGGTAATAGGCTGTGCTAACCATATTCACGATGGATTTATTTTGTTTTGCGCGATCTATCTAATATTATACCGTGGAATCTAAATTAATTACCCATAATATACTGATCATTGGAATAACGGTTCAGTAAACACTCGCCATGGAAGCCGGAGGACAAAGGCGCGGATGGGAGTGCTGGTGGATTTCTCTGTGTTTCTCTTTGCTTGTGAGCCTCGGACAGCAGGTTTCAGCGCAGATAAGATACTCTGTCCCAGAAGAGGTGAAAGAAGGATCTGTCGTTGGAAATTGTGCTAAGGATTTGGGTCTTGATATCAGTACATTGGTGGACAGACGGTTCCGTATTGTGTCTGGGTCAAATGACGCTCTTTTCCAGGTAAATCAGAACAATGGCATCTTGTATGTGGAAAAGCACATTGACAGAGAGGAGGTGTGTGATGGAAATAGCGCGTGCTCGATAAATCTGAAAATAGTTGTCGAAAAGCCTCTCGAGGTGCATTATGTGGAAGTTGAAATAACAGATGTGAATGATCACTCTCCATCTTTCCACGATAAAGATTTCTATCTAGAGGTCGCGGAAAACACAGTGACTGGAACACGATTTGAACTCCAAACTGCTCGAGATCTGGATGTGGGAGTTAATTCTGTTCGATTTTACCAGCTGAGTAAAAATGGCCATTTTGATTTGGAAATTAAAGATAGTGTATACGGAGATAAAATCCCTTTCTTAGTCTTACAGAAACCATTAGACAGTGAAACCACTCAAATACACAGGTTGCTACTAACTGCAGTAGATGGCGGGAGTCCACCAAAGTCGGGCATTCTTAATATCACTGTATTTGTTTTGGATGTAAACGATAACCGCCCCATATGCAGTAGTGATACATTAACAATAACATTGCGGGAAAATGCAAATATTGACACTGTAGTGACAATTATAAATGCAAGTGATGCAGATAGTGGTACGAATGGTGAAGTGGAATATACATACGGTAGAAATATGAAGCCAAAAATACGCGAGATATTTCAGTTAGACCAGGCGACTGGGGAAATACGCGTTAAAGGCTTGATTGACTTCGAAGAAAATGATATCTATAGATTAATGATAAGAGCATCAGACAAGGGTCTTCCTCCTTTGAACAATGACTGTCAGCTTATTATTAAAGTTGAAGATGTAAATGACAATAAACCAGAAATACAAGTAACATCTCTTTCAAATGTAATTTCGGAGGATGCAAAAATTGGAACAGTTATTTCTCTAATAAGTGTAAATGATAAAGATTCTGGGATTAATGGAAAAGTTGTGTGTAGTCTGTCTAACAATGTGCCATTTGAGTTAAAACCGTCTGTTCAGGATAATATGTATTCTCTTGTAACGAAAGAACGCTTAGATCGAGAGTTAGTGTCCGAATATGATATCAAAATAACAGCAACAGATTTAGGTAACCCTTCTCTGTCAGCTTACAAAACTATGTTTGTACAGGTATCAGATGTAAATGATAACATCCCAGAATTTTCTTCCAATCCTCTTGAGCTTTACTTAACTGAAAACAATCCTCCAGGCGCTTCTATATTTTCTGTCAGTGCCTCAGACAAAGATATTAATGAAAATGCTGCCATAACTTATCATATCATTAGAGGTGGAGGGACACAGAACGACATGGCATCTGTCATGAATATTAATTCTGAAACGGGCGCAATTAGCGCTCTCAAAAGTTTTGACTTTGAAATGATAAAAAAGTTCCAGTTCCATGTGCTCGCCACAGACTCTGGAAGTCCGTCTCTGAGCAGTAACGTGACAGTGAACGTGTTTATTCTGGATCAGAACGACAACGTTCCAGTGATCTTATATCCAGTCAGCGCTAACGGTTCTGCTGAGGGTGTGGAAGAGATTCCGGAATGTGAACGCAGGGCATTTGGTGACTAAAGTCAGAGCCTATGACGCAGATATAGGATACAACGGCTGGTTATTGTTTTCACTGCAGGAAGTTAGTGAGCACAGTCTCTTTGCTTTGGACCGCTATACAGGACAGATAAGGACCCTTCGCTCATTCACAGAAACAGACGAGGCCCAGCATAAACTGCTCATACTGGTCAAAGACAATGGGAACGTTTCACTCTCAGCAACAGCGACTGTGATTGTCAAAGTTGTGGAGCCCAAAGAGGCTTTTGCAGCTTCTGATGTTAAAAACGCAGTAAAAGACGAGGAGGAAAACGACGTGACATTTTATCTGATCATCACTTTGGGCTCGGTTTCAGTGCTTTTTGTCATCAGCATCATCGTGTTGATTGTAATGCAGTGCTCGAAATCTACAGACTATTCGTCCAAGTATTTACAGGACACAAATTACGACGGGACTCTGTGTCACAGCATCCAGTACAGATCTGGAGACAAACGGTACATGTTAGTTGGACCCAGAATGAGTATCGGCTCTACTATAGCACCAGGCAGTAATAGGAATACTCTAGTGATACCAGATCGCAGGAGGAGAGATTCTGGAGAGGTAAGAACCGATTCATTATAATTACGGTCACCGTATTGCTTTGATATGTTTTATTATTCGTCATAATTGTAATTTATGCAAAATGCTATTCTTTTGCAGAGTTGTGATTTTCTAACTTTAAAAAAAGGCTTGTTCTGTCCTTTGTTTAATCGTATTGTAGGTAACCGCTCAGAGAGAGCAGGGAGCTGTTCGCTGCTTTGGTGCTGAAATTAGGTGCACTTCATTGAGAATTTGTCAAAGGCGTAATTTATGTGACACTTAAAATTGTTTAAGCTGTATACTTGTTTCGAATGTCATGGAAACATTTTTACATAGCATCACTGTTAGTCGTCAAAAATTACTGAAAGGTTGTAAACTTAAATCGAGGACTTTTTGATTTAAATACTTCTCGTTTAAGTATTATTTAAAACTGACAGTAATGATTTCAAGTATTATTATTTTTTATGTTTTCAAGTATTTTAAACCACTTGGTGTCGGTGTTGCACTAGCATTTGTCGAGGATCTTGAGTCCTGCCCTGATGATGACGCGAATAGGGCTGTATTGTTTCAAACACACACACACACACAACGAGAAGGCTCGGGATGTATCGACATTACGCCACTGGCGGTACTTAAGAAGACTCGTTTCCTATTTTGTAATTTGCTCATGATGTGCTTGCCATATACATTCTACTTCGGCCTCTAATAATCGAGGACATATACGAGTGCCTTTAGAGAAACCTTTTGCAAATCGCTCGCGATGGAAGCCGGAGGACAAAGGCGCAGATGGGAGTACTGCTGGATTGCTCTGTATATTTTTCTTCTTGACTCCGGACAGCAGGTTTCAGCTCAGATAAGATATTCAATTCCAGAAGAAATGAAAGAAGGAACCACCGTGGGAAATATTGCTAAGGATTTGGGTCTTGAAGTAAGTAGCTTGATGGACAGGCAGTTTCGAATCGTTTCTGGATCTAAAGAGGAGCTTTTTCAGATAAATCAGCAAAATGGCATTTTGTACGTTAATAAGAAAACCGACAGAGAGTCTTTGTGTGCTGGCAGCGGTGTCTGCATGCTGAATTTAAAAACTGTCATTGAAAATCCTTTGGAGATGCATTATGTGGAGGTAGAAATAACAGATATAAACGATCACTCTCCTAGATTTCCTGATAAAGAGCAGCGCCTGAGAATTTATGAAAATACATTGCCTGGTGCTGATTATCAGTTAGAAGCTGCCAGAGATCCCGATTCTGGTACTAATTCGGTCCGGTCCTATAAATTAAGTACTAATGATTATTTTGGAATTCGAGTTAGAGAAAATGATGAGGATAAAATGCCATTTTTAGTACTGAAGAAGGCTGTTGATAGAGAGATTACAACGACATACAAGCTGCTTTTAACAGCAGTTGATGGAGGGAATCCTCCGAGATCTGGGACTCTTAACGTTAATATCACTGTTCTAGACATAAATGATAATCACCCTGTGTTCAGTCGTGAGACATATTCTGTGACATTAGAAGAGAACTCTGCTATTGGCACTGTGGTTATTCGAGTAAATGCAACTGATGTGGATGAGGGCCCGAATGGTGAAATTGAATACAGTTTTGCGACACTAAAAAGTAAAGTGCATGAGGTTTTTTGAGCTCGATCAGGTCACAGGTGAAATACGTGTAAAGGGGGAGGTGGATTTTGAAGATGCAGAAGTTTATAAACTCGATATCCAGGCATCAGATAAGGGGCATCCACCAATGTCTGCAAACTGTAGAGTTGTTATTAAAATTATTGATGTGAATGACAACCGGCCAGAGATCGAGATCACATCTCTTTCAAAGAACATCCCTGAAGATTCTAAACCTGGAACGGTCATTTCTCTCATCAGTGTGACTGATAAAGACGCCGGGATCAACGGTAAAGTGATTTGTCAGTTGAACAAAAATATTCCCTTTGAGCTAAAGCCTTCCTTTAAAGATAATATGTACTCTTTAGTAACAAAAGACAGGTTAGATAGAGAAACTGACTCACAGTATGACATTACAATCACAGCCTCTGATTTAGGACAGCCTTCTTTGACTGCATCGACCACACTAAGCGTTGAGATCTCTGATGTGAATGATAATGCTCCTGAATTTGTAATAAATCCCATCGATCTTTACTTAGTGGAAAATAATGCTGCCGGTTCGTCCATCATTTCAGTGAGCGCTTCTGATAGAGACAGTGCTGAAAATGCCGTGATATCTTATCACATAATTAGAGGTGATGGAGCACAGAATGATTTGTCGTCTTTCTTGAATATAAATTCTGAGACAGGTGTTGTTTATTCGCTGAAGAGCTTTGACTTTGAAACGTTAAAAACATCTCAGTTCCATGTGCTCGCTAAAGACTCTGGAAGTCCGTCTCTGAGCAGTAACGTGACAGTGAACGTGTTTATTCTGGATCAGAACGACAACGTTCCAGTGATCTTATATCCAGTCAGCGCTAACGGTTCTGCTGAGGGTGTGGAAGAGATTCCCCGGAATGTGAACGCAGGGCATTTGGTGACTAAAGTCAGAGCCTATGACGCAGATATAGGATACAACGGCTGGTTATTGTTTTCACTGCAGGAAGTTAGTGACCACAGTCTCTTTGCTTTGGACCGCTATACAGGACAGATAAGGACCCTTCGCTCATTCACAGAAACAGACGAGGCCCAGCATAAACTGCTCATACTGGTCAAAGACAATGGGAACGTTTCACTCTCAGCAACAGCGACTGTGATTGTCAAAGTTGTGGAGCCCAAAGAGGCTTTTGCAGCTTCTGATGTTAAAAACGCAGTAAAAGACGAGGAGGAAAACGACGTGACATTTTATCTGATCATCACTTTGGGCTCGGTTTCAGTGCTTTTTGTCATCAGCATCATCGTGTTGATTGTAATGCAGTGCTCGAAATCTACAGACTATTCGTCCAAGTATTTACAGGACACAAATTACGACGGGACTCTGTGTCACAGCATCCAGTACAGATCTGGAGACAAACGGTACATGTTAGTTGGACCCAGAATGAGTATCGGCTCTACTATAGCACCAGGCAGTAATAGGAATACTCTAGTGATACCAGATCGCAGGAGGAGAGATTCTGGAGAGGTAAGCGAATTTAAAGACATACTGTATAATATGTCTAAGCCTGTTGACTGCTTTGGTTATTTATTTATCTTGCTCATTGGATTTTAAAGGTTTACGTCAAAAATGCGCTAACATTCATTTCAGTTTTGTGTATGATGAAAGGTCTGTTGGGGGTCACTGGATTGTATAAATATCTAAACGCGTACGTTTTCATCTTAAATCTGTTTTATTCGTTGGTGTCCATTTTGTGCAAATGCTATGGATTGTTTTGAGTTGACATAGCAGTCCATAATTATGATTATTTTTGTAACATGAGAGTTTAGATTTACTTCTTTTTTTGTACCATGTGGTGTCAGTGTAACATCAGGATTTGAAGTAGAGATTTGGCCCTGCCTTCATTTGGTGCGCATGGTTGTTCAGTTCAGTTAAACTGTGATAGCAGCTGACGAGTGTAGCGCGAGAGGCGGAGATATAGGTCAGATTCTACAATTTTGAGTGTTAAGAATGTTTACATGTTAAGAATGTTGCATCTGGGGATACAGGTTTTTTACTGAACAGACCCGTGACTTGTCTTAAGCTGTTTTTAAGGAATCCTTAGCGATGGATGAACAAAGGCGCAGATGGGAGTACTGGTGGATTTCTCTGTGTTTCTCTTGTCTTCTCGGCGTTGGACAGCAGGTTTCAGCTCAGATAAGATACACTATTCCAGAGGAAATGAAAGAGGGGTCTGTTGTGGGAAATATTGCTAAGGATCTGGGACTTGACGTGAGTACTTTGGTGGACAGACGGTTCCGTATAGTCTCTGGTTCTAAAGACGCGTTTTTTCAGGTAAATCAGAACAATGGCGAGTTGTATGTTCATAAAAGCGTAGACAGGGAGGCGCTTTGTGACGGAAATGCTGCATGTGTGGTAAATATAAAAACTGCTGTCGAAAATCCTTTAGAAATTCACTATGTTGCAGTAGAAATAACAGATATAAACGACAACCATCCTAGTTTTTCTGAACAGAATCAACATTTCGAGATTGCAGAACACACCCCTACAGGAACGAGCTTCCAGCTGCACGCAGCACGAGACCAGGATGCCGCAGCATATTCTGTTCGTTTGTATAAATTAAGTCAGGATGAAAATTTCGAGATTGACATCAGAAACAGCGATGAGGAAAAAATTCCCTTTTTAGTGTTGAGAAAACCCCTCGATCGCGAACATAAGGCAGAACATATGCTGATTTTGAAAGCACTCGATGGTGGAAACCCTCCAAAATCAGGTACCCTTAACATCACCGTTACCGTATTGGATATTAATGATAATCGCCCAGTGTTCAGTCAAGACCCATACTCTGTCAGTTTACAGGAAAATTCCCCAGTTGGAACAACCGTAATTAAAATAAAGGCAACTGACAGCGACGAGGGCTCAAACTGTGAAATTGAATATTCACTTGGTAAAACTTTAAAGCGCAAAGTTTATGAAATATTTCAATTGGATCGCATTACAGGCGAAATAAAAGTTATAGGCAATGTGGACTTTGAAGACACAGACGTTTACAAACTGGATGTTCAGGCTTCAGATAAAGGTCAGCCTCCTTTGTCTGCCCAAGGTCGAGTTATTATAAAGATACAAGATATAAACGATAATAAGCCTGAAATTGAGCTGACATCATTGTCTAATATTATTGCTGAGGACTCCAAACCTGGCACAGTTATTGCTTTGATAAGTGTATCAGATAAAGACTCTGATATCAATGGTAAAGTTGTGTGTAGTCTCTCAGAGAATGTTCCTTTTGAGTTGAAACCCTCTTTTCAAGATAATATGTACTCACTAGTGACAAAGGGGCGTTTGGATCGCGAACTTGTGGCCCATTATGACATAACAGTTATAGCAAAAGATCTAGGTCAACCCTCTTTATCATCCATTAAAACATTAAGCATCCAAGTAGCAGATGTGAATGACAACCAACCTGAATTTTCTAGTAATTTCCTTGAGCTTTACATATTTGAAAATAATGTTCCTGGAGCCTCAATATTCTCAGTGAGAGCATCTGATAAAGATGTGAATGAAAATGCTTTGATTTCATATCAGATAAATAGAAGTGGAGGGACACAGAACGACGTAACATCATTCTTGAATATAAATTCTGAAACGGGGGTTATTCACTCGCTTAAAAGTTTTGATTTCGAAACAATTAAAACATTTCATTTTTACGTGCTCGCTAAAGACTCTGGAAGTCCGTCTCTGAGCAGTAACGTGACAGTGAACGTGTTTATTCTGGATCAGAACGACAACGTTCCAGTGATCTTATATCCAGTCAGCGCTAACGGTTCTGCTGAGGGTGTGGAAGAGATTCCCCGGAATGTGAACGCAGGGCATTTGGTGACTAAAGTCAGAGCCTATGACGCAGATATAGGATACAACGGCTGGTTATTGTTTTCACTGCAGGAAGTTAGTGAGCACAGTCTCTTTGCTTTGGACCGCTATACAGGACAGATAAGGACCCTTCGCTCATTCACAGAAACAGACGAGGCCCAGCATAAACTGCTCATACTGGTCAAAGACAATGGGAACGTTTCACTCTCAGCAACAGCGACTGTGATTGTCAAAGTTGTGGAGCCCAAAGAGGCTTTTGCAGCTTCTGATGTTAAAAACGCAGTAAAAGACGAGGAGGAAAACGACGTGACATTTTATCTGATCATCACTTTGGGCTCGGTTTCAGTGCTTTTTGTCATCAGCATCATCGTGTTGATTGTAATGCAGTGCTCGAAATCTACAGACTATTCGTCCAAGTATTTACAGGACACAAATTACGACGGGACTCTGTGTCACAGCATCCAGTACAGATCTGGAGACAAACGGTACATGTTAGTTGGACCCAGAATGAGTATCGGCTCTACTATAGCACCAGGCAGTAATAGGAATACTCTAGTGATACCAGATCGCAGGAGGAGAGATTCTGGAGAGGTAAGCGAATGACTTCTACATCTGTGTATTAGTTGTAGGAAGGAGTTTTAAGACACATGTCAGTAGTTGCTGTCCATGGTTCTGAAGCTGCTCAGGCTGTTTCAAATGGAACATTCTTAGTGTCTTCCTCTTTCTCAGCTTCAGATTTATTCATCATTTAGACATGATTGTTATGGTAGACAGAATGTTTTGCATTGTCAAAGCATACCAATGTTAAATATGCAAACATATAACACTTAATAGTCCTGGGAAGTAATGGAAATTACTTCAGATCCTGGATAGGTCAGTGAATTTTAAGAACATATCAGTTTTTTTATGTATGAACTGGGGAAAGACTGGTGGAAAACAATGGAAACATGGTATATGGTAGACTACTACTTTTTTTCTTTTAAGTATTGTGTTTGTATTGTTTTGTATATTGCTTATGTATCTGTAGACACGCTGCGTGATTTTCATTTGTATTGTAGTTTTGCTGAATTAGAATGCGATGCATTACAGCTGTAAGATCGCGAGGTGTCAGTGTAATCCTAGAGTACGGCTCATGACGTCAAATACTGTTATTCCTCCCCTTTGCATTTTTGCTCTCGTGTATCCTGCTCGTCAGTCGTTCTAGTGTATTCTTGCTTTCGCTGTTTTTTTGTCGGCAGTACGTGCACACGTTTAGAGTTAAAAGCAATGCTTAATATAGTCGATCGAGCGTAGCAGAGGAATTGTCGTAGAACCTTTTCTCTATTATCTACAGAATGGAACAAAGAAGATTCGCGCTATGGCTGAAGGAGCACGCAAAATTCACACTAATGGCTGCATTGCTTGTGTTTGGTGCGGTTGCACGAGCGCAAATTCAGTACTCCATCTCAGAGGAACAGAGGGACGGCGCTGCTGTGGGAAATATCGCCAAGGATTTGGGCATTGATCACAGAACCTTAAAAGAGCGTGGATTTCGCATTGTCTCAACCTCAGGCGAGTCCATGTTTAGTGTGAATCAGAATGACGGTGTCTTGTATGTGAACGGAAAGATAGATAGAGAGGAGATCTGCGAGAGAAGCACTCCGTGTTTAATCAATCTAAAAATCGCATTAGAAAATCCACTTGAAATTCATTATGTAACTGTTGAAATTGTGGACATAAACGATCACGCGCCGAGTTTCCCGGAGAGTGAGATGCATTTAGAGATTGGGGAATCTGCCCTGCCCGGTACGCGATTTCAGCTCGAGGCTGCGCGCGATTCTGATAGTGGCAGTAATTCTGTGCATCATTACAAACTCAGTCACAATGAAAATTTCCGCCTTGAAGTCAAAGATCGCGGAGAGGACGGTAAAATTCCTATCTTGATTTTACAAAAACCTTTAGACCGAGAGCTTACTCGAGGCATTAACTTGCAGTTAACAGCTGTAGATGGAGGAAAGTCTGCCAAATCAGGAACAATGGAGATAACGATTGATGTTTTAGATATAAATGATAACTTGCCAGTGTTTACAAAAGACGTTTATTCGGTCATGCTGAGTGAAAATGCGCCTATAGGTACAACCGTAATACAGGTCAACGCCACAGATTTGGATGAGGGCCCGAATGGTGACATAGTTTACTCATTTGGAAAAAGTGTTAATAGTAAAGTCCGAAAGCTGTTTGATATTAACACTATCACTGGTGAAATAACTGTAAAGGGACTATTAGATTATGAGGACAAAGACAGCTATGAGATTGACATACAAGCATCTGACAAAGGAACGGTTCCCCATACAACAGATAAGAGTATAATGATAAAAATTATTGATATAAATGACAATAAACCTGAAATAGAGGTGACATCATTTTCAAATGCCATTCCAGAGGATTCTAGACCTGGCACTACAGTAGCTTTGATTAGTGTATCTGATTTAGACTCTGGGCTCAATGGCAAAGTATCTTGTTCTGTAGAAGATAACATGCCTTTCAAACTAATACCTTCTTCACAGCATAGTACATACTCATTAGTTTCCACATCACCTTTAGATAGGGAAACACAATTTCATTATGACATCACACTAGTTGCAAAAGATGCAGGACAGCCATCACTGTCTTCTGTTAAAACTATAACTGTTCTGATATCAGATGTAAATGACAATAGTCCACAATTCTCGTTTTCTCCGTATGCGTTTTATGTGATAGAAAATAATGTCCCAGGCAAATTGTTATTTTCTGTTTCTGCTTCTGACAAAGACTCAAATGAAAATGCTATAGTTAGCTATCATATATGGAGAGACAATACAGAGGACAACAAATATACATCTTTCATTAATATTAACTCTGAAAATGGGGAGATTTATGCACTTAAGAGCTTTGACTTTGAAACTGTAAAAACTTTCCAGTTTCGAGTTATTGCTTCAGACTCTGGAAGTCCGTCTCTGAGCAGTAACGTGACAGTGAACGTGTTTATTCTGGATCAGAACGACAACGTTCCAGTGATCTTATATCCAGTCAGCGCTAACGGTTCTGCTGAGGGTGTGGAAGAGATTCCCCGGAATGTGAACGCAGGGCATTTGGTGACTAAAGTCAGAGCCTATGACGCAGATATAGGATACAACGGCTGGTTATTGTTTTCACTGCAGGAAGTTAGTGAGCACAGTCTCTTTGCTTTGGACCGCTATACAGGACAGATAAGGACCCTTCGCTCATTCACAGAAACAGACGAGGCCCAGCATAAACTGCTCATACTGGTCAAAGACAATGGGAACGTTTCACTCTCAGCAACAGCGACTGTGATTGTCAAAGTTGTGGAGCCCAAAGAGGCTTTTGCAGCTTCTGATGTTAAAAACGCAGTAAAAGACGAGGAGGAAAACGACGTGACATTTTATCTGATCATCACTTTGGGCTCGGTTTCAGTGCTTTTTGTCATCAGCATCATCGTGTTGATTGTAATGCAGTGCTCGAAATCTACAGACTATTCGTCCAAGTATTTACAGGACACAAATTACGACGGGACTCTGTGTCACAGCATCCAGTACAGATCTGGAGACAAACGGTACATGTTAGTTGGACCCAGAATGAGTATCGGCTCTACTATAGCACCAGGCAGTAATAGGAATACTCTAGTGATACCAGATCGCAGGAGGAGAGATTCTGGAGAGGTAAGCGAATGACTTCTACATCTGTGTTTTAGTTGTAGGAAACAGTTTTAAGACACATGTCAGTAGTTGCTGTCCGTGGTGCTGAAGCTGCTCAGGCTTTTTCAAATGGAACTTTCTTAGTGTCTTCATTTTTCTCAGATTCAGATTTATTTATCTTTTAGACTTAATTGTTATGGTTTTACATTGCCAAAGCATACCAATATTAAATATGCAAACATATAACCATTGAAAAAAGCTGTATAGAGAAAACATTTATATATATAATATGACAACCAGGACTTAAAGGCAGGACTTAAAGAGGACATAACACACCGTTTCTGCCAATCTGATGTTAATCTTGAGTACCTATATAGAGTAGTATTGAATCCTTCATATCTCTGTAGAGTATTTAGTTTGATCAGTTTTTTTAAAAGACAGATACAGCTGTACCGTTTCTTTCCGATAACAGTCAAGCTCTTGGAGGCGTGCTGTTACCCGTTGGTGTAATCCGAACGAAGCCCGTTGATGGCCGTGCTCTTGCTCATGCTTTGGTTGACGTGTAAGCTCGCTTATCTGGAAGAAGTGCCCATACATGGAAATCTGTCCTTTATGGCGTCTTACTGGCACATACTCATAAAAGCATTTAAAACTCATACAAACCCTGAAGGAGTGTATTTGGCACAGAAATACTCTGTCATACGTCCAACTTATTTTTTAAAACTTTGGCCATGTTTAGCATGAGAATCCAACTCTTTAACAGTGTAAATAAGTCAGAATGCATGAAATAGCATTAGATATTCCCTTTAAATTCCTGCCTGGTTTCAGCTTCTCCAAGTAGAAATTAAATTGGTCCTCCTTTATGTATCCGATTTTGCTGGGTTGTGCAGAAAGGTGTAGTTTTCTTAAAATATGCATTATTAAGGCATGTTGTTTCAAAAAAGTGCAGTTCCTTTTCCACTTCATTTTGTTTGCAATGCAGTCTTTTGTTTGCCAGGTTTACTTTAAGCTGTTGCCTCTGTCCAATGTGGACATTTATCTTTTTGTTGTACATTTTTGGGTTTTGTGCTGGACATGTTTTAAAATGTAAAATCAACTCTAAAACAAACTGGCTGAGAGGACTTCTCTCTGAGGTCAGCTATTGGTAGCTCTGGGCTTTGTGATGGAGGACGGGTGTATTTAGGTGGGCATGGAATTACAAGGCTTTTTATTTGAATTATTCTGGGCACTGTTTTAATTCTGCTCTGCATGCATTATTTCGATATTGTCATGCGTTTGGTCTATTTGTTTGTTTGGTTTGTTTTTGATCTGTTTTTCTGTTCAGTTAATGATTGAGTTTCTTTGTTAATCTTCTAGTCTGCTCTCCTCCATTCTCTCCCTGTTTGTTCTTATGGTTTCTAATTGATTGAGTTAGTTCAGTTCAGGTGTGTTTCATTAATTATCACATCAGCTTCTGTGTTTGCCCTTCTATTTAAGCCCTCAGTTTCTGTCTGTTGATTGATGTGTAGTGTATGTTTTCTCCTCGTTGATACTTCTGTTTATAGTTTTGATTATTATATTACAAGTCTCCTTATATCTTCTTCGTCATGCGCTTCAGTACTGCAACCACATTGTGACAGATATTTACACTGCATGTAGTTTTGCAGAATTCTGCTTGCAGAGTCTCTAATGGGTGTTTGTCCTATTTAGTGAACTGTTGGTTTGAGAACAGACCCCAGAGTCCAGACTGCACATCCAGCGTGACGGTTTCTGTAATTTATTCAATCTTTTTTTAGCCTAATTGTGATTGAATTGTAAATTTATATTCTTCTTAACAAATAAAAAGCTCACATTGTCCCGCTGGTTGTTCACAGCATTGTTAAAGTATAGTTCTCACTTCTCAGCTTGTTCTAAAGACTTTTTGTTTCCTTTAAAAGTTATGATATTGGTCTTGTATCTGGTAACTACTGTGTCTTTTTTCAGAATATCTCTGTCTCTCTTTCTCTTTGACTGACTCACTTGTTTTCATAAAACAATGTTTGGTCAAGTGAGAGAATATTGAGTGTCTAAGCATAGCTTAAATCATTGGATTGTTTAGGAGTCAATTGATTAAATGACATACATTTGACAACAGTAAAAAAATTTGGACGTTGCAATGCAACTAACGCTTCAGATCGCGAGATGTCAGTGTAAACCTAGAGAAAGGCTCATGACGTCAAACAGTTGCTCATTGTTTTTTTGTGTTTGTTCCGCCCTCGGTTTATTCGTATGTTTTCTCGTTTTCACCACTGATGCCGTTGGATTTGTCAGTATTGGGTACCGCGTTTCGCATTGACCGACTTGTTTTCAGCTTAAACGTGAGCAACGATGGGACTATACAACAAATATTTTTAGACTGATCGTGAAATTGCGTGTGAAGGAGGTTTTGTAATCTCGGAAAAATGGAACAAAGACAACGCTTTCATCATCTGGAGCTGAATGCGAAGCTCGCTTTCATTGCTGTATCGCTGTTGTTTGGGAGAGCAGTTTGGGCACAAATACGCTACTCGATTTCTGAAGAGCAGAAGGACGGAGCTGCAGTGGGAAATATCGCGAAGGATTTAGGCATAGATTACAGAACACTAAAGGAGCGAGGATTTCGCATCGTTTCGACATCAGGCGAGCCAATGTTCAATGTAAATCAGAATGACGGTGTCTTGTATGTGAACGGTAAGATAGATAGAGAGGAGGTGTGCGAGAGGAGCTCCCCGTGTTTAATCAATCTGAAAATCGCTTTAGAGAACCCACTAGAAATTCATTATGTCGCTGTAGAGATACTGGATGTAAACGATCACAGTCCACGGTTTCGAGAATGAAAAGCGGCTGGAAATCTGGGAATCTGCTATGCCAGGCGCGCGATATCCGCTACAGGCTGCGCGTGATCCTGATAGTGGAATCAATTCGGTTCAAACCTACAAACTCAGCCACAACGACCATTTCCGACTTGAAATTAAAGACCGAGAAGAAGATGGTAAAATTCCAATTCTTATTTTACACAAGCCGCTTGATAGGAAGTGACGAAAAATATGAAATTAGAATTGACTGCTTTAGATGGGGAAGACCTCCCAAGTCTGGCTCAATAGATATATTTATTGATGTACTGGATATCAACGATAATTTACCTGTTTTTACAAAAGACATTTACACAGTTACATTAAATGAAAACGCACCTGTTGGCACAACAATTTTACAGGTCAATGCCACTGATTTGGATGAGGGTAAAAACGGAGAGTTAATTTATGCATTGGGAAATAATGTTAACAATAATTTACGCAGACTTTTTGAAGTTAATTCAATAACTGGGGAAATTATTTTGACTGATCGTTTGGACTTTGAGGTCAAGGATAAATATGAGATTGATATTCAAGCATCTGACAAAGGAATTGTTCCTCTTGGCGGATAAAAGTGTAGTTATAAAAATCGTTGACGTAAATGATAATGCACCGGAAATAGAGGTGACATCATTTTCAAGCGCCATTCCAGAGGATTCTAGACCTGGTACTACAGTAGCTTTGATAAGTGTATCTGATTTAGACTCTGGGGTCAATGGGAAAATCTCCTGTTCACTGTCCGATGATATACCTTTTAAACTAATGCCGTCATCACATGATAATATTTATTCTTTAGTTACGTCTGCTTTACTTGATAGGGAAACACAATTTCATTATGATATCACACTAGTTGCAAAAGATGCAGGACAGCCATCACTGTCTTCTGTTAAAACTATAACTGTTCTGATATCAGATGTAAATGACAATAGTCCACAATTCTCGTTTTCTCCGTATGCGTTTTATGTGATGGAAAATAATGTCCCAGGCAAATTGTTATTTTCTGTTTCTGCTTCTGACAAAGACTCAAATGAAAATGCTATTGTTAGCTATCATATATGGAGAGACAATACAGAGGAAAACAAATATACATCTTTCATTAATATTAACTCTGAAAATGGGGAGATTTATGCACTTAAGAGCTTTGACTTTGAAACTGTAAAAACTTTCCAGTTTCGAGTTATTGCTTCAGACTCTGGAAGTCCGTCTCTGAGCAGTAACGTGACAGTGAACGTGTTTATTCTGGATCAGAACGACAACGTTCCAGTGATCTTATATCCAGTCAGCGCTAACGGTTCTGCTGAGGGTGTGGAAGAGATTCCCCCGGAATGTGAACGCAGGGCATTTGGTGACTAAAGTCAGAGCCTATGACGCAGATATAGGATACAACGGCTGGTTATTGTTTTCACTGCAGGAAGTTAGTGAGCACAGTCTCTTTGCTTTGGACCGCTATACAGGACAGATAAGGACCCTTCGCTCATTCACAGAAACAGACGAGGCCCAGCATAAACTGCTCATACTGGTCAAAGACAATGGGAACGTTTCACTCTCAGCAACAGCGACTGTGATTGTCAAAGTTGTGGAGCCCAAAGAGGCTTTTGCAGCTTCTGATGTTAAAAACGCAGTAAAAGACGAGGAGGAAACGACGTGACATTTTATCTGATCATCACTTTGGGCTCGGTTTCAGTGCTTTTTGTCATCAGCATCATCGTGTTGATTGTAATGCAGTGCTCGAAATCTACAGACTATTCGTCCAAGTATTTACAGGACACAAATTACGACGGGACTCTGTGTCACAGCATCCAGTACAGATCTGGAGACAAACGGTACATGTTAGTTGGACCCAGAATGAGTATCGGCTCTACTATAGCACCAGGCAGTAATAGGAATACTCTAGTGATACCAGATCGCAGGAGGAGAGATTCTGGAGAGGTAAGCGAATGACTTCTACATCTGTGTATTAGTTGTAGGAAACAGTTTTAAGACACATGTCAGTAGTTGCTGTCCATGGTGCTGAAGCTGCTCAGGCTGTTTCAAATGGAAAATTCTTAGTGTCTTCCTCTTTCTCAGATTCAGATTTATTTATTATTTAGACTTAATTGTTATGGTTTTACATTGCCAAAGCATAACAATATGACCCAGAATGAGTATCGGCTCTACAATAGTCCCAGGCAGTAATGGAAATACTCAGGAGGAGAGATAAGATAAGGACTAGCGTTGTACTGCATTGTACTTTTTTAAAATAATTAATACTGAATCCAATTAATGTGTGAATATGTTAACTATTCCAGCTGTGTAATTTTGTATAGCTAAATTTGTATTTGAATTCTATATTATCGGAATTTTTGATGTGCCCTAATGTCTGAACAAATATTTTATGTAAATAAAACCCGTGAGAGCGAGTGGGTCGCTGTCCTTGGTGCTGAATCCGTGATGGGCTTCCAATCTGACATACGACGTTTTCTCTTGTTATATTTTAGGTGTATTAGAAAAGCTTCAAGAAGTTCAACATTAATGTTTTATTTAATTAAGAATTCGCAGAGTTTAATGAATAGCAATGCAATGAAAGAGCGCGAGGTGTCAGTGTAAACCTAGAGTAAAACTCAAAACACCAGAGTTGCCTCCCGTTTCCCCGTCACAGATTTGTACACGATCTCTTGTTCACCAGCGGTGCTGCTTTCACCGTGCTTTTGCCCTTCGTTTTTCTTCGTAATATCTCGAGGTCTAGAGCATTTCGATCATCTGTCATGTTGCTACTGGACTAATTTTTGGACAGCCGTTGTGAAAGTGTTGTGGAACGAATATGGTGCAAAACATGGGACAAAGGATATATGATCAGTGGCTTGGGCGTCATGTGAAAATCCTCTTCGTTGTTGTATCGCTGTTGTTTGGGAGAGCAGTTTGGGCACAAATACGCTACTCGATTTCCGAAGAGCAGAAGGACGGAGCTGCTGTGGGGAATGTTGCGAAGGATTTAGGTATTGATCACAGAACCTTAAAGGAGCGAGGATTTCGCATCGTCTCGACCTCAGGCGAGTCCATGTTCAGCGTAAATCAGAATGACGGTGTCTTGTATGTGAACGGTAAATTAGATAGAGAGGAGGTGTGCGAGAGGAGCACCCCGTGCTTAATCAATCTAAAAATCGCTTTAGAAAATCCTCTCGAGATTCATTACGTGACTGTTGATGTATTAGACGTGAATGACCACGCACCGAGATTCCCAGACCAAGTAAAGCATTTAGAAATAGGTGAAACGGTGCTTCCCGGTGCACGATTCCAACTTCAGGCAGCGCGCGATCCAGATAGTGGCAGTAATTCAGTTCAGACTTATAAACTGAGCCACACCGAATATTTCCGTATCGAAATTAAAGATCGTGACGAAGACGGAAAAGTTCCCATTCTGATTTTACAAAAGCCGCTCGACCGAGAGACTACAAAACGCATGAAACTGCAGTTAACCGCTTTAGATGGAGGCAGACCACCAAAGTCTGGAACTATGGATATAACGATATATGTGTTAGATATAAACGATAATGCGCCCGTTTTTACTAAAGATACGTATACTGTAACGCTGAATGAAAACGCACCTGTAGGCACAACCATTTTAAGGGTGAACGCAACCGATCCGGACGAAGGTCAGAACGGAGAAATCGTTTATTCATTAGGACATAATGTTAATTACAAGTTGCGTAAACTTTTTGATGTAAATCCAGTCACAGGAGAAATAATAGTGACAGGTCTTTTGGACTTTGAAGTTAAAGATAAATATCAAATTGACATTCAAGCATCAGACAAAGGAATTGTTCCTCTAACAACAGATAAAAGTATAACTATAAAAATAGCTGATGTAAATGATAATGCACCTCAGATAGAAGTGACATCATTCTCGAGTGCCATTCCTGAAGACTCTAAACCTGGCACAACAGTGGCTTTAATAAGCGTCTCTGATTTAGATTCTGACATAAACGGAGAGTCACCTGTTCATTACCTGAGGACATTCCTTTCAAACTAATGCCGTCATCTCAAGAAAACACATACGCATTAGTGACAACATCATCTCTTGACAGAGAGATAATTTCTCGCTATGACATCACATTAGAAGCCAAAGACGCTGGTCAACCACCATTGTCTTCTGCTAAATCTATAACTGTACATGTATCAGATGTAAATGACAATAGTCCAGAGTTCTCTGTTTCACCATATGCATTTTATGTGATTGAGAATAATGCTCCAGGCAAATCTTTATTTTGTGTGTCTGCCTCTGACAAAGATACAAATGAAAACAGCGTGGTCAGCTATCAAATATGGAGAGATGGTGTAGAAAACACATATACATCTTTCATTAACATTAATGCTGAAAATGGAGAGATATATGCACTAAAGAGTTTTGATTTTGAAACACTTAAAACCTTCCAGTTCCATGTGCTCGCTAAAGACTCAGGAAGTCCGTCTCTGAGCAGTAACGTGACAGTGAACGTGTTTATTCTGGATCAGAACGACAACGTTCCAGTGATCTTATATCCAGTCAGCGCTAACGGTTCTGCTGAGGGTGTGGAAGAGATTCCCGGAATGTGAGCAGGGGCATTTGGTGACTAAAGTCAGAGCCTATGACGCAGATATAGGATACAACGGCTGGTTATTGTTTTCACTGCAGGAAGTTAGTGAGCACAGTCTCTTTGCTTTGGACCGCTATACAGGACAGATAAGGACCCTTCGCTCATTCACAGAAACAGACGAGGCCCAGCATAAACTGCTCATACTGGTCAAAGACAATGGGAACGTTTCACTCTCAGCAACAGCGACTGTGATTGTCAAAGTTGTGGAGCCCAAAGAGGCTTTTGCAGCTTCTGATGTTAAAAACGCAGTAAAAGACGAGGAGGAAAACGACGTGACATTTTATCTGATCATCACTTTGGGCTCGGTTTCAGTGCTTTTTGTCATCAGCATCATCGTGTTGATTGTAATGCAGTGCTCGAAATCTACAGACTATTCGTCCAAGTATTTACAGGACACAAATTACACGGACTCTGTGTCACAGCATCCAGTACAGATCTGGAGACAAACGGTACATGTTAGTTGGACCCAGAATGAGTATCGGCTCTACTATAGCACCAGGCAGTAATAGGAATACTCTAGTGATACCAGATCGCAGGAGGAGAGATTCTGGAGAGGTAAGAAACTTTAAGGTTTCACGGGACGTATCTATCTGTGTTTCTTGTAGTGTTGTTTGTGTTGAGAATACATGTTCACTTTAGAAAAAAAGATAATCTTTGGGAGGCAAGTTGTTCTGTTGGACAAGAATATAACTAAACTTAATGAGGATGATGGAGATTAATATGTTGAGACAAAAAGTTATAATATCCCTTCAAGTTAGAAATACTTGAATCATTTTAGTTGTCATTAACTGAAACGGTGGATTTCTGGGTCTTAGCATACTTTGCATTGGACTGGATCAGAAGAGTCAATGTTGAAATAGTGTTACTGAGTAAAGGAAATACTTGCTAATGTTTCATGTTCAGTTATGTTGGAGATTTAGATGAGTTTCTGTTATGACATTTTCTGTGGTTACCATCTGATCATTCCTCTTTAGATAACTTTTCAATTGTGGGAAGCAACTTGTCGACTTGTGTACTTACATTATCCCAAATGTTTCCAAGAATGTTTATATCCAGAGAAACTAATCATTGTTATACAGCTCAACACAGTTTTATTGTTAAAATTTTGTTTTCTTGATTTACCGCGAGTACCATGTTTTACCATGCCTAATATTGATCTCGCTCACTGCAGTGTCATAGTAGCCGCCGAGTGAACGCACAGAGTAGCATTATAACATAACTTTCAACACACTCAAATGTATTTAACATGATAAAACAGCGCTGTGTTACACCACATACGCCGAAGCGAATATGATTTCTGCCCGAGTCCCTTCGGATTCATTTCCACTGGCTGTGGAGGTGAAGAACTCCTATGATTCCATGAAATCAAGGTGTCATCAAGCTACGCCTTTGTTTTAAATAAGCGACCTCTAACAGCAAAAATGACATTGTGTCTCTAAATGACTTGTGAAGTGAAGTAGCTGATCAATACGAGCAGCTAAAGTCTCCCCACAGTGACACCTCTTCCTCCATGTTTCACTGTGGTAGAGATGCATTTATTATTATATTCATATATGAACCACTCTGAATAAAACTTCCTGGTCTGCCAAAAACTTCATTCTGTCTTTGATATTTTTCTGAGACAGCATTGGCTTTTTAAATAGTGCATTCGCTAATTTCTTGACCAATAACTTGTGGTTAAGACAATTTAAAGCTTAGTATTTACCCATTTTTCTATTTATTTATTTATTTTGGCCCATGGGTATAAATAACTGTAGATTAATTTGATTAATTAATATTATCAAAGTAGTCTTTAAGCAGAGAATGGCTAGTGTTATTAGTTTTACACATCATGTTTTGATACTCAACATCTCATGGCTTTAGAATGTGAGTTCATTGTTCAAACAATCAAACAATTTCTCATGTTTGATAAGGTTAAAGTTGCAATTGATTGCTTATTTCAAAGATCTCAGGGTAGTTTGCAGATAATGCCCTTTGCGATTATGTCTACAGAAAAGTGTGCTGTTTTGATTTGCATTAAATATAAATCTATAATTGTTTACAAGCTTTGGCAGTAACAAGTATTGCAATCACTTCTGTACGTCATTGGACAGAAATCTGTATAGTGTTAGATATGCATTCATTGAATGTTTTTTTTTATTATTATTCTATTATACGTTATTTTAAAAAGTTAACCGTTTCGCAAGATACATATTTTTCCCTCTTAGCCTAACTGTCTATTGTTTTGTTATTTCTCAGTTGCTTTCGTTTGCAGTGAAAAATAAATTCGCACGGTGTCAGTGCACACCAAAAATACAGACCTGGCGTGGCATCGTCTGTTAGCCGTTCATTCGCTCTCTCCATCACATCGTTATGATGATCGCCGTAGACATTGCCTTCACACCCGCCAAGCGCTAGCGGCTTCATATCGGAAGGATTCTCTAACAAAACAGGAGTTTTTTGGTCAGTTCTTATCTTTGTTATGGGTCCAAATCTTATGCGAGAGGAACATCTTTAGACGCCGTTTTAATTTCCTGCAAAATGCAACAAAGGGTGCGTTCGTCATGGCGCCTCAGACTCACACTCATGGCATTGGGAATGCTGTTTTGGAGAGGAATCTGCGCACAAATACGATATTCTCTTTCCGAGGAGCAAAAAGGATGGTACTGTGATCGGAAACCTTGCGAAGGATTTAGGTCTCGACCCCAGAACGTTAAATGAGAGAGGATTTCGAATCGTTTCATCCTCTGGCGAATCGCTGTTCATGGTAAATCAGAATGACGGGATTTTAAGCGTAAATGGAAAAATAGATCGCGAGGTGGTTTGCGAGCGAAGCAGCTCGTGCATCATCAACCTGAAAATTGCTCTAGAAAACCCTTTAGAGATTCACTACGTGTCGATTGAAATCGTGGACGTCAATGATCATGCCCCGACATTCCCGGAGAATGTGAAACGCTTGGAAATATCGGAATCTGCCCTGACTGGAGCTCGGTATCAATTACAGGCGGCGCGGGATCCCGATGGCGGCATGAACTCTGTTCAACAATACAAACTCAGTCATAATGATAATTTCCGCATAGAGGTTAAAGATCGCGGAGAAGATCTAAAAATGCCCTTTTTAATTCTCCAAAAGCCTTTGGATAGAGAATCCAGCCGGAGACACAAGCTGCATCTTACTGCACTCGATGGAGGGCGACCTCCAAAGTCTGGATCTATGGAGATAATAGTTGATGTTTTGGATGTTAATGACAATATGCCGGTTTTCACACAGGACGTTTACTCTGTAACGCTTCAAGAAAATGTCCCAGTGGGCACAACTGTAATACAGGTTAATGCTACTGACATGGATGATGGTCCAAATGGAGATGTTTTTTATTCATTTGGAAAGGATATAGACAATAGGATAATACAACTTTTTGATTTAAACTCCAGTACTGGGGAAATGATTGTGATTGGCTTGCTAGATTTCGAAGAGTTGAATAACTTTGAAATAGATATCCAAGCATCAGACAAAGGACCTGTTCCTCTCACATCAGATAAGAGTATTACCATAAAAATTATTGATGTGAATGACAATGTGCCGGAGATAGAAGTGACATCATTTTCAAGCGCAGTGCGTGAAGACTCTAAAATTGGAACCACTGTAGCTTTGATCAGCGTCAGTGATTTGGACTCTGGTGTAAATGGGAAAGTGTTGTGCTACATTACTGAAGACATACCTTTCAGGCTAACGGCATCTTCCCAAGATAACATTTACGCACTGGTTACAGCCTCAGCTCTTGATAGAGAAACTGTACCTCACTATGACATCACGTTAGTAGCCAAAGATGCTGGACAGCCACCTCTGTCTTCGGTTAAAACTATAACTGTGCAGGTTTCAGATGTAAATGACAACAGTCCGGCATTTTCTCTTTCTCCCTATGCTTTTTATGTGATGGAAAACAATATTCCAGGGAAATCTTTATTTTCCGTGTCTGCTTCTGATTGTGATGTAGATGAAAATGCTGTTGTGAACTACAACATTTGGAGAGACTCTGGAGATGAAAACAAATATGCATCTTTCATTAACATTTGAAAATGGAGAGATTTATGCACTAAAGAGTTTTGACTTTGAAACTGTTAAAACGTTCCAGTTTCAAGTTATTGCTTCAGACACTGGAAGTCCGTCTCTGAGCAGTAACGTGACAGTGAACGTGTTTATTCTGGATCAGAACGACAACGTTCCAGTGATCTTATATCCAGTCAGCGCTAACGGTTCTGCTGAGGGTGTGGAAGAGATTCCCCGGAATGTGAACGCAGGGCATTTGGTGACTAAAGTCAGAGCCTATGACGCAGATATAGGATACAACGGCTGGTTATTGTTTTCACTGCAGGAAGTTAGTGAGCACAGTCTCTTTGCTTTGGACCGCTATACAGGACAGATAAGGACCCTTCGCTCATTCACAGAAACAGACGAGGCCCAGCATAAACTGCTCATACTGGTCAAAGACAATGGGAACGTTTCACTCTCAGCAACAGCGACTGTGATTGTCAAAGTTGTGGAGCCCAAAGAGGCTTTTGCAGCTTCTGATGTTAAAAATGCAGTAAAAGACGAGGAGGAAAACGACGTGACATTTTATCTGATCATCACTTTGGGCTCGGTTTCAGTGCTTTTTGTCATCAGCATCATCGTGTTGATTGTAATGCAGTGCTCGAAATCTACAGACTATTCGTCCAAGTATTTACAGGACACAAATTACGACGGGACTCTGTGTCACAGCATCCAGTACAGATCTGGAGACAAACGGTACATGTTAGTTGGACCCAGAATGAGTATCGGCTCTACTATAGCACCAGGCAGTAATAGGAATACTCTAGTGATACCAGATCGCAGGAGGAGAGATTCTGGAGAGGTAAGAAACTTTAAGGTTTCACAGGACGTATCTATCTGTGTTTCTTGTAGTGTTGTTTGTGTTGAGAATACATGTTCACTTTAGAAAAAAAGATAATCTTTGGGAGGCAAGTTGTTCTGTTGGACAAGAATATAACTAAACTTAATGAGGATGATGGAGATTAATATGTTGAGACAAAAAGTTATAATATCCCTTCAAGTTAGAAATACTTGAATCATTTTAGTTGTCATTAACTGAAACGGTGGATTTCTGGGTCTTAGCATACTTTGCATTGGACTGGATCAGAAGAGTCAATGTTGAAATAGTGTTACTGAGTAAAGGAAATACTTGCTAATGTTTCATGTTCAGTTATGTTGGAGATTTAGATGAGTTTCTGTTATGACATTTTCTGTGGTTACCATCTGATCATTCCTCTTTAGATTTTTCAATTGTGGGAAGCAACTTGTCGACTTGTGTACTTACATTATCCCAAATGTTTCCAAGAATGTTTATATCCAGAGAAACTAATCATTGTTATACAGCTCAACACAGTTTTATTGTTTAAATTTAGTTTTCTTGATTTACTGCAAGTACCATGTTTTACCATGCCTAATATTGATCTCGCTCACTGCAGTGTCATAGTAGCCGCCGAGTGAACGCACAGAGTAGCATTATAACATAACTTTCAACACACTCAAATGTATCTAATATGATAAAGCAGTGCTCCATGTCGCCACATACGCATGAGCGGAAGAAAGCGGAAGCGCTGCCTGTGGTGTAATAAAAGCTCGGCTGCTCTCGGGCTGTGTGTCGACTTGTCTCTCATTAGCAATCGCTCCAGCGGCTTTTAGCCCCACCCTGCTTCATTCTACAGTAACATTAATAAATCTTTAGCTCATCCATTAATATATGATTTCTACCTGAGTCCCTTCGGATTCTTTTCCACCGGCTGTGGAGGTGAAGACAACAACTCCCATGATTCCGCAAAATCAAGGCATCAACCATCTACACCTTTGTTTTAAATAAGCGACCTCTGGGCGAAAAATTACATACTGTGTCTTTATATGACTTGTGAAGTGAAGTAGCTGATCAATACGGACAGCTAAAGTCTGCCCACACAGTGACACCTCTTCCTCCATGCTTCACTGTGGTAGAGATGCATTTATTATTATATATGAACCACTCTGAATAAAACTTCCCATATTCTGTTAAAAACTTAATTCTGACTTTTATTGTTTTTAAGTAGTGCATTTGCTTAAATTTAGCTAATTTCCAGACCATAATTTGTGGTTAAGACAGGTAAAAGTTTAGTATTGTGCCATTTTAGGCTTTGCCCAGGCTTTGGGGTGGGGGAGGGGGGTGAGGAGAATATGTAATTGAAGATTAATTAGATTATTTCTAATAATCAAGTACAGAACTGGTTAGGGTTATTAGTTTTACACATCTTGTTGTGTCACTCCACATCTCATATGGCTTTAAAATGCGAGTTCATTTTCATGTTGGATAATAAGGTGGTTGCTTTGTAATGCAATTGATTGCTTATTTAAAAGATCCCAATTTAACTTTCAGATATTGCTCTTTGTGATTGTCTAAAAGTGGGCTGTTTTGATTGGCATTAAATATAAATCTATAATTGTTTACAAGATTCAGTAACTAGTTTTGTACTCACTTCTGTTCGTCATTGGACAGAAATCTGTATAGTGTTAGATATGCATTCATTGAATGTTTTTTTTTAATTATTATTCTATTATACGTTATTTTAAAAAGTTAACCGTTTCGCAAGATACATATTTTTCCCTCTTAGCCTAACTGTCTATTGTTTTGTTATTTCTCAGTTGCTTTCGTTTGCAGTGAAAAATAAATTCGCACGGTGTCAGTGCACACCAAAAATACAGACCTGGCGTGGCATCGTCTGTTAGCCGTTCATTCGCTCTCTCCATCACATCGTTATGATGATCGCCGTAGACATTGCCTTCACACCCGCCAAGCGCTAGCGGCTTCATATCGGAAGGATTCTCTAACAAAACAGGAGTTTTTTGGTCAGTTCTTATCTTTGTTATGGGTCCAAATCTTATGCGAGAGGAACATCTTTAGACGCCGTTTTAATTTCCTGCAAAATGCAACAAAGGGTGCGTTCGTCATGGCGCCTCAGACTCACACTCATGGCATTGGGAATGCTGTTTTGGAGAGGAATCTGCGCACAAATACGATATTCTCTTTCCGAGGAGCAAAAGGATGGTACTGTGATCGGAAACCTTGCGAAGGATTTAGGTCTCGACCCCAGAACGTTAAATGAGAGAGGATTTCGAATCGTTTCATCCTCTGGCGAATCGCTGTTCATGGTAAATCAGAATGACGGGATTTTAAGCGTAAATGGAAAAATAGATCGCGAGGTGGTTTGCGAGCGAAGCAGCTCGTGCATCATCAACCTGAAAATTGCTCTAGAAAACCCTTTAGAGATTCACTACGTGTCGATTGAAATCGTGGACGTCAATGATCATGCCCCGACATTCCCGGAAAATGTGAAACGCTTGGAAATATGGGAATCTGCCCTGACTGGAGCTCGGTATCAATTACAGGCGGCGCGGGATCCCGATGGCGGCATGAACTCTGTTCAACAATACAAACTCAGTCATAATGATAATTTCCGCATAGAGGTTAAAGATCGCGGAGAAGATCTAAAATGCCCTTTTAATTCTCCAAAAGCCTTTGGATAGAGAATCCAGCCGGAGACACAAGCTGCATCTTACTGCACTCGATGGAGGGCGACCTCAAAAGTCTGGATCTATGGAGATAATAGTTGATGTTTTGGATGTTAATGACAATATGCCGGTTTTCACACAGGACGTTTACTCTGTAACGCTTCAAGAAAATGTCCCAGTGGGCACAACTGTAATACAGGTTAATGCTACTGACATGGATGATGGTCCAAATGGAGATGTTTTTTATTCATTTGGAAAGGATATAGACAATAGGATAATACAACTTTTGATTTAAACTCCAGTACTGGGGAAATGATTGTGATTGGCTTGATAGATTTCAAGAGATGAATAATTTTGAAATAGATATCCAAGCATCAGACAAAGGATCTGTTCCTTTCACATCAGATAAGAGTATTACCATAAAAATTATTGATGTGAATGACAATGTGCCGGAGATAGAAGTGACATCATTTTCAAGCGCAGTGCGTGAAGACTCTAAAATTGGAACCACTGTAGCTTTGATCAGCGTCAGTGATTTGGACTCTGGTGTAAATGGGAAAGTGTTGTGCTACATTACTGAAGACATACCTTTCAGGCTAACGGCATCTTCCCAAGATAACATTTACGCACTGGTTACAGCCTCAGCTCTTGATAGAGAAACTGTACCTCACTATGACATCACGTTAGTAGCCAAAGATGCTGGACAGCCACCTCTGTCTTCGGTTAAAACTATAACTGTGCAGGTTTCAGATGTAAATGACAACAGTCCGGCATTTTCTCTTTCTCCCTATGCTTTTTATGTGATGGAAAACAATATTCCAGGGAAATCTTTATTTTCCGTGTCTGCTTCTGATTGTGATGTAGATGAAAATGCTGTTGTGAACTACAACATTTGGAGAGACTCTGGAGATGAAAACAAATATGCATCTTTCATTAACATTAACGCTGAAAATGGAGAGATTTATGCACTAAAGATTTTTGATTTTGAAACTGTTAAAACGTTCCAGTTTCGAGTTATTGCTTCAGACTCTGGAAGTCCGTCTCTGAGCAGTAACGTGACAGTGAACGTGTTTATTCTGGATCAGAACGACAACGTTCCAGTGATCTTATATCCAGTCAGCGCTAACGGTTCTGCTGAGGGTGTGGAAGAGATTCCCCGGAATGTGAACGCAGGGCATTTGGTGACTAAAGTCAGAGCCTATGACGCAGATATAGGATACAACGGCTGGTTATTGTTTTCACTGCAGGAAGTTAGTGAGCACAGTCTCTTTGCTTTGGACCGCTATACAGGACAGATAAGGACCCTTCGCTCATTCACAGAAACAGACGAGGCCCAGCATAAACTGCTCATACTGGTCAAAGACAATGGGAACGTTTCACTCTCAGCAACAGCGACTGTGATTGTCAAAGTTGTGGAGCCCAAAGAGGCTTTTGCAGCTTCTGATGTTAAAAACGCAGTAAAAGACGAGGAGGAAAACGACGTGACATTTTATCTGATCATCACTTTGGGCTCGGTTTCAGTGCTTTTTGTCATCAGCATCATCGTGTTGATTGTAATGCAGTGCTCGAAATCTACAGACTATTCGTCCAAGTATTTACAGGACACAAATTACGACGGGACTCTGTGTCACAGCATCCAGTACAGATCTGGAGACAAACGGTACATGTTAGTTGGACCCAGAATGAGTATCGGCTCTACTATAGCACCAGGCAGTAATAGGAATACTCTAGTGATACCAGATCGCAGGAGGAGAGATTCTGGAGAGGTAAAATGGAGATTAACTCAAAAATTGTGATTTGTGGTTGCTTTTGTTTTTCTTTATTTTGTGTTTGGCCACCTTACTATCCTCTCATCTATTTTACTATCTCTGGTATAAAAGGCTAAATGACTCTAAAATTATGAAAGAAACTAAATTATGAGATTATAAGAGTTTTTGAACCCGAGAATTGTATGCGTTTGTTTATGTGTGATGTGTGTGTATATATATTATATGATGCAGTTTTGGTGTTAGCTGTTGTAAGTTTACTACTAAGTCTAGTGTTGACCACTGGAGTTGTTCTGGTTTTAGGTTAGCAAATCTCAGTAACTCCAATACAGGTTTTGCTGTAAAAGATGCAAGACTGCATTTTATCTTTTTCGGACAATTTTGAGAATGTGGAATGAAGTTTGAATGTTTTCCAAAGTATTCAATTTTATACGTACCATCTTATACCGTAAAGGAGAAAGTCTCTCTCTATCTCTCTCACACACTCGCACACACACATGTTTGTTTTTGTGAAATGTGGGGACATTCCATAGGCGTAATGCATTTTATACCATACAAACCGTATTTTCTATCCCCTACACTGCCCCTGCCCCTAAACCTACCCATCACAGGAGACTGCAGTTTACTTTCTGTGAAAAAAACTCATCCTGTGTGATTTATAAGCATTTTGAAAAGTGAGGACATGGGGAACGTCCTCATATTTCACCTCTTTTGTAATACCTATGTCATACCCATGTCATTATACACATTTGTGTCCTGATATTTCACAAAACATGCCCACACACACACACACACACACACACACACACACACACACATACACACACACACACACACACACTAAACCTACACATCCCACACACACACACACACACACACACACACACACACACACACACACACACACACACACACACACACACACACACACACACACACACACACACACACACACACACTGCCCCTAAACCTACACATCACACACACACACACACACACACACACACTGCACACACACACACACACACACACACACACACACACACACACTGCCTCTGCCCCTAACATCACACACACACACACACACACACACACACACATGTTGTGTTTCCATGTGTTATGGGGACATTCCATAGGCGTAATGCATTTTATACTGTACAAACCGTATTTTCTATCCCCCTACACTGCCCCTGCCCCTAAACCTACCCATCACAGGAGACATGCTGCATTTTACTTTTCAAAAAACATCACTTAGTGTGATTTATAAGATGTTTTCCTCATGGGGACCAAAAAAATGTCCCCACAAGGACAAAAATTTGGATATTGCCATCTTTGTGGGGACATTTTGTCCCCATACCGTAGGGATTACCAGTCCACACACACACACACACACACACACACACACACACACACACACACACACACACACACACTGCCACACCTAATCTATCACACACACATCTTTTACACACACACACACACACACACACACACACACACACACACACACACACACACACACGCACACACACACTGCATCTGCCCCTAAACCTACACATCACAGGAAACAATCTGCATTTTTACTTTCTCAAAAAAACTCATCTTGTGTGATTTATAAGCCTTTTGAAAAGTGGGGACCGCTGGCTGGTAATGTAGGTGATCTCAGGTTTTACTATCCTTATGGGGACATTTGGTCTCCACAATGTAATATAAACTAGGACACACACACACACACACACACACACACACACACACACACGCACACACATTTGTTTTGTAGCATTTATTTTCCCTGGCCTTCGATTGTATTTGTTACTATGGGAGTAGAATAAACTGCATTGCGAACTATGAAAGGAAATGGAGACACAGAGCGACAGAGAGAGAAACATGGTATATATTTGTTGGTCAGCCTGCTGAGTTTTAAGAGAATTGGGTTTAGATGAAATTGATATACTGTGGATAGAGAAGTCGATGTTGTAATTTAGTCAGCAGATGGAGTCAACAGATTCAGCCCCCTGTGAAGAGCACACACAGAGTCATGTGTGTGATTGTGGGAGGTAGTCTCGGTTGCGTGTTCTCTCGGGGATGGGTTGTGCTGTCGTGCTTGTCTGTGGTTTATCGGATTGCCAGTGCTCTGACTGTTTCTGTGTAAATAAATGTTGTATTAATGGTTGCTCTTGATGGTAGCATTCAGATGACTGGATATTTTTGAGAGTGTGTGTGTGTTTATGTGCTGAGCACCTCAGGCTGTTACTCAAGCATATTTTAGTCCATCAGGCAGACAGGGTTGGCCTTATTCCACGTTACTGAACACATACAGCGCTTCCCCACCCACAGTGCTTACATCTTTCCTTTGCTATCTTCCCTCAGTCCCCTTAATTATTGAGTTTTTTTCCTTTAATTTGCATTTGGGGTTGTCATCCATCCATCCATCCATCCATCCATCAATAGTACTTCTTGTTGCATTACTTTGTATCACTATTAATATTCTAGACTTCTTTTTGAGGAATTAGTCAAATGTCTTGCATGTGTAATTTGCTTTGGAGGAAACATTTGGTTAATTATTATTATTATTATTTAAAAAAAATTATACGCTTTGGTTCTATTTTCACAAGTAAGATGTACATTTTTAGAACTCACTCCAAACTGATCACACTTGTAACATCATACTTTCAAAAGCTGATCTTGTGCTTTCATTCTAGTTGTACTTATTTTCATTATACTTCTTGTTTCAAAATATAAGACCATTGTGATATGTAATAAGAACATTTGGTTTAATCACTGAAACACAATAGTATGATCTTCTTTCATTTGAGTACTTTTAACAGTTCATTCAACAGCAAACAATGCACACCATGTTGCTGAAATAATTACAGTAACACAAGCTACAGATGCCACATTAGAAACTTCTATTATTACCTTCTTCGTACATTACCTAACTTATGTAATTGAATACATAATGTTTGTAATAGTCTCAATCTAGTGTTATCGAAAGGTGTGAAGTATGACACAGCCATGAGGTTTTGTGCCAGAACAGAGTTTGCTGCCAATACAGTAAATATTCTCACTGTACCATATGACTGAATATATATATATACGGTAGTTGACCTTTATAAGGGTGAGTTACAGTAATGTGGCAGCCTTTACCACAGTAGTCTGTTTACAGCATCACATGGCATACTGTAACATAAAATGTTGCATTTGATGCCATCTATCTCCCTTCTACTGATGCATGCAATCAATCTGATTTTATACAGTCATTGACTGTTTCCTCTCCCTTGTACTCAGTCTTGCTTTATGTTCACAAATTGTGTGCACATACTACAAAAAATAATTAACTACATTTGGTAATCCATATCAGAAATTGCAAACAAATTCTATAGAAACTATATATAATCAATATCTATAGAAATCTATAGGTGTACCAAATGATTAATTGATTTACAAATAAAGGTACACTATGCAACTTTTCCGTCCGCTAGAGGGCACCTATTAAAAACAAAGGCGTAGTTTGATGACGCCAAGTTTGAGCGCAGAATCTTGGGACATGTGGTCTTCACCTCACAGCAGGTGGAAAAGAATCGGGACAGGACTCGGGCAGAAATCATGTTCATGGATGTGATTATTAACGTTACTGTAGTATGAAGTAGAGCAGGACCGAGTGTTGTGGGAGCTGAGCAAGGCCGCCGGAGCGATTGTTACGCAATACACTGCTCGCAGTTAGCGGGACTTTTATTAAGACGGGACACAGTCGCGGGCACCATTTTTGCTTTTCCGGTCATGAGTATGAGGTAAAGCAGCTCTGTTTATTATATTAGATACATTTGAGTGTGTTGAGAATTATGTTATGATGTTACTCTGTGTGTTCGCTCGGCGGCTGCTGTGACACTTGTTCACACTCCAGTGAGAGTAAAGCGTTTCTTCAAAATAAAACCGGAAACCGAGGGGAACGCAGATATGACGCAATTGACAGGCGACTCCCTCACATGTCCCGGTTCCTTGGTTAAAATAACAATTTTCTCACGATTTACAAATAATTGGAAACATTTGGGATATTGTAAATACTCAACTGAACGAAATATATAACACTGGCCTAGTGGTTTTTGCATATTTTACTGCAAAAATCCTACATAGTTCACCTTTAAGCTAAATCATATGTTTCATGTAAGAGCAGCATTATGAAAGGCAGCTACTGTGAATGAATCATGCATTTAGATGAAACTCTTATTTTGTGTAGTGAAAAGGATACTTTGTGATTTTGTGTATTATACTAACACAATTGAAAATATGCTAAACGTTTGGAAAAAAGTACACTTTTGATGATCTGTTGTGATATGTAGTAGTAACTAAGAGTTTTAAAAATTTACAAATTGCTTGAGGAATGCTAGCCTAGAAATCGAATTTGCCGCGAGTGTAGTCTAGCAACTCTCAGTAGACCTGCGTTGGTTGTAGCTCTATCCAATTGCGTGCAGAGGGAATTTGAAAGACAGCCGTTTATCCCGCCCCTCGGATTGAGCCCTGTCAATGGTGAGTTTCCAGACCAAACATCTTGATGTGGGTCTGGCTTGTCAGGCTAGGAAATTGCGCTAAAGAAATAAAAAAAAAACCGTGTAACAAATAAAATACAGAATATGATTTGTCTAAATATGCTTTTAAATTGAATGTTGAGATGAGAGAGGGTTTTTAAATTGCTGTATGTGTGATGATGAAATCCACAGTCCTGCTGTGCAGAGAACACTGAGCTGCAGGTCCAGTCAGATATTGCAGAGATCAGCAGAATATTGAGTCTGGCTTAGCAAAAACACACACACACACACACACACATGTTTGTTTTTGTGAAATGTGGGGACATTCCATAGGCGTAATGCATTTTATACTGTACAAACCGTATTTTCTATCCCCCTACACTGCCCCTGCCCCTAAACCTACCATCACAGGAGACTGCGCAGTTTACTTTCTGTGAAAAAACACATCCTGTGTGATTTATAAGCATTTTGAAAAGTGAGGACATGGGGAACGTCCTCATATTTCACCCTCTTTTTGTAATTCCTATGCCATACCCATGTCATTATACACATTTGTGTCCTGATATTTCACAAAAACATGCCCACACACACACACACACACACACACACACACACACACACACACACACACACACACACACACACACACACACACACCCTTTTTGAAAATGCTTTGTTCAGTGAGTAAAAACCTTGGATTTTATAAAAATGTAAGTCTATTCAGTCGATCTCTGTTTCAAACATTCAGATTTAAAATAAATACTGATTTATCAATGGTTTGGCATCCAAGCTGTATATAACTGTGAAATTAGTTTTATTACATTTCATAAAATAGTTACATTTTGTAAAATAATCTTTGTCAGTCAATTCTCTTTTTTGCCCATCCCAGTTGCTATGGTAACAGCAGAGCAAGAACACTTTCTTTGTTTACTGATTCCAGTTGCTTTGGAAACAGAAAGCCTTTTACAGATATTTGAGACTTTACACATATTTAAAGTGAGCAGTTTCACAGTTTGTTTATTTGATGCAAATTCTGTTTGGTGTGGTTTTATTTGGATCTAGGGCTTGGTGTCATGAGTTCTGCTCCGCTCCATGTTATTTTCTTCCTAATGCATGTTCGTTTTGTGAGCAGTTCATTGGTGCAAGAAAATCCACATTTGTTCTGTATCAACCAGGATTGAGATCAGTTGGCCTTTTACTCTCAGCGCAGAATCCTTCTCAGTGGCAGAACTGGGTGAGCGGTCATTTTAATATCTGTTTAGGTCTGTTTATATCTGTTTAAAATACAAGCTGCAAGATGGCAGAGACTGAGATGGATGTTCTTGTGGTTTTTAACAGTTCCCCGGCAGGTGACTTCAACTGGCAAGTGAATGCAGATTAGCTTTGAGGCAACTGCAACATACAGTAGAAAAAGAAATGTACTGTGTACAAAGCCAGAGCAGAAAAAGCAAAAGGTCAGGTCCATTCTGCAGTGGTTCAGTACTTTAGTGGGTCACATCAGTTCTGCTTTTGGTTCATGCGGTTATAAGTAGCTCTGGCCTCTATATCTCAGTCTGCAGCTGGCCTCAAGTGTTTCTCTCTCTCTCTCTCTCTCTCTCTCTCTCTCTCTCTCTCTCTCTCTCTCTCTCTCTCTCTCTCTCTCTCTCTCTCTCTCTGTTTTATATAATCTTTCACTTCTGGTTCATTTAAAGGTGCAATATGTAAGATTTGTGCAGTAAAATATCCACAAACCACCAGGCCAGTGTTAAATATTTTGTTTAGTTGAGTACTTACAATATCCCAACTTTTTGTAAATCGTGAGAAAATTGTGATTTTAAATAAGGAACCGGGACGTCAATGGCGTCATATCCGCGCTACCATCGGTTTTCGCTTTTACTGTTAGTAGAAACCATGGCAACAGACGTGGACTACTGCGTAAGGTCTAGCGGCATGCTGTTGTAGTTTCGTTCAAACATTATGTACCATGGCAAGCAGACTTTAAAACAAAATGAGAAATCAAAAGAGGACCAGTATTGACGTGGCGTTTTCGAGATGGTGAGAGCTTCGCAACAAACTTCGACTTGACAGAGATGCCATTCATGTGCTTTATTAAACAGGTGAGCAAATGTACATAAAATGAATCAATGTTATGTAGCTCAACACAATGAAATATTTGAATATCATCAGTATGATGTTCTAATGTTGCTGTAGCTTACTGCTAGTCTACAGCCAACAAACTAACACACAGAATAACATTATAACTTTCAACACACTCAAATGCAGTTTAGATAGTGTGTAGACCAAGTGAAACAGCATTGCCTTTCCTCACAATTTTAATTTGTCAAATAAACTGACCTGTATGAGTAATTAAGCACATGCGGGTAGTTTGGTAGAATGAAATGTCCTCATCCCGGGACTTGCGTGTGCCGCTGATATCTGTCTCTTAGTAGTAATCGTGGCCTGCTTCATACCACAGTTATGTTAAAAAACATGAATGCGTTCATTCATCCATAAACATTATTAGATCCATCGGTATGACGACATGTTCCATGATTCCACGCTCATTCGCTGCGACATCAATCTATGCCTTTGTTATTGTTTTAAAGAGGTTAGCAACCCCTAGCGGCGAAACTATACATAGTGTAGCTTTAAGTGCATTGTGTTGTGGCATCCTTTTTTTTTGTTGGGAGTGTGCTCTCATTTTATACATATTAAGAAAATTGACCCACTTTATATTAGGTGGACTTAACTACTATGTATTAACATTTTAATTAATCATTTGGTACAATGCACTTATTGTGCACATACATGTTTTTACATTGTACCTACATTTTTAAAAATACCTCTGTACATCTGTAATTAATTTAGTTACAGTTATAATTACACTTCCCTTACACTTAACCCTACCCTTAAACTTACCCATACCACCACACCTGTCCCTAATTTGACCCGTATCCCATATACAATTGAGTAGTTCTGCAATACAATATGAACATAATACATACATTGTACTTATTTTTTAATGTAAGTGTACATAGTAGTTAAGGCCACCTAATATAAAGTGGGCCATGAAAATTGTTGTATAGGTCATCCAAATATTGAATGAATGCATATATAAATAGAGCATAATCATACTATGTCCTGCAGATAACATGGATGAATCTGACACAGTGTCAAAGCTACAGTTTGTGATTGCTGGAGCGCTATAAAGCCCATGAGGAATCTGTTAGGCTGAAAGCAAAGCTGTGTGTGGGATGTGGGTGGAGTCAGGGATATGAGCACTATTTTTAGAAGGTCTATGCCTTATATTCCAGACATTTAATGTCAGATTGTATTTGTGCCCGGAAAAAAAAAGATAGTATTTTTGTTTTGTTTTCCAGTACAAACATCTAAACATTCTTAAATTTAGATACATTTACTTGAGAAGCAAAATGCCATAAGATACTAAATCTAGTTTTCTAAAAAAGTGATAAGAATTAAGTGAATATGTTTAAAACTAGAGGAAGAAAAATCTGTCAGTGGGGTAAAATGAAACTTAATTCAAAGGGAAAACAAGATTATGTTTATTAACCCATTGATAGATTTTTTATATAATTTTTTTGCATAAATTCACTTTTTTGATAAATTAATCAATTAAATTCTGATAAAATACTATCTTAAAAAATAATCTTGATTTAAGAATTATTTTTATTTTTATTAAATATTATAATGTAAAACAAGACAAAAATACTAAATAAGAAAATAGAAAATCCTTTTTTACAGCATGTGTATTATAATGTGTAACTTAAAACTAAATTGGGTTAAAACCATGCTGAAGGGAACAGCATGTCTCTCATGGTATCCATGTTTCGAGGCACATTTATAGACGGTCTCTGGAGTCCTTAGCGGTTAGGTCATATCTCCCCTGTGGTCTCTGCACTGATTGGGTAATATTTTGTCACGTGAGAAATTATTTATTTTGCAAGTCAGCATTTTGCTAGAATTCTAGCTTCTCCTAAAAACGCAAGGGCTCTTGACTCAATTTAAAATAACCTAGTCTTAATGACAAAAGGGTTCTATATAAGAAGAAATGTGTTAAATGACTGCATAACATTTCTTGTGATAAAGAATAATTAGCTGTTTAATTCATTGTTAGGTTTTTGCCCCTTTTGCATGCCTCATCCCAGGTTTCTGAAGTGGTGGTTGAATGAATAAAGACCCAGCGCTGAGGGAGAGTATGAAATCTCATTTTATAAAAGCAGTGTTGGCAGTTATATAGAAAGAATATAAGGGGTGTAAAAAGTTTAACCAATGAGGAAGAGAGAATACATGATATAGCTCCTGGTATAGGAATGTGATATACATATAGAAAAACAAGTCTAAATATGGTCATCTTTTGGTCAGGTCTCCAGACCCTCCTTGAGCTCCTGAAGATCTCGTAATACTAAAAGAAGGGATCATTTTCTAACTCCCAGTCACTCCACCAGCATCTGTTCCTTATATGGAATGGTAACATAAACACACAAGAGGTCCTCTAACCATTTCTCTTCCATGCTGAGACCAACATAATATCTATCATTCATAAAATGTAATAAAACAAATAATCCATTTGAATTTCCAGACAGAACCCTTTAAGATTCTATATAGAATATTTTCTTCTAAGAGTGTGGAGTTTAGTAGTTCAGTTCATTGTTTTTTTAATGATGTTGCAAATGTTCAGCAGTGTTAGTTTTTTTTTTTTTTTTTTTTGTGGCAACTATAACATTTGTGATCAGTGATGCATTTTGATCTTTTCTGGATGATTGCTAGAGAGAGGCTTGACGTGAAAGCATGGAGGAGGAGGAAGAACAGTGACTCATCTCCACTTGTCTGTGTGTGTGTTAAGACTAAGAGCAGGTTTGTGTGTTTGTGTGTGTGTGTGTGTGTGTGTGTGTTTGTGCTGCAGAGACAGCAGCCATTTTGAAAGTATTCATAGAACAATCTTTTATTAAAGGAGGAGATGGCAACCTCACAGTCTGTATCATTGTCTATTTTTCTATAATAAACTCCATACAGTGCACTGAGAATGCTACACCAAACATGTTGAAGATTTGCAAACATGCAGTCAATTCATTATGTGACAAGCTGTTTACACACAAAAGCAGTTTATTCAGTATATTGAACCACCTCCCACCTTCACTTCCATTCAAACAGGATCCCACCATTTTGTTTCCCCGCTTTTTTAAGCTAACCTTGAATGCTGCCCTGAATGAGGGGCTTTAGAGCAAATGCCCCAAGAAACAAGATTGATTTACTGTATGTGTCATGTGTGCTTGGGAACATGTATGTGCATTCATGAGTGTGCACACCTAGATTTAGACTTGTACTTAAAGCACAAAGGAGGAAAACAAAGGACCCTAAAAACAAAACAGAATGAAGGTGGAGAGACTTTTTCCCCTGAACATAGCACATACCATACCGAAATGGTGATACGAACCGAACTGTGAGTAATTTAAACCGTTACACCCCTACTGGGTTTACTGATGTATGTATGTATTTATGGTAGTGTGCTTTATGAGTGGCAAAGACATTTGGGCAGTGATTCACTCTTTCATGTCAAATACAGGCCTTTGTGTGTGTGTGTGTGTGTATGGGCATGTTTTTGTGAAATATCAGGACACGGTATGACAAAAAGAGGGTGAAATATGAGGACGTTCCCCATGTCCTCACTTTTCAAAATGCTTATAAATCACACAGGATGAGGTTTTTTTCACAGAAAGTAAACTGCACAGTCTCCTGTGATGGGTAGGGGCAGGGGCAGGGGCAGTGTAGGGGATAGAAAATACGGTTTGTACAGTATAAAATGCATTACGCCTATGGAATGTCCCCACATTTCACAAAAACAAACGTGTGTGTGTGTGTGTGTGTGTGTGTGTGTGAGAGAGAGGGTCATTTTAGCAGCAGAGACATCAGGGCAGTGTCTCATCCATGTGACATCATAGATCATATTGTTCATCTCAGATTGTGTGCAAATGAAAAATGCATGCTGCATTGGGATTTATATCTTGTATATAGAAATGTGTAAAAAACATGCATAGCTTTAATTAGTGGTAGGGTTCCAGTTCCAGTGATGCATTGTACAGAATGATTAAACCAGCATTGTTGCATTTATTAATAAACTAACCATCATGTATGATTAGGGAGGATGCATGTATGCACACTCTTTGGCTATTTGTTATTTATAACATCACACAGGCTCTGGTTTATGGTTTTATAGGTATTGCTTTACAATAAGGTCTTATTTTTTAACATTAGTTAATGCGTTTACTACCATGAACTTACAATGAGCAATATATTTTTAATATATTTTGGCTAATAAACATGCCCATGTTCATATTAGTTCACAGTGAATTAATAATATTAAAATGTATTATTAAATACTGAAATTAACTAAGATTAATAAATGCTATACCAGTATTGTTCATTGTTAGGTAATGTTAATTAATGTGGACCCACTTTATATTAAGTGTCCTTAATTGTACTAACATTTTAATTAATCATTTGATACATTGCACTTATTGTGTACATACATGTTTTTACATTGTACTTACATTTTTAAAAATACCTGCATGTAATTACATCTGTAATTAATTTCTGTAGTTATTACACAGTTGACACTTCCCTTACACCTAACCCTACCCTTAAACTGACCCATCCCACCACACCTGCCCCTAACCCTACCCTTAAACTGACCCATCCCACCACACCTGTCCCTAACCCTACCCTTAAACTGACCCATCCCACCACACCTGTCCCTAACCCTACCCTTAAACTGACCCATCCCACCACACCTGTCCCTAACCCTACCCTTAAACTGACCCATCCCACCACACCTGTCCCTAACCCTACCCTTAAACTGACCCATCCCACCACACCTGTCCCTAACCCTACCCTTAAACTGACCCATCCCACCACACCTGTCCCTAACTCTACCCGTATCCCACCTCAATATCAGCAAAGGTGTTTTGTAACACAATATGAACACAGTAAGTACATTGTACTTATTTTTTTATGTAAGTGCATAGTAGTTAAGGCCACCTAATATAAAGTGGGGCCATTAATGTTAACAAATAAAACCTTATTGTAAAGTGTTACCATTTTATAAATCTGAAAACTTTTGTTTATTTATAATATGCCAAATCTTTTGTGAAGGCATAATTGCAGGGTTAAATCTATGGCCTTGGGGAATGGGTTTAAAATATAGATAAATCTGACAATCTGTTCTGTGGATTTTTTTCAGCCAGTGTTTCTGTTATTTCTATTTTATTCTCTAGCAGGGCAACTTTTCCAGTGAGAGTTGTTCTTTTGGGGATCGTCACATCAGAGTCCACAGAAGCTTTTAATGTCGCTGTGAATTTCAGAGCGTGTTTGAGTCCGAACAGCATCCTTGCATCCCTTACACATGAACACACACACAAACACACACACACAGACATTTGCCTGGAAGATGTAGGCCAGCACGATGTGAATAATTTAGTCTGTTCACTGACTGCAGCTTAAATATAGCTGAATTCTCTCTTTCTTTCCCTCTCTCCATCCTTTAAAAAAAAGAAGGTTTTGTTTGGATAACCTTACAAGCTGCATGGTGCATCTCGTTATTTATTTAGAAGCATTTCTTAATTTAGTGTAATTGCTCTGTTTGTTTTGTATTAAATAGATATTCTATAAGAGGCTGAATACATATCTGCAAATCTGATTGTAATGTATTTATGATGCAGCTATATGTCTTAAGTATGTTTATTGACTGGCTGTATTTCTGCATTTAATGCATTTTAGTTTTGGTTAATAGTCAGTAATATACATTATTTGTTTGAGTTTTAAAATGCTGTCTTGTATGCAGTCCTGATGGAATTTACTGATTGTTTTTGTGACTTTTGCACTTATTTTAGCGTGAATTCTTTGGAATTCTTCTGTACGAATTTAAACATGGTAAAATGGGTTAAACATAGCTTACTGGTCGCTGAAGCTATCATCAGAAATAAACACTGAATGGATAGCATGCACGGCTTTGTGAATTATAGTGTTTTAATTCTATATAAATATGCAGAACTGTGGTTTTGTCTGTATTGGCCTGGTAATACATTATACTTTTCTTCATTATAGCACAGAATGTGCTGGTTGTTTCTAGTTTTGAGAATGATGGTGGTTGGCATGCAGGTGCAGGGAATTAGTATGTTTTTTCTGTGTGTCTGCTGATCTCTAGACGTGTGTGTGTGTGTGTGTGTGTGTGTGTGTGTGTGTGTGTGTGTGTGTGTGTGTGTGTGTGTGTGTGTGTGTGTGTGTGTGTGTGTGTGTGTGTGTGTGTGTGTGTGTGTGTGTGTGTGTGTGTGTGTGTGTGTGTGTGTGTGTGTGTGTGTGTGTGTGTGTGTGTTCATTACACCTGATAGTGATTCCAGCCACATCCTTCTGCAGCTGCTCCCTCTGAAGGAGAGCTGTGTGTGTCAGCCGTGAAAGACATTCAGATTAGCTCAGTTCCTGAATCAGTGTCAGATTTGCACTTGTCCATTATCTTCATCCTTTTTCACTTTACTTCATTACATTTTCAGTTTATCTCTTTCTACTGTTTTTATTTTTACTGTGAGTCAGTCGGGTAACACTTTAGAATAATGGTCCGTCATTAATAAGTTACTATGCAGGAAGTAATGCAGGACTGATGAGTACAACATTAACACTTCAGCTACTACTATTAACTAATACAGACACAAGCTTAACTAATCAGTAGGTAATATCGAATTTAGGACTAAGATAGTTCCTTATAAGTTAATCAATATTTACTGAATGAGATTGGCATCATTAATAACTATGAAAAAGCAAATAAAAAAATGAATGAGTTACTAATCACAACATTAACGTGTCTTTTATGTGGTCATATACATTCATCACTAATTACTCAGGTGTTACCAGTCACTCTGCAGGAACTAATACCTGGACCATTATTTTAAGATGTGAAAGATGTTTTTTCACTTTAAAATGATGGTCCAGATCACTAGTAGATCCTGCAGAGTGACTAGGTAACACTTGAGTAATTATTGATGCATGTTTTGATTTTATTCAGAGTAAAAATGATTACGTCTCAGACATGATAATGTTCTTTATAATTTGTCAGTTAGTTAATAGTTATTAATGAGGCTAATCTCATTAAGTAATTATTGATTACCTAATAAGAAACTATCTCCTAAATGTGATATTACTTACGGGTTAGTTAAGCTTGTGTCTGTATTAGTTAATAGTAGTAGCTGAAGTGTTAATGTTGTACTCATCAGTCCTGCATTACCTCCTGCATAGTTACTTATTAATGACTAAACATTATTCTAAAGTCTTAACGTCAGTTAAAATCTCATTTCATTCATTTCTGCTGTTTACATAGACACCTTTTGAAATCCTTCTGATTGATAAATCCAAACATAGTGTTTACATGAATGCCTAATATAGTGATCGGGTTGATGTGTATGTTTATGTGTCATAAGCTTCAAACCAGATGTGATCTTTTGACATGTGCGCACTGCACGAACATACAGAGTTTTCAATCCAATCAAGTGTTTACATATCATAATGAACAGATTACAAGTGGGTTATTAGGGTCCATGTAAACACAGCTATTGTTCTCATTGTGATAATCATCGTGGTGATCTAAACTCTCTACTCTCATCTTATGTGCGTTTATCACACACACACACACACACACACACACACACACACACACACACACACACACACACACACACACACATGTTGTGTTTCCATGTTTTATGGGGACATTCCATAGGCGTAATGCATTTTATACTGTACAAACCGTATTTTCTATCCCCCTACACTGCCCCTGCCCCTAAACCTACCCATCACAGGAGACATGCTGCATTTTTACATTTTCAAAAAATATCACTTAGTGTGATTTATAAGATGTTTTTCTCATGGGGACCAAAAAATGTCCCCACAAGGACAAGGATTTTGGATATTGCCATTTTTGTGGGGACATTTTGTCCCCATAACGTGAGATTACCAGTCCACACACACACACACACACACACACACACACACACACACACACACACACACACACACACGTTAGCTGTCTAAATTGAGACATTACATATACTTATATTGCTTTTATATACAGATAATTGTACATAATAATTTTACAATTGTAACCTAATCCTAACCCACACCCTAAACCTACCTATCATATTATTTTTTTATTTTTTTATTACCAGTTTTACAAATGAGGACGTCCCCAAAGGAAGTAAATTTTTGGGAGATTTATTTTGTCAGGTTTTACTTACTTCTGGATACAGATTTGTTCCCAAAATATGGTTATGTAGGTACATACCTGTAACCACACATCAGTCAAATTCTCTATGCACCAATTATGGTATTTGTTCAGAGAATGTTTAATCAATGTTTATCTTTTGCGGAAAAGTTGTTTAGTGTTTGTTATTTAAAAAATAATAATTTATTTAATATTTGTGCAACATTTTGTCCTACATTATGCCTCATGCATGTCTCTCTCTATTCCCTTAATAATTACAATATAAATACAGACAATAAACCTGTAATAATCTGTGTGTGTGTGTGTGTGTGTGTGTGTGTGTGTGTGTGTGTGTGTGTGTGTGTGTGTGTGTGTGTGTGTGTGTGTGTGTGTGTGTGTGTGCGTGTGTGATGGTACTTGCATTGTCATTGCCTGTGAGTTTGATGGTCAGTGCCCTTTACTGAGGTAATCAGAGTGTTGGCTGTAATGTGGGCTTGTAGCTGAGTTTGACCGTTAGGTCATTGTCCTGCCTGTGGATTCAGCAGGACATGAGGAAATATTATTTTCTATATGATCAGTCTTGAGAGCAAAGCTATAAAATAGGTTTTATATGCTCAGTGCATTTATTTTATTTAAAGCTCACAGACCAGGTCTGAAGATCACTGGGGGATCTGAAAATGGTTTACAAAAATGTTTTACATTTTCTGGACATTTTTAATTATAAATGCACATTCAGTTATAACCTGTTAGGTCTGTATGGGTTGAACATTTCTGGTTTACAACGTCTCACAATGTTTTTAGTTCATTAGTGTTTTCTGTTAAACAATTTTGAACTGCATTATGCACTGTTATTTTAAGCATCATCAAGAAGACAGAAAAGCGTTTAATTCATTCTGTCAGTTTAATAATGAACACTGACAGATTGTGTTTAGAGTGCTTGATCTGTCATTAGGGAATATGCAAGTTCGATGTGACCTTGCGCCTTTCACAATCACTCTGTCACATGTGGCGAGTGTCGATATTTTCATAATCACTTTGAATCACTTTTTGGCTGTGTCTGAATCATGCATTGTGTAGCTCAGGTGTTTTGAGGTTAATCTGGTCCAACGCGCTTGCCGTAGTCCCTGTGGTGTTGATGTGTGCTTTTGGATTAGGCCTGTCAGCATAACCAGGTAATCCAACTATGGGCTTTCTAATGGGATTACAGAGGGAAGTCATCAGCTTTACAGTGGTCTGAATGGGGAGAGAACTTTACTCGACATGCAAAAAATCTGCCATTCACGTACATACAGTATACACACATATACAGAGTCCTCCGGGAGCCACTAAAAACTGTCGCTCATTCTCACTCTGTTCCCACTGCCTAATTTGGTTCTCACACACTTCTTATCTTTCTTTCCCTTCTTGCTTTTTCTCCACCTTTTAATCCCTGTTTAATTTCCCTTGATCTTACATTAATTCACTCCCTCACTAACCCCATTCTTTCATGCCACTGTTCTTTTTTCCCTCGTTGTGACTATAGTCTGCTCACTCTATTTCTCTCTCTCTTTTTTTTTTACCAATTTCATGGTTTCCTTTCATCACGCTGCTAATCGTGTGTATGTGTCACATTGGCCTTGGATGTTCTGTTATTTTTATATTCATAGCTTGACTCTGAGAGGCGCAGGCATCAATACTGATGATGCATTTGCTCTTTCCCCCCTTTTCTGGAAGTCACTGGCAAGGAGTATTATTAATGCATATTCTGTTTTGGGCTGAATTTTGGAAATTGCACTAATAGGTTTAAGGTTGCAAACTTTTCATGACTGTTGTATAGAGATACAATTGCTTTGACTTTATTAAAAGGCTTTTCTAGATGAAATGTATATGTTCGGCTAAAACTACACTATATTGCCAAAAGTATTGGGACAACCCTCTAAATCATTGAATTCAGGTGTACCAAACATTTCCATGGCCACAGGTGTATAAAATCAAGCACTAGGCATGCAGACGCTTCTACAAACATTTGTGAACGAATGGGTCGCTCTCAGGAGCTCAGTGAACTCAAGCGTGGTGCCGTGATAGGTTGCCACCTGTGCAATAAGTTCATCAATGAAATTTCCTCACTACTAAGTATTTTATGGTCAACTGTTTGTGGTATTATAACAAAGTGGAAGCAATGGAAGCTGCATCCAAGCCTTACATCACCAAGTGCAATGCAAAATGGTGGTGTAAAGGGACTCTAGAGCAGTGGAGACGTGTTCTCTGGAGTGACCAATCACACTTCTCTGTCTGGAAATCCAATGGACGAGTCTGGTTTGGCGGTTGCCAGGAGAACAGTACTTGCCTGCATTGTGCCAAGTGTAAAGTTTGGTGGAGGGGGATTATGGTGTGGGGTTGTTTTTCAGGGGTTGTCTTGGCCCTGAAGTTCCAGTGAAAGGTTCCAGAGCATAAAGCGTTGGTCCATAAAGACATGGATGAGCGTCTTTGGTGTGGAGGAACTGGACCGGCCTGCAGAGTCCTGACCTTAACCTGATAGAACACACCGAATTAGAGCGGAGACTGCTATATAGTGGTATATAGTGATATACTGGCATTATAGTGATAAAGTACCAAAGGCATTTTAAGAGACCCACGAATTTATGCTGTTGTGTACATGACAGAAAGAAAAAAAATCCTTGGTAAGTGAATGGTGGCCATGTTGTTTGATTTGGCCTCCTGAAAGTTTAATACAGAGTATTTCTATTCCAGACTGCTTGCTGTACATTTCAGAGTTTAAGCTGATAGTTCTTTTAAATCCATATTTAGTAAAACAATTGTCTTTTTACAAATTTAGGGCTCAGCACAGCTGGGCCTCTGACCTGATCTCACATCTGTTCTGATTTTGAAAAATTGTGCACTGCAAGATATTGTCTTAATAGAAGTGAAATACTAATCTCCTCTTCTTTCTCTTGTATTTTTTTGTATCATGCTCTCCTGGCATTCACTCCATCCCCAGAGCACACTCAAGGTAAGACCATGATTTTAGATTTAAAGTGGTTTTAAAAGTTTCTTGCAAAACACCTTAAAATAATTAGAATCTGAAGCCCTTGGTAATGCATGAGACCAAGTGAAATTATTAAGTTTTGATGAGGAGAGTGAAAGATGATGTTCAGCTTGTGTGTGTGTGTGTGTGTGTGTGTGTGTGTGTGTGTGTGTGTGTGTGTGTGTGTGTGTGTGTGTGTGTGTGTGTGTGTGTGTGTGTGTGTGTGTGTGTGTGTGTGTGTGTGTGTGTGTGTGTGTGAGAGAGAGAGTTGAATATAGAATAGAACTTTTGGAACACTAGGTTCTGTTTTTGTCCCCTTGAACAGTCTCAAGTGTTCTTGCTGATGTCATTCTGCAGTATCCCAGCACACACGTCTGCAGCACTGCTCTATCTGTTCTCTCACACACATTAACCTTTGCATAGAAATTTAAACATCTGCATTTACACAGTCCATCCACAGTGACATAGAAAACGTACACCACCGAGGATATACATAAATTATATGTATAATGTGTGAATAATTACGGTAAGTCGCAGTTGTACAGAGTGGGTGGATTATATTCTCTGTGCGGGTTTTGCAGGTTAATGGGTTAAAGAGAAAATTGGGTCAAATAGGTTTACTGCAACAGCAGGTCAGATTACCGGAAGACATATTTGTTGCTTTACTTATTTGCCTATATGCTATAGTTTGACACACACACACACACACACACACACGTCTGTTTTACTATGTGGGGACTCTCCATATAGACATAATGGTTTTTATACTGAACAAATCGTCTACCCTTACACTAACCCTTCCCCTAAACCTACCCATCACACAAAACTTTCTGCATTTTTACATTTTCAAAAAATCTCATTCTGTATGATTTATAAGCTTGTTTCTTCCACATTGACATGAGTCCCCATGTGTCAGTGTGCATTCAGGTTGAAGTCCCCACAGGGATAGAAAAACATGATCACACACACACAAATACAAAGGTCAAATTTAGCCTCTAGCTTATAGATGTGCTATAGTGAAACCAAATTCTGTGCGTTCAAGTCCCCACTGGACACACACACACACACACACACACACACACACACACACACACACACACACACACACACAGTTTGGTGACAACTTTGCATTGCACAAAAATGCTTTAAGGTTTAATAGATTTTTATAGAGAAGAATATTATAGATTATAGTTAGACAAATAAAATCAAAGGAAGTATATTGCATGTTTTTATAATAAGGTTTCATTAGTTAATGTTAATTTCAGCATTTACTAATTTATTATTAAAATGAAACAACATTGTATTTCTTAACATTAGTTAAGAAATATGTGAACTAACATGTTCTTATCTAGATGGTACATAAATATACATATACATAAATTATGAGTTATGTACGTTTGTGATTGTGTGGGTGTGCGTGATTAAAAATGTATTGTTAAATCATTCCTAAATCTGAAACCAATTTTATTAGAAAATGAATGAGTACAACACACAACAGACAACAGAATATAGACAGGTGTAAGTTAACACTGCAGTACCGTATAAAACCTGTTCAGTACAATAGATATTACGGCCCAGATTTATGGTGTGTGTGTGTGTGTGTGTGTGTGTGTGTGTGTGTGTGTGTGTGTGTGTGTGTGTGTGTTTGTTATCAGATCTCTCTGCCTCTGCTGAGTGGATTCTCTCATCTCTTAACATTATACCAGCTGCATTTTCATTTCCTCTGACATGGAGTGTGAGAGGGAGTATTTGTGTGAGAGAGATTCTTGGTTTCTTTGTTTCACAACTGACTCGTAAATGAAAATCTCCACCTGGTGGCAGATTAGTGTAATGTTTTATAGCGTGTGTATGTGTGTTTTGTTTTTGTTATAAATGTGTGTGCATACACTAGCTTTTGTACACAAATCATTGCCACCAGTTAACACTGCTTGTCAATAAGCGATTAATACATCGCTATGTAGTGTGTCAGAATTGATTTGGTATTTTAAGTGATGACCTATTTACAGCAGCTTCTGTGTGTGCATGTGTCTGTGATTTATGCATCATCTGTCCTTGTGAAAAAGCCTCTCCTCATTGCTGGTTTCTCTGAGGGTGTGGTCTGTATATCTGTGAACAAAACCAGGCAAAATGTAAATCAATACTCTGACCTCATTGGACGATTATTCTCCTGAGAGTCTGATGGACATAAATCTGCTTCAATCACTGCACTCACCAGCAGAGCTGAGCACGGCAACACCTCGGCCAATCAAATAGCCAAGAGCATCACACAGAGGTGTGCTTAACCAATCAGGTAATGAAAGAGCTGTTGCAGTGTGTGTCAGGAGCCAATCAGAACTCCTGGTCAGTGTGAGCAGCCAGTGAATCTCTCAGCAGAGGCTGTTTCATCACCAGCTGCTTTAGCCTTATTACTTAAAAAGCCTATTTATGGGATTAAAATGGATTTTATTCTTTCATGCATGGCATTTTCCACAAACAAAAACACATTTTTTTTCTATCTTCTTTTCTTTTTTGTCTGTTATCCCCAAACTCACAAACACTGAAGCACATTGTTGCCGTTTATTCTTTTAAATTTGTGTGTGTGAAAATTTGTAATATAAATCACTTTTTACTGTGACTCTGGTCAGTTCCGTCAATTTACAGTATATTCTCTGTTTAGAGACTGAAATATTCTGTATTGAGATATTTCACTGTTGTGTTTTAATAATTTGATCTAAATGTTGTGAGGTGTCGAGGCTCGCTGTGAAAGGCTGAACAGTAATATTTGACATACAATGTTTTTCTAAAGGGAAGGAACCTTATTTGACTGTTTACCCTTTTCCCAGAATGCTTTGTGATTTTGAGGGGAAAGTGAATTAGAGATTAGTGCATTGCAGCTGTCAGACATCCTCTCTGATCCAAATTAGAGTCTGAGCCATTCAGACTTTGAGCTGAGTTTCAAACGAAACATGTGCTGGCGGTAGTGTGCCACACATTTCAGTGGTGATTTCTTTTGTTCATGGATGAAGTTTAATTTTTGGCCATACTTGAAATGTATCAGTGTTTGTTTAAGCGCAGTTTATGATCGTGTGCATGTATAGTATTGAATGTGCCTGGCCTGGTTACTGTCTCTTTGACTGGCAGACGCTCCCTGCCCTGTCCCATTTCCGTCAGGGCAATGGTGTAAAACATTCTCAGCACAGATTTAGAAATAAATGATTAAACTCTAGTTGGATTAATTTTCATCTTTTATCAAGACTTGGGTGTGTGTGTGCGTGCGTGTGTTTGATGACATCTGCTGAGTTTCTTTTGATTAAAAATGGATCAAAACCCACATAATTTCATATAAAATTTCTTTAAATCAGAGTATGTGAGAGAAACCGAAATATAGACAGAGAAAAGACAATGAAACGGCAGAAAATGTGTGTGGCCTGTGGTAGGGATGGATATAGGAAATGGATCAAATCTAAAATATAGCTGGTTGTAACTGTTTTCCATTAGTGTTAGGACATAATTTCTTCCTGCTTGAATGCTTAACTACTATGCATCGTTGAAGAAATCAAGCTAGTCACAACTGTTTCTGAATGTCAGCTTGCGTATTTTGCTCAAGATAAGGATTTAAGAAATGCAAACAAGAAACTATGCTTCTAACCACCGAGAGCTGCCAATGCTTTTCAATGCTTTTGTGTTTGTTTGTGATTTCGGGAAACACGACTCATTAAACTATGCTGATAACGACGGAACTTGCAACCATATTGGCTATCAATGCTTTTGGAAAACGCACCCCAGGACTGGAGTTTTCCCTCTTCCTTACAGATTTGTTTATGATGATATTAAGAGAAAGCGTTTGCATTTGTCTCTTTCTAAGACCTTGTAGTCTAGTCGTATTGAGTGTGTCAGTACTAGGTGTTTATTGGAAATGCTCTTAAAATCACTCTCTTAATCAGGAGGAGAGCATAACATTGCAGCATCTCCTAAACAAAGCATATACTGTGGAAGGATGCGTGTTCTCTTCTGTAGATCTAAGAACTAGTACATTTCATATACACGTCTTCCATAACGTGACATTTCCAAATGATTCAGGGTACTCAACAGAAATGTATGATTAGAAAAGTAAAGTTTCTTCATGGGCAGAAAGATTAGACATGCCTTTGGACATTTGCTTAGAAATAATCTGCACCAAGAAATAATTAACATCAAGACCAGAAACGTAAATTGGGTTGATTTTTATTCCATGCAGGACACTTAATGCAGTTTATGCATCTACTGGAATTTATGGAGTAAATAAGGTGTTGGTGTTGATGTTTTTTTTTTTATAAAACACATGTCAGGTGTTGCAGTGCTGTAATCTGCTGAATGTTTAATGCGCTGTAGGGTGTTTTCACAGCAGAAGCGTGTGTGTGGGGGGAGGTGACAGAAGTCAGCAGGACTGTGTCTATCTGCTGCTGTAGCAACACGTCACCACTGCATGAGCTGACCTGCTCTCCAGAATGCGCGTGTGTGTGTGTGTGTGTGTGTGTGTGTGTGTGTGTGTGTGTGTGTGTGTGAGAGAGAGAGAGATCAAGAAAGGCAGGGAGACTCCTTATAATTTCCTCATCCATTCTGTCATATTAATGACTCCTTTTAATATTAATATTCATAAGATAGGGATGATTCATAGCGTATTTGATCAATTGTCCTTAGTAAAGTCTGCCTCACTCTCACTTATAGCAGAAAGGACATTCAGAAAGAACCCCCTCCTGCTGTAATGCTGTTTCCGTGGCAACATGCGAATAGGTTCTTCTGTTGCCTCACAACGTCACCCCTCCCCCTTTCCTCTCTCCTCTCTCTCTCTCTCTCTCTCTCTCTCTCTCTCTCTCTCTCTCTCTCACACACACACACTCAAACACATATGTACATGTAATGTATGTGCCTATATAACCATACCTGTCTTTTTTTCTTTAAAAAATTGCTTTTGTCAGATAAATATTATAGTTTACACACCAAGTTGAAACACACACACTCTCTCTCTCTCTCTCTCTCTCTCTCTCTCTCTCTCTCTCTCTCTCTCTCTCTCTCTCTCTCTCTCTCTCTCTCTCTCTCTCATTAATTCATCAGATTACACTTTACCATGCATAGATGACCCTCCCTCTTTTATACATGCACACAGAGTCACAGCCCCACCCTTGATTATATCTCACACGCTATCCAACGACCCCCTCTGCTGTTCACAATGCTTCCACACATCCTCCGGCATGTTCTTTTTGCCATGCATACACACACACACACACACACACACACACACACACACACACACACACACACACACACACACACACACGTCTGGTTCACTATCTTTGTGGGGACTCCCCATAGATGAAATGGTTTTTATACTGTACAAACTGTACATTCTATCCCCCTACACTGCCCCTGCCCCTAAACTTACCCATCACACACACACTGATACACACACAACATGCCCACACACACACACACACACACACACACACACACACACACACACACACACACACACACACACACACACACGTCTGGTTCACTATCTTTGTGGGGACTCTCCATAGATTAAATGGTTTTTATACTGTACAAACTGTACATTCTATCCCCCTACAGTGCCCCTGCCCCTAAACTTACCCATTACACACACACACACACACACACACACACACACACACACACACACACACACACACACACACACACACACACACACTGCCCCTGCCACTGCCGCTAAACCTACCCATCAAAGGAAACATTCTGCATTTTTATGTTCTCAAGAAAAAAAACTCATCCTGTGTTATTTATAAGCCTTTTGAAAAGTGGGGACATGGAATAATGTCCTTATATTTCACCATCTCCTTGTAATACCTATGTCATACCCATGTTTTTATACACATTTGTGTCCTGATCTCACACACACACACACACACACACACACACACACACACACACACACACACACACACACACACACACACACACACACACACAGGTCAAATTCAGCCTCTAGCTTCTGGATGTGCAATAGTAAAACCAAATTCTGTAGTATACTGTGTACTCTCAGTAACAGTGCTTAAACACTAATGTTTCCACACATTTAAGTGTGACAGTTTTAACCAAGGCTCATTCATTCCAAGGCTCATTCTAGTGCAAATTAAACAGCAGTTATTGAACCTATTAAGCCAGTACACCTATACGCTGTGTTGCCTGAACCGTGTTTCAGTAATAGGAATATTTAATATAAGAAATAATCAATTTAAGCTTTCCTGTGTTTAGTTTAATCATCATCATCATCAAGAATTTTTATTATTATCCTCATTCAGAGTTCCACAATACTTTTACATATCACAGTAACTGAAAAAGGTGTAGGCTGAAGCCTTTATTTTATAGTAAAAATGTAAATACAAAACATTTTTATTCACAATGTTATTGCATCACCTTATATTTAAACTCTTTTTTTTTAATTTGCAGCTTTCACTACGAACAGATTAAAGATTTATTAAATTTTTATGGAGGACATATTTTTAAATATTTATTCTAAAAGCCCTGGAACATTTAAGGGAATGTTTTGCTGTGTGTTACTGTGTCCTATAAAAGACCTGCTATTTCACTGCAGCCTAGTGAGATGTGCCTTCATATTTGTGTTACCAATGCAGGAGATTATGATTATTAATATTTGAAATCGTTTTGAGGAAATAGAAATAGGACATAGTAGTCTGCCATCAGAACCTAATCCCTGGATTACACAGAATTTGAAGGTAAACTCCATCTATTATATGTCTCTCTATCTCTAACTCTCCCTCGCTCAGACACATCTTCAGGAAACATGCAGAGAAATATTTAGCAAGGATGCTGCATCAGTGAGAAGATCAACATTGATAGCATGCCCCACTTTTATATTATCTGTCTCTTTCACACACACACACACACACACACACACACACACACACACACACACACACACACACACACACACACACACACGCACACACTTGTTTGTAAATCATTTCGGTCATGCAGAGTAACAAAGGAATTAGAGTAGATTATTTGTGTGTGTGAACTATAGAGATGATTCCACTAGTGATAAAAGATATGTGTGTGTGAGTGTTTGCATAATGGTGGTAAAAGAGTAGGAGTACATAAGAGAAGGAAAATGTCTGAGATTGAGGTGGAGAGACGGGATTTATTTGGTGTAGGATTTCACATTTAGAAATTGCTAAATTCACAAATAATAATTACAAAGACACAGCAATTAACACACTGAATAAAACATGACATTTCAATTCAGAAAGACTGAATATTTTCTTGTAAAACATACTCATAGTCTTTTTTTATTTACAACTTTGAAAAATCAGCTTTTAAAAATATTTTAAACTCTCCAACACACATGCTGTGGTGTGATTCTTTGAAAACCTTAACGCAAAGTTTTAGGTCACATTTATTGTGTGAATGGCATTGTGGATTCTGTGAGATCTTTTGCAATCTTGTTGAAATTGTATGCAATGACAATCACATTTTTTAATATTGTGTCTTCAGTGTCCAAATAATGTTTAGCTGCATCATAAAAACAACGATTTTGCTCTGCACTATTACACTGTTTTTGAAATTGTGTTTTTAATATATATCTACAGAACACCCAACCAGTTCAACAGACTCCATCCGTCATGCTGCAGCTTTATTAGAAAGACACCGTGATGAAGAGGATTTGAATTGTAGTTGAAAAGCTGAAGTGTTTTTTCTTTCTAATGTGTGGTGACACATATTTATACACTGCCATTCAAAAGTTTTGATCTGTAAGATTTTAATGTATTTAGAAAAGGTATCTTATGCTTACCAAGGCTACATTTATATTATAAAAAAAAAAACCTGTGACCCCTTATTCCTGTGACACAAAGTTGAATTTTCTTAGAGACATTAATACATTCAGCAAGGATGCATTAAATTGATCAAAAGTGACAGTATATACATTTATAATGTTACAAAAGATTATATTTGAAATAAATCATGTTCTTTTGAGATTTCTATCCATCAAAGAATCCTGAAAAAACTGTTTTCAACATTAATAATAATCATAAATGTGTCTTGAGCAGCAAATCATCATATTATACTGATTTCTGAAGGATCATGTGACACTGAAGACTGGAGTAATGATGCTGAACATTCAGCTTGACCACAGAAATAAATTACATTTTACAATATATTCACATAGAAAACCCTTATTCTACATTTTAATAATATTTCACAATAATACTGGGTGTTTTTGTTTTTGTTTTTTTATCAAATAAATGCAGCCTTGGTGATCATAAAAGACTTCTTCTAAAAACATTAAAAATCTTACAGATGAACAACTTTTGAACAGCAGTTTATTTATGAATATTTATCTTAGTATTGCTCATATGCTGTATATTCTGTTTTGTTTTGTTTTTTGGAACCTGACTGTAAGAGCTTACCTTTATAATAATTATTTTTAATTTTTAATTAGACAGTGTCATCAGTGCCATGCATACACATTTAGAAAAATAGTTTTCTTGTATGCATTATAGTGTTGAAATTTTAGCAAATATTATTAATTATGCTGTATTTATTTATCGTTGGAGTTAAGTAGCAAGAGGAGAATAAGGAAACGGTTGAGGGTGTGAGCATAGGTTGTTGTGTGTTGTTCTTTAGTCCTGCAAAAGATTGATTCGTTGGTTTACCAGGTGAACTTTTTATTGTATTACACTTTAAAATCAAATTAGTTAGACTTACTTTCAAAAGCATGCAAACCGAAAAGTGAGATATGAATATATTGTACTGACAAAAGCTTAATATAGTTCGCTTATACAAGATTTCTAGTAACTAAATAGAATAAATAATACATCTAATTTAATTGTTACCATTGTTGTGTTTTGCATGCTGAATGTTGAAGTCTGTGTGTGACTCAAGCATGGTCAATTGCATGATATTGTCACAAATATATGGGAATTGTATTAATTGAATTAAAAGTTTCACAAGGTGTTTTTCATTATTCAACATGAAAAATAGACTAGTTAATGATTTTGCTAGAAGCTGTAGATCATCTTTTAAAAGCAACCTACTTCCCTTCCTTTGAAACCAAACAACTGATTTCTTGTTGCATCGCTTCATATATTTATTGACTTTTTTTATTTTTTATTGGTGGACAAAATGGCACTCAAACCAATCAATTAATATTAACTTGGGGTTTCTGAGTAAACAGGGCATATATGTGAATAGTACAGATTATTAGATTTTTACAATTAAGACATTAAGTAAAGTGAACTAAAGTCTTAGAACAACTGTGTTGTGTAGTTGCGTGTTAATACCGTTAGTTCTCTATCTCATGTTTAATTAAAACATATTACATAATACCATATAATGTTTAAGAAATGCAGGAAACATTTTTTAGTCTCTAGCCAAACATGTATTGTACTTTATATTTAAATGTAAACAGTAAACTTTATTTCTTGGCTAGACTAAAAATCACATTTTTTAATCACAATGTCCTGACTATGTAAGGGTCTAGAACACAGCAGATGTTAAATCAGATGTAACCTGTGACCTGACATTAAACTTCAAATTCAACAGTGGCTGTTTTTATAGTTTTCCATTTAAATGTTCTTGTTTATTGACTGATCATGTTCAGTTCATGACCATGTTTTGCTTTAGAGTGTTTTGTGATTAAATGCCTTTATAAGGAATTGCTTTATTCAAATATGTGTTTTTATATAAAAATGTGTGTGGTGCAATTTGTCATAACATGCATGCATGCATGCATACATACATACATACATACATACATACATACATACATATGGGGGTTAATTTGGCTAATACAAATCCCTAAACGAATCAATGTGTCAGTGTAATTACTCCAGTGTTTACACTCATGTGCAGGGCTTCTGCACGTTATCCCAGTGCACTGCAGTTTTAATCAGGAGACCACTGTGTGTCACTCTTGCTCTACCAGCTGTGTTAAAGAAAGGAGTGTCTCTCCTCCTTCTCGTCATCACCAGCCCCCTCCCTTTCTCTCTCTCTCTCTTGACTCTCTCGGTTTCTCTCTTCATCTTCCATATATATCTTGTTGTATTAAACCTCTCCACTATAGAACGTCGAGTTCAGTGGTTAAAAATCATCTAGTAGTTTGTGAAATGTCGTACGTGCTTGTGGACCAATTGCTTGGAGTATTTTTGATGGATACAGAACTTGGATTTACTGTCGCTGTGGTTTTGTCCTGATGATAGAAAAGGGAGGTTTGGCTTATTCCTTTTGTCTCTCGTGGACCGAGACGGGTCCTTTTCTCAATTGGAATCAAACAATCTTTGATTCCTTTCAGGGTTGTTGTGGAGACTAAGAGCAAACATGTTTAGATTTACGCAGGGGCATTTCATAGTGTGCTTTTCAATTGCTTTGACCTGTCATCTCTTGGAGACTGTAACCGGACAAATCTCATACAGCGTGTCTGAGGAGGTGAAACGGGGAACCACAGTCGGTAATATAGCTAAAGACATTAACCTTTCAGTAAAAGATCTGCAATCAAGGGGGTTCCGTATCGTGTCCGGCTCAAAAAAGCAATATTTTAGTGTGAATATAGAGACGGGCGCTTTGCAGGTGAGCGAAAGGATTGATCGCGAGGAGCTTTGCGCAGGCGCAATCTCATGCTCCGTTAACCTGGAAGCCGTGGTGAACAGTCCACTGCAACTCTACCGGGTAAGAATAAACATTCTCGATATTAATGACAACGCCCCAGTGTTTCCTGTGAGCTCTGTAGTGATTAATGTTAGTGAAAGCACTGCGCCCGGTGTGCGCTTTCCACTGGAGAGCGCGCATGACGCAGACATTGGAGGGAATTCATTAAAAAACTATAAGCTTACAGCTAATGATTGCTTCTCATTAGATGTACAAACTCATAGTGATAAGACGATCTCCGCTGAATTAGTGCTTCAGAAGGCTTTAGACAGAGAGAAGACTCCGCGCCTCGAGTTTACAGTGACTGCGGTAGATGGCGGATCGCCTGCCAGAACAGGAACTCTAATGATCGAAGTTAATGTGTTGGATATCAATGATCACGCTCCAGTTTTCAGTAAGTCATTATATAAGGTCACTATAGCCGAGCACGCGCCAATTGGCACCACAGTAACCAGACTACAAGCTCGAGATCTAGATGAAGGGTTGAATGCGGAGATAGTTTACTCATTTATTAGTCGAACGCCCAAAAATATTCTGGAGAAGTTTGATATTGACGCGCAAAATGGAGATGTTAAAATTAAAGGTGATATTGATTATGAGGAAAACGCCGCTTTTGAGATCAGAGTTCAAGCTACTGATAAAGGTCATGTGACTATGTCAGGTCACACTAAGCTTTTAATAGAGGTTCTTGACATTAACGATAACCCCCCAGATGTGACTGTAACATCACTTCTTAGCCCGGTGGAGGAAAACGCGGGGAAGGGAACGGTAATTGCCCTAATAACGGTCTCAGATCCAGACTCGGGTAAAAACGGAGCAATGCGCGTTCGTCTTTTAGGCTCCAGTCCATTTAAATTACAGTCGTCATTTCAGAACTACTATTCATTAGTTTTAGATGGCGTACTAGATCGGGAAAACATAACGGAGTACAACATCACAGTGATGGCTGAAGACGAAGGGTCACCGCCAATGTCCAGAGCTAAAGTAATACAAGTGCAGGTCTCTGATGTGAATGACAATGCACCTCGCTTCCCAAATTCTGTAGTGTATGCATATCTCCGTGAAAACAGCAAAGTGGGTTCCATTATATCGACTATAACGGCATTTGATGCAGATATCATGGACAATGCGCATTTAACATACTCTTTACTGCAAGGCTCTGTGAATGGTACACCCATATCTGCGCTGCTTAGAGTCGACTCATTGACAGGAGAGCTCGAGAGCATGCAGTCGTTTAACTACGAGGAGATCAAAACGTTTCAGTTTAAAGTTCAGGCCACAGACTCTGGTGTTCCTCCGCTCAGCAGTAACGTGACTGTAAATGTGTTTATCCTGGATGAGAATGACAACAGTCCCGGGATTCTCGCGCCCTATTCCGAGCTCGGTTCCGTTAACACGGAGAACATTCCCTATTCTGCTGACGCGGGCTACTTTGTGGCCAAGATCAGGGCTGTAGATGCAGATTCTGGTTACAATGCGCTGTTGTCTTACCACATCTCTGAACCCAAAGGAAACAATCTGTTCCGAATCGGAACCAGCAGCGGCGAGATCAGGACTAAGAGGAGAATGAGTGACAATGACCTGAAAACTCACCCGCTGGTCATTTTGGTTTGTGATAACGGAGAGCCCTCACTGTCAGCGACTGTGTCTATTGATGTTGTGGTTGTTGAAAGCGCAGGTGACGTCAAGACTCCGTTCAGACACGCGCCGATAAAGGAGGAGAGTTTCTCGGATTTAAATCTGTATTTGCTGATCGCCATTGTGTGTGTGTCCGTCATCTTTTTACTGAGCCTCATTAGTTTGATAGCTGTAAAATGCCACAGGACAGACGGCAGTTTGGGCAGGTACAGCGCCCCGATGATCACCACACACCCTGACGGGAGCTGGTCTTACTCCAAATCTACTCAGCAGTATGACGTGTGTTTTAGCTCGGACACACTGAAGAGTGACGTAGTGGTTTTCCCCGCGCAATTTCCGCATGCAGATGCAGAACTGATCAGTATTAATGGAGGAGACACTTTTACCCGAACACAAACACTCCCTAATAAAGAGAAGGTAAGACATTAAAGGATTACGATTTTGTTTAAATAAATGCATGTTTGTAATTTATCGTTCTTAACTACTGTATTTTAAGAAACAAAATGTGTTTTAAAAGTGTTTTGCAAAAGTATTTGAATGGAGCTGTCAGTGGTTCTGAACTGGATAGTGATTTTGAAATGCAAATCGTTTTGGCTACTTGTTGTTATGTTAGTGTAGTTCTTATTTTTGTATTTAGTAGTTGTTTAATAGCCTATATGTTATCAGTGAAACTTTCTAAATGGTGATAATTAAATGTGGTAGGTTTATTTGAGAATGTAGCTCTCTTCTTGATATGAAGGAATGCTATGGGGAAAATAGTTTACATGTGATAGTGAAAATGCCCCAGAATTCTGTCAGATAATGGACACGCTGAAACAAAATATTTTCTTCGAGCATTAGTTCAAGAATTACACATATCTGAAATTCGGTATGATCATCCATCTGTGATATCTGTGTGTGTGTGTGTGTGTGTGTGTGTGTGTGTGTGTGTGTGTGTGTGTGTGTGTGTGTGTGTGGATATTAATTCATAAATCCGCTTGGTGTCACCATAGACCGTTGAATCTCGAATCATCTCCCGTGTCTTGAAGCTCCTCCTGGTTTTAGTGGGGAGGAGATTTCACAGGGCTTTGTTTCAGAGAGACTGGAAGAGAGTGTAAGAAGGCCTCGTGTTTTCTCGTCGAAAAAATGGAATATTGTTTAATACTTCATTATTCGCATTGATGAACTTGGAATACCATCTTTCATTTCGTGGATTATTGCGCGGGATTTACTGGATGTCGCAATGCTCTCGGCGTATGGAAGGAGGTCTATTGTGACCTGTATTGTGTTCGTTGTTTTAGAGTGTTGTTGGGACGCGGTATCAGGGCAGCTCTCTTATTCCGTTTCAGAGGAGGTGAATCCGGGAACATCCGTGGGGAATATCGCTAAGGATCTAAACCTTAATGTTCAGGAACTGGAGTCGCGCATGTTTCAGATTGTCACGGGATCCAAGAAAAAATATTTCGAGGTAAATCTAAAAACTGGATTTCTGTATGTAAGCGAAAGAATAGACCGAGAGGAGCTTTGTGCCAAAGCACCTAAATGTACAGTCAATGTAGAAGCGGTTATCAACAAACCATTAAAGCTTTATCAAGTAGAGGTTAATATTGTGGATGTAAATGACAATTCACCGTCTTTTAGTGCCAAAACTCAATATTTAGACATCGCAGAGAACACTTTACCAAGCGTAAAATTCCCTTTTTCTTATGCGTCTGATGCGGATGTAGGAAAAAATACAGTGAGCACATATAAATTAAGTCAAAATGAGTTTTTTTATTTAGCTGTGCACAAAGGAGGAGAGCAGAGTGTGTCTCCCGAGCTAGTTCTCCAAAAAGCTTTAGACCGAGAGAAACAGCCTGTGATCCAGCTCACTCTTACCGCTTCAGATGGAGGAAATCCACCGAGATCAGGCTCGTCACAGATACTTATTAAAGTTCTAGATATTAATGACAATGCTCCTGAATTCAGTCGCCCTTTGTATAAAGCTAGTCTTGTTGAAAACGTGCCAATTGGTACCACTGTTATAATTATAAACGCAACGGACAAAGATGAGGGTACCAATAGTGAGATCGTTTACTCACTTAGAGAGACAGATCAAGATCATATTTTAGACATTTTTCATATTGATCCGAATACTGGAGCAATCACAGTCAAAGGTAATATAGATTTCGAGGGGAACAATGCATTTGAGATCCGCGCACAGGCCAGCGACAAAGGGCAGCCTCCGATGTCCACGCACTGCAAAGTCCTGGTGGAGGTGCTGGATATTAACGACAACGAGCCAGAGATAAGCGTGACGTCACTCCTCAGTACAGTGAAAGAGGACGCCAGTATTGGCACTGCTATCGCTCTCGTGTCAGTGATTGACAGGGACGGTGGTAAAAACGGTATAGTTCATTGCGCGGTGTCCAATAAAGTGCCTTTTAAACTTGAGACGAATTACAAAAATTATTATTCTCTAGTTGTAGATGGACCTCTAGACAGAGAGCGCGCGTCCCAGTATAACGTGACCATCACAGCTACTGATGAAGGGACTCCGCCTCTCTCCAGCACCAGTGTCATTGCTGTACACGTTTCTGATGTGAATGACAACGCGCCGCGCTTTCCAGAGCCCGTCATTAATGTTTATGTGAAAGAGAACAGTCAGATTGGAGCTGTTATTCATACAGTATCTGCTTTAGATCCTGACGTAGGTGATAATGCCCGGATGACATATTCTTTACTAGAGAGCTCTAAAAGCGGCCCGGTAACATCCATGATCAACATAAACTCTGACAGTGGAGATTTACACAGTTTACAGTCGTTTAACTATGAGGAGATCAAAACGTTTCAGTTTAAAGTTCAGGCCACAGACTCTGGTGTTCCTCCGCTCAGCAGTAACGTGACTGTAAATGTGTTTATCCTGGATGAGAATGACAACAGTCCCGGGATTCTCGCGCCCTATTCCGAGCTCGGTTCCGTTAACACGGAGAACATTCCCTATTCTGCTGACGCGGGCTACTTTGTGGCCAAGATCAGGGCTGTAGATGCAGATTCTGGTTACAATGCTGCTGTCTTACCACATCTCTGAACCCAAAGGAAACAATCTGTTCCGAATCGGAACCAGCAGCGGCGAGATCAGGACTAAGAGGAGAATGAGTGACAATGACCTGAAAACTCACCCGCTGGTCATTTTGGTTTGTGATAACGGAGAGCCCTCACTGTCAGCGACTGTGTCTATTGATGTTGTGGTTGTTGAAAGCGCAGGTGACGTCAAGACTCCGTTCAGACACGCGCCGATAAAGGAGGAGAGTTTCTCGGATTTAAATCTGTATTTGCTGATCGCCATTGTGTGTGTGTCCGTCATCTTTTTACTGAGCCTCATCAGTTTGATAGCTGTAAAATGCCACAGGACAGACGGCAGTTTGGGCAGGTACAGCGCCCCGATGATCACCACACACCCTGACGGGAGCTGGTCTTACTCCAAATCTACTCAGCAGTATGACGTGTGTTTTAGCTCGGACACACTGAAGAGTGACGTAGTGGTTTTCCCTGCGCAATTTCCGCCTGCAGATGCAGAACTGATCAGTATTAATGGAGGAGACACTTTTACCAGAACACAAACACTCCCTAATAAAGACAAGGTAAGATATTAAAGGGTTATTTTTATTTCCTTTCTTTGTTTCATAAAGGCGTGCCAAACTGCTGTATTTTGAGAAACAAAGTTTAAGCACCTCTGCATTAGTATGTGGATTGAGCTGTCCGTGGTTCTGAACTAGAGTAATTTTGAAATGTCTGAAATGCACATCGGTTCGACCTTTTAATGTTAATTTAGCTCTTATTTTTGTATTTGATAGTTGTGTAGTAGATGTGAGCAGTGAAACCTAAAATGGTGAAATTATATCGATGCATATAGGCTTCTGGTCAATTTATTCAATTCGCTTTATATTGTAGTTTAAATGATCGGTATAGTAATCTAAGCAAAGTTGATATTATAGAACAGCATGTTTCTTATAGTTAAATATAGGTTTATTTGAGAATGTAGCTCTCTTCTTGATATGAAGGAATGCTATGGGGAAAATAGTTTACTTGTGATAGTGAAAATGCCACAGAATTCAGATAATGGACACGCTGAAACAAAATATTTTCTTAGAGCATTAGTTCAAGAATTACACATATCTGAAATTCGGTATGATCAGCATCCATCTGTGATATTTGTTTGTGTGTGTGTGTGGATATGAATTCATAAATCCGCTTGGTGTCACCATAGACCGTTGAATCTCGAATCATCTCCCGTGTCTTGAAGCTCCTCCTGGTTTTAGTGGGGAGGAGATTTCACAGGGCTTTGTTTCAGAGAGACTGGAAGAGAGTGTAAGAAGGCCTCGTGTTTTCTCGTCGAAAAAATGGAATATTGTTTAATACTTCATTATTCGCATTGACGAACTTGGAATACCATCTTTCATTTCGTGGATTATTGCGCGGGATTTACTGGATGTCGCAATGCTCTCGACGTATGGAAGGAGATCTATTGTGACCTGTATTGTGTTCGTTGTTTTAGAGTGTTGTTGGGACGCGGTATCAGGGCAGCTCTCTTATTCCGTTTCAGAGGAGGTGAATCCGGGAACATCCGTGGGGAATATCGCTAAGGATCTAAACCTTAATGTTCAGGAACTGGAGTCGCGCATGTTTCAGATTGTCACGGGATCCAAGAAAAAATATTTCGAGGTAAATCTAAAAACTGGATTTCTGTATGTAAGCGAAAGAATAGACCGAGAGGAGCTTTGTGCCAAAGCACCTAAATGTACAGTCAATGTAGAAGCGGTTATCAACAAACCATTAAAGCTTTATCAAGTAGAGGTTAATATTGTGGATGTAAATGACAATTCACCGTCTTTCAGCGAAAAATCACAAACGATAGAAATTGCTGAGACCACCACCTTTCCTGGTGTAAGATTCTCTCTCCATCACGCTTCAGATGCAGATGTAGGAAAAAATTCCGTAACTACTTACAAGCTGAGCTCGAATGAGTATTTTTCGTTGGCTGTACACAAAGGAGGAGATCAGAGTGTGTCTGCTGAGTTAGTGCTGCAGAAAGCATTAGATCGAGAGAAACAGCCTGTGATCCAGCTCACACTGACCGCTGTAGATGGAGGAACCCCCTCTAAAACAGGCACATCTCTTATAATTATTAAAGTTTTGGATATTAATGATAATACTCCTGCTTTTAGTAAGCCCTTGTACAAAACAACAGTTTTTGAAAATGTGGCTATTGGAACGACGATTGCTGTGTTAAATGCAACAGACCTGGATGAAGGCAGTAATAGTGCTATTGTTTATTCTATAATTAAAAGAGATCAGAGTAAAATCCTGCAGATTTTTGACATTGATCCGAATACTGGCGCAATCACAGTCAAAGGTAATATAGATTTCGAGGAGAACAATGCATTTGAGATCCGCGCACAGGCCAGCGACAAAGGGCAGCCTCCGATGTCCACGCACTGCAAAGTCCTGGTGGAGGTGCTGGATATTAACGACAACGAGCCAGAGATAAGCGTGACGTCACTCCTCAGTACAGTGAAAGAGGACGCCAGTATTGGCACTGCTATCGCTCTCGTGTCAGTGATTGACAGGGACGGTGGTAAAAACGGTATAGTTCATTGCGCGGTGTCCAATAAAGTGCCTTTTAAACTTGAGACGAATTACAAAAATTATTATTCTCTAGTAGTAGATGGACCTCTAGACAGAGCGCGCGTCTCAGTATAACGTGACCATCACAGCTACTGATGAAGGGACTCCGCCTCTCTCCAGCACCAGTGTCATTGCTGTACACGTTTCTGATGTGAATGACAACGCGCCGCGCTTTCCAGAGCCCGTCATTAATGTTTATGTGAAAGAGAACAGTCAGATTGGAGCTGTTATTCATACAGTATCTGCTTTAGATCCTGACGTAGGTGATAATGCCCGGATGACATATTCTTTACTAGAGAGCTCTAAAAGCGGCCCGGTAACATCCATGATCAACATAAACTCTGACAGTGGAGATTTACACAGTTTACAGTCGTTTAACTATGAGGAGATCAAAACGTTTCAGTTTAAAGTTCAGGCCACAGACTCTGGTGTTCCTCCGCTCAGCAGTAACGTGACTGTAAATGTGTTTATCCTGGATGAGAATGACAACAGTCCCGGAATTCTCGCGCCCTATTCCGAGCTCGGTTCCGTTAACACGGAGAACATTCCCTATTCTGCTGACGCGGGCTACTTTGTGGCCAAGATCAGGGCTGTAGATGCAGATTCTGGTTACAATGCGCTGCTGTCTTACCACATCTCTGAACCCAAAGGAAACAATCTGTTCCGAATCGGAACCAGCAGCGGCGAGATCAGGACTAAGAGGAGAATGAGTGACAATGACCTGAAAACTCACCCGCTTGTCATTTTGGTTTGTGATAACGGAGAGCCCTCACTGTCAGCGACTGTGTCTATTGATGTTGTGGTTGTTGAAAGCGCAGGTGACGTCAAGACTCCGTTCAGACACGCGCCGATAAAGGAGGAGAGTTTCTCGGATTTAAATCTGTATTTGCTGATCGCCATTGTGTGTGTGTCCGTCATCTTTTTACTGAGCCTCATCAGTTTGATAGCTGTAAAATGCCACCGGACAGACGGCAGTTTGGGCAGGTACAGCGCCCCGATGATCACCACACACCCTGACGGGAGCTGGTCTTACTCCAAATCTACTCAGCAGTATGACGTGTGTTTTAGCTCGGACACACTGAAGAGTGACGTAGTGGTTTTCCCCGCGCAATTTCCGCCTGCAGATGCAGAACTGATCAGTATTAATGGAGGAGACACTTTTACCAGAACACAAACACTCCCTAATAAAGACAAGGTAAGATATTAAAGGGTTATTTTTATTTCCTTCCTTTGTTTCATAAAGGCGTGCCAAACTGCTGTATTTTGAGAAACAAAGTGTGTTTTAAGCACCTTTGCATTAGTATGTGGATGGAGCTGTCCGTGGTTCTGAACTAGAGTAATTTTGAAATGTCTGAAATGCACATCGGTTCGACCTTTTAATGTTAATTTAGGTCTTATTTTCCTATTTGATAGTTGTGTAGTAAATGTTAGCAGAGAAACCTTCTAAAATTGTGAAATTATATCAATGCATATACTGGTCAATTCAGTATTAATTGAGGAGACACTTTTACCAGAACACAAACACTTCCTAATAAAGAGAATAACAACAAATGGGTTGTTTTAAGCCAGCGATTGGGTTGTCTTAAGCAAACATTTAACCCAACCACGGGGTTAAAACAACCCAATTGCTGGGTTAGCCAATTTTTTAAGCCAACTTGGGTTGTTTTTTACCCAGCATATTTTAGAGTGTACGCTATGAGGACTAATTGTCCCCACAGTGATGGCAAAATCCGAAATTCTTGTCTGTGTGTGGACGCTTTTTGGTCCAAATGAGGAAAACTGCTTATAAATTAAGTCTTATAAATGTAATAAGTTTTGTGTGATGGTAGGTTTAGGGGTAGGGTTAGTGTAAGGCGATAGAAGATACAGCTTGTACAGTATTAAAATCTGTATGTCTACGGAAAGTCGTCATTATGTCTATAGAATGTCCCATAAAACATGAAAACCCAACGTGTGTGTGTAGGTGTTTGGGTGAGTGATTGGGTGTTAAGTGTGTGCATAATTTCGCCAAATGTGTGTTTTGATTACTTTATGGCTTCCCCCCATAATCTGCTGAATCTGTTTATTTCGTGATGTTGAAAGTTATTTCAAGAGTATTCAAATTGCTTATTATTTTAACAACAACAACAACAACAATAATAATAAAAATAATAATAATAATAATAATAATAATAATGATGATGATAACAATAATCATAATAATAATCATAATACTAGTTTTATACTAAGACAAAAATGTGTTAGGGTTATATATGACATTATTCAGAATTAAAACAATGTTAGGCCTGTACAAAATATACACAGTATATAAGATTATGTGGTGGCAATGAGTAGCTTCTGTTTGAGGGTTGGATTTATCAATATCTGTTGGATTCTTTTCAACATTATCTTTTAGTATGGTATGCAGTTTTGTTATCAGAACATAGTGTATTTTTACATATTGAGCATGTCTGTCCACACGGTGTCACTGGCAGCCCATGTACGTTTTGAGTTTCTAAGTGAAGCTCCTCCTTTCGTTGGGCAGGGATCCTCGCCTCGTCAGAGGTCTTTGTTCGAGAGCCCTGTCCGCCTTGGAGTTGCTATCTCGGTGTCTCTGCGAAAACAGCAAGCCTGTTATGGAGTATAAATGATATTTTTCTTGTTTAATCGCCAGTCTTAACAAGAGGAAATATGGACATAAAAGATGACGGTTGGTGCTTTAAATGGATCTTTATTATATTTTTCTGTAATAACTGGAATTACGCAGAAGGACAGATTGTTTATTCAGTGTCGGAGGAGGTGAACACCGGGACCACGGTAGGAAATTTAGCAAAGGATCTAAACCTGAATGTTCAAGAGCTTGAGAGAAGAGGATTTCAGATCGTCACAGGGCCCAACAAAAGATATTTTGATCTAAATGCAAATAATGGAATTATTTTTGTTAGAGAAAAAATAGACAGAGAGGAGCTGTGTGGACGGAGCTCTAAATGCGCGTTAGAGTTGGAGGCCATTGTTACCGCGCCAATGAACATATACAGATTTGAGGTTAATATTTTAGATGTTAACGACAATGCACCGGGATTTCGCACCTCAAAACTTTATCTTAATATTTCTGAACAGACATATTCTGGGCAGAGATTTGCATTACCAAGTGCATTTGATCTCGATGTTGGAGTAAATTCTGTAAAAAGCTACAAGCTGAGTCCGAATGAACACTTTTCTCTGGATGTACAGGGCGCAGGAGATCAGAGTGTGTCTGCTGAGTTAGTGCTGCAGAAAGCTTTAGATCGAGAGAAACAGCCTGTGATCAAGCTCACACTGACCGCTGTGGACGGAGGAAAACCTCCAAGATCTGGTACAACACAGATAATAGTTAATGTAGTAGATGTGAACGATAATATTCCTGTGTTCGACAAGCCACTTTATAAAGCGCAAATAGCAGAGAATTCACCTACCGGTGCTTCTGTGATCACAGTGAATGCAAAAGATGCAGACGAGGGTCTTAATGGCGAAGTCATATACTCGTTTATAAATCATGATAATGATAACAGTGTAAACGCGTTTTCAATTAATCCACTTACTGGCGAAATAACTGTCAAAGGCCCTATAGATTACGAAGAAACTCCTGCAGTTGAGATTCGCGTTCAGGCCGAAGATAAAGGGCAAAATCCACGAGCATCATATTGTAAAGTCTTACTCGAAATAATTGATGTAAATGATAACGTACCAGAAATAAGCATAATGTCTTTGGTTAATGAAGTGAGAGAGGATTCGTCTCCAGGAACAATGGTGGGATTAATCACAGTAAAAGATGGAGACGCTGGTAATAATGGTGTTGTGCAGCTCAACATAAACGACTCGGCTACATTTAAATTAGAGAATACTTATAAAAACAGATATTCATTAGTGGTTAACAGTCCTCTAGACAGAGAGCGCGCGTCCCAGTATAACGTGACCATCACAGCTACTGATGAAGGGACTCCGCCTCTCTCCAGCACCAGTGTCATTGCTGTACACGTTTCTGATGTGAATGACAACGCGCCGCGCTTTCCAGAGCCCGTCATTAATGTTTATGTGAAAGAGAACAGTCAGATTGGAGCTGTTATTCATACAGTATCTGCTTTAGATCCTGACGTAGGTGATAATGCCCGGATGACATATTCTTTACTAGAGAGCTCTAAAAGCGGCCCGGTAACATCCATGATCAACATAAACTCTGACAGTGGAGATTTACACAGTTTACAGTCGTTTAACTATGAGGAGATCAAAACGTTTCAGTTTAAAGTTCAGGCCACAGACTCTGGTGTTCCTCCGCTCAGCAGTAACGTGACTGTAAATGTGTTTATCCTGGATGAGAATGACAACAGTCCCGGGATTCTCGCGCCCTATTCCGAGCTCGGTTCCGTTAACACGGAGAACATTCCCTATTCTGCTGACGCGGGCTACTTTGTGGCCAAGATCAGGGCTGTAGATGCAGATTCTGGTTACAATGCGCTGCTGTCTTACCACATCTCTGAACCCAAAGGAAACAATCTGTTCCGAATCGGAACCAGCAGCGGCGAGATCAGGACTAAGAGGAGAATGAGTGACAATGACCTGAAAACTCACCCGCTGGTCATTTTGGTTTGTGATAACGGAGAGCCCTCACTGTCAGCGACTGTGTCTATTGATGTTGTGGTTGTTGAAAGCGCAGGTGACGTCAAGACTCCGTTCAGACACGCGCCGATAAAGGAGGAGAGTTTCTCGGATTTAAATCTGTATTTGCTGATCGCCATTGTGTGTGTGTCCGTCATCTTTTTACTGAGCCTCATCAGTTTGATAGCTGTAAAATGCCACCGGACAGACGGCAGTTTGGGCAGGTACAGCGCCCCGATGATCACCACACACCCTGACGGGAGCTGGTCTTACTCCAAATCTACTCAGCAGTATGACGTGTGTTTTAGCTCGGACACACTGAAGAGTGACGTAGTGGTTTTCCCCGCTCAATTTCCGCATGCAGATGCAGAACTGATCAGTATTAATGGAGGAGACACTTTTACCAGAACACAAACACTCCCTAATAAAGAGAAGGTAAGAAATTACAGTATTGTCATTGCGATTTCTTTGTTTTCTTTTTTTTTTAAAGCGACTTGGATTTCTATAGTTTTCTCTTGTTGACCTTTGTTCTTATTGACTAAAAATACATAACTACATTTTGTTACTTAAAATGCTAAAAGAGCTTTGTGGTTAATGGTGTTCTGCTGAAATATACATACTAATAGGATTTACTTGAATGTTGCGCTTTGGTGGAGCTGTCCGTGGTTCTGAAGTAGATAGTAGTTGTGGCTTGTTGCACATCGGCGCAAAGAATACCTTCCTTTATTTAGTAATATAATTTAATATACATTTTATATATATACTGAATGAATCAATCAGTTTTTAGTGGTTGCAGACGTTCTTATATTGTGAAATTATGGAGAAGCCTTACAAATGAACAACTGCAATATGGCTAATTTAAATATTCTAATTAATATTTATACCTTTATTCGTTCATATCAGCTTATGGTAGTAATGAAAATGAATAGGATATTATAGAACTGCATGTTGCTCATTATGAAATATTAAAAGCTGCTTTGAAATATAGATCTTTCTCTTGAGATGAAAGACGAATATACAAAACGAAAAGGAAAATAGTTTGCGATGATGAAAATGTCCTAAAATCCTCGCATATGTTCATGCTGAAATATATGTCTTATTGAGTATCCTTTGAAAATCGCAGATAACTGCAATTCGATATGATGATCCATTTGTGATTTATTTTTCTTTTTTTTTTTTTGCTAGACATTAATTCATAAATCCGCTTGGTGTCACCATAGACCGTTGAATCTCGAATCATCTCCCGTGTCTTGAAGCTCCTCCTGGTTTTAGTGGGGAGGAGATTTCACAGGGCTTTGTTTCAGAGAGACTGGAAGAGAGTGTAAGAAGGCCTCGTGTTTTCTCGTCGAAAAAATGGAATATTGTTTAATACTTCATTATTCGCATTGATGAACTTGGAATACCATCTTTCATTTCGTGGATTATTGCGCGGGATTTACTGGATGTCGCAATGCTCTCGGCGTATGGAAGGAGGTCTATTGTGACCTGTATTGTGTTCGTTGTTTTAGAGTGTTGTTGGGACGCGGTATCAGGGCAGCTCTCTTATTCCGTTTCAGAGGAGGTGAATCCGGGAACATCCGTGGGGAATATCGCTAAGGATCTAAACCTTAATGTTCAGGAACTGGAGTCGCGCATGTTTCAGATTGTCACGGGATCCAAGAAAAAATATTTCGAGGTAAATCTAAAAACTGGATTTCTGTATGTAAGCGAAAGAATAGACCGAGAGGAGCTTTGTGCCAAAGCACCTAAATGTACAGTCAATGTAGAAGCGGTTATCAACAATCCATTAAAGCTTTATCAAGTAGAGGTTAATATTGTGGATGTAAATGACAACTCGCCGTCTTTCAGCGAAAAATCACAAGCGTTAGACATTGCTGAAAGCACCCTCCCCGGAGTTAGATTCTCTCTCCATCATGCTACAGACGCAGATGTTGGGAAAAATTCTGTAACTACGTACAAGCTGAGCTCGAATGAGTATTTTTCGTTGGCTGTACACAAAGGAGGAGATCAGAGTGTGTCTGCTGAGTTAGTGCTGCAGAAAGCTTTAGATCGAGAGAAACAGCCTGTGATCCAGCTCACACTGACCGCTGTAGATGGAGGAACCCCCTCTAAAACAGGCACATCTCTTATAATTATTAAAGTTTTGGATAATAACGATAATACTCCCGTTTTTAGTAAGCCCTTGTACAAGACAACAGTTTTTGAAAATGTGGCTATTGGAACGACGATTGCTGTGTTAAATGCAACAGACCTGGATGAAGGCAGTAATAGTGCTATTGTTTATTCTATAATTAAAAGAGATCAGAGTAAAATCCTGCAGATTTTTGACATTGATCCGAATACTGGAGCAATCACAGTCAAAGGTAATATAGATTTCGAGGAGAACAATGCATTTGAGATCCGCGCACAGGCCAGCGACAAAGGGCAGCCTCCGATGTCCACGCACTGCAAAGTCCTGGTGGAGGTGCTGGATATTAACGACAACGAGCCAGAGATAAGCGTGACGTCACTCCTCAGTACAGTGAAAGAGGACGCCAGTATTGGCACTGCTATCGCTCTCGTGTCAGTGATTGACAGGGACGGTGGTAAAAACGGTATAGTTCATTGCGCGGTGTCCAATAAAGTGCCTTTTAAACTTGAGACGAATTACAAAAATTATTATTCTCTAGTAGTAGATGGACCTCTAGACAGAGAGCGCGCGTCCCAGTATAACGTGACCATCACAGCTACTGATGAAGGGACTCCGCCTCTCTCCAGCACCAGTGTCATTGCTGTACACGTTTCTGATGTGAATGACAACGCGCCGCGCTTTCCAGAGCCCGTCATTAATGTTTATGTGAAAGAGAACAGTCAGATTGGAGCTGTTATTCATACAGTATCTGCTTTAGATCCTGACGTAGGTGATAATGCCCGGATGACATATTCTTTACTAGAGAGCTCTAAAAGCGGCCCGGTAACATCCATGATCAACATAAACTCTGACAGTGGAGATTTACACAGTTTACAGTCGTTTAACTATGAGGAGATCAAAACGTTTCAGTTTAAAGTTCAGGCCACAGACTCTGGTGTTCCTCCGCTCAGCAGTAACGTGACTGTAAATGTGTTTATCCTGGATGAGAATGACAACAGTCCCGGGATTCTCGCGCCCTATTCCGAGCTCGGTTCCGTTAACACGGAGAACATTCCCTATTCTGCTGACGCGGGCTACTTTGTGGCCAAGATCAGGGCTGTAGATGCAGATTCTGGTTACAATGCGCTGCTGTCTTACCACATCTCTGAACCCAAAGGAAACAATCTGTTCCGAATCGGAACCAGCAGCGGCGAGATCAGGACTAAGAGGAGAATGAGTGACAATGACCTGAAAACTCACCCGCTGGTCATTTTGGTTTGTGATAACGGAGAGCCCTCACTGTCAGCGACTGTGTCTATTGATGTTGTGGTTGTTGAAAGCGCAGGTGACGTCAAGACTCCGTTCAGACACGCGCCGATAAAGGAGGAGAATTTCTCGGATTTAAATCTGTATTTGCTGATCGCCATTGTGTGTGTCCGTCATCTTTTACTGAGCCTCATCAGTTTGATAGCTGTAAAATGCCACAGGACAGACGGCAGTTTGGGCAGGTACAGCGCCCCGATGATCACCACACACCCTGACGGGAGCTGGTCTTACTCCAAATCTACTCAGCAGTATGACGTGTGTTTTAGCTCGGACACACTGAAGAGTGACGTAGTGGTTTTCCCCGCTCAATTTCCGCCTGCAGATGCAGAACTGATCAGTATTAATGGAGGAGACACTTTTACCAGAACACAAACACTTCCTAATAAAGACAAGGTAAGACATTCAGAATCTGATAAATTGATGGAATTTACTAGGTGCTTGTTGGCTGGTTGAATCTTATGTACAATCGCAATATAATCTGTTTGTGTTAATTTTCTTTGTACCAGGCCCTTTTTAATATGTTGTGCTGTCCATGGTGCTGATATGGCTGATTATCAATTGCAAAAAAACATTACAATCGTGCATTTTACAAAGATGGCTTTTTTTTGTTTGTGTATTAGTTTTAGCATTTGTTTTAGTATACCTGTTAGCGTTTTTTTTAAATCGCAGCATATAAACTACTTGGGCGTTGGTTTTGTTGCAACACTGACTTTTTAAACTCAGGTCACACTCATTTTCTCATTAATAAATGTTAAATTAGCAATCAGGTATTTAATATTCGTTTAAAATTAATTAAGTACTTTACATGTATTTGTATGTTTGTTTCTCTCCAGTTTATGTAATCTTTATATCAGCATTTGGATGTTGGAGGTTGTTTTGTTTTATTTCTTTGTTATTTTTTTTTTTTTTATTGAGGTCACGTGATTCCTTTTATTTGTCAGGAGAAATTGTCGCTCATGATCAGCAGTACAGGTTGAGACGGGCTTTGTCCTTTGCACTTTAAACATATTGAATCGTTCAATGTTTATTTCTCTGTTCCACACTAGCCATGTACAGTATATCCACAAGATGTCATCAGCGACCTGCGTAAAAATGTTTTTTTGTTTATTCTCATAGCGACTCCTCCCTTTTTGGGGGCTGGGCGTTTGAGCTCGAGCAGTGCTTTGTTCGTGAGAAGCCACAATAGAGGTTTTCTGGTGTGCAGCGCAGTACATGGTTTATTTTACTGCCACATTGTGCCGATGTGTTTAGTTAGTCCTGTGGATGCGGTGTTGATGGATCATGGCGAATTCACCAAAGCAACGAAATATATGGTGGATATATCTGACTGTATTTTATTTCCTTCCGAGGATGTTTTCAGGGCAAATCGTGTTTTCTGTGTCGGAGGAGGCCAGTCCGGGGACTACCGTTGGCAATATAGTCAAAGATTTAAACCTTAATTTGCAAGAACTGGAACACCGTGGATTTCAGATCGTTTCTGGACCCAACAAGAGGTATTTCGATGTAAATATGAAAACGGGAATACTTCAAATTAAAGAGAAAATAGACAGAGAAGAGCTATGTGGACGCAGCTTAAAATGTGCCTTAGAAATGGAGGCCATTGTTAATTCGCCATTGAACATGTACCGATTTGAAGTAAATGTATTAGATATAAACGACAATTCTCCTTCATTTCACTCCTCGTCGTTACTATTAAATGTATCCGAGGCAGCATTTATAGGGGAAAAATATGCGTTACCAAGTGCGGATGACGCGGATGTGGGCAGCAATTCAGTAAAGAACTACAAACTCAGTCCGAATGAGCATTTCTCTCTGGATGTACAGAGCGGAGGAGATCAGAGTGTGTCTGCTGAGTTAGTGCTGCAGAAAGCTTTAGATCGAGAGAAACAGCCTGTGATCCAGCTCACACTGACCGCTGTAGACGGAGGAAAACCTCCAAGATCAGGAACAATTAACATAATTGCTAATATAATAGACGTAAACGATAATATTCCCTTTTTCACAAAGTCACTTTACAAAGCGCAAATTCCAGAAAATGCTCCCATTGGAACTTCCGTTATCACAGTACATGCTAGTGACGCGGATGAAGGGATAAACGGCGAGGTAGTGTATTCTTTCATAAAACATGTTAATGATAAACACATCGAATCTTTCGCAATTAATCAAGTGTCTGGTGAAATTACAGTTAAAGGTAAATTAGACCACGAATCAAACAATGCTATTGAAATACGCGTGCAAGCGAAAGATAAAGGTTCGCTTCCAAGAGCAGCTCATTGTAAAGTATTGGTCAAAATTATGGACGTTAACGACAATATTCCTGAAATATCTGTAACATCTCTTGTTAATGTTGTGAAGGAAGGTTCACCAAAAGGGACGATGGTCGGTCTGATTACTGTAAAAGATGATGATTTTGGGGAAAATGGATCTGTAAAACTGAAAATAATTGATTCCCTTCCGTTTTTATTGCAGAACACCTATAAAAATAAATATTCTTTAGTTGTTGACGGTCCTCTAGACAGAGAGCGCGCGTCCGAGTATAACGTGACCATCACAGCTACTGATGAAGGGACTCCGCCTCTCTCCAGCACCAGTGTCATTGCTGTACACGTTTCTGATGTGAATGACAACGCGCCGCGATTTCCAGAGCCCGTCATTAATGTTTATGTGAAAGAGAACAGTCAGATTGGAGCTGTTATTCATACAGTATCTGCTTTAGATCCTGACGTAGGTGATAATGCCCGGATGACATATTCTTTACTAGAGAGCTCTAAAAGCGGCCCGGTAACATCCATGATCAACATAAACTCTGACAGTGGAGATTTACACAGTTTACAGTCGTTTAACTATGAGGAGATCAAAACGTTTCAGTTTAAAGTTCAGGCCACAGACTCTGGTGTTCCTCCGCTCAGCAGTAACGTGACTGTAAATGTGTTTATCCTGGATGAGAATGACAACAGTCCCGGGATTCTCGCGCCCTATTCCGAGCTCGGTTCCGTTAACACGGAGAACATTCCCTATTCTGCTGACGCGGGCTACTTTGTGGCCAAGATCAGGGCTGTAGATGCAGATTCTGGTTACAATGCGCTGCTGTCTTACCACATCTCTGAACCCAAAGGAAACAATCTGTTCCGAATCGGAACCAGCAGCGGCGAGATCAGGACTAAGAGGAGAATGAGTGACAATGACCTGAAAACTCACCCGCTGGTCATTTTGGTTTGTGATAACGGAGAGCCCTCACTGTCAGCAACTGTGTCTATTGATGTTGTGGTTGTTGAAAGCGCAGGTGACGTCAAGACTCCGTTCAGACACGCGCCGATAAAGGAGGAGAGTTTCTCGGATTTAAATCTGTATTTGCTGATCGCCATTGTGTGTGTGTCCGTCATCTTTTTACTGAGCCTCATCAGTTTGATAGCTGTAAAATGCCACAGGACAGACGGCAGTTTGGGCAGGTACAGCGCCCCGATGATCACCACACACCCTGACGGGAGCTGGTCTTACTCCAAATCTACTCAGCAGTATGACGTGTGTTTTAGCTCGGACACACTGAAGAGTGACGTAGTGGTTTTCCCCGCGCAATTTCCGCCTGCAGATGCAGAACTGATCAGTATTAATGGAGGAGACACTTTTACCAGAACACAAACACTCCCTAATAAAGACAAGGTAAGATGCGTTAGTACTTAGTTTATTGTATTTTTTATTTTATTTTTTTCGTGGAAAATCGAGTCTTTGCTCCGATTTTGAGCAGCATATCTGGCATCCTCACTGTTTATAGTGTTGTTTGAAGTTGCAAAATATTGTTTTAGAGTGCAAGCTTACATTTGTGCACAGTGGCCATTGAAAAAGTTGACCTGGTTTATTCTTAATATGTAATTGGAGCTGTTTGTGGTACTGAACACCTCACATCCAGATATGAGATATTACTTCCTATCAGGAAAATGGCATTCATGGTACAGTATTTTAAAGTAATTAAACTTATTTTCCCACAGTTATGTTTTTATTTTAATGCAGTGTGCACTGACAAACCATACAAATATGAAAAGTTTAGTTACATTTTTGGTAAATTTTAATAATCAATTAACATTATTGTTCAATGATATGACTAAAATATTAATTCTGACAGTGCATCTACGGCAGTTTTAAAGACATTGGGTCTCTTTTCACTGACTTATCTACTTCGCCTCCATTTGTCCGCGCGGTGTCGTCAGAGACCGAGATATTCTCTTACCTCGCCTCCAAAGCTCCTCCTCAGTTAAGGGAGGGTTCGGTTCATCACGTGGGGCTTTTGTTCGCGAAAGGCCACACTACTGTCTCTGTTTTTGCAGGAGCTGTAATTACGGCGTTGTGTGGTTTTTACCGAATGGATGAAACGGCTTCATTTAAGGAATTATGAAAATGTCAAAACGAGGATTTAAATCGTGGATGTATTTTATAGCAGCGTTTTCCATTTGGAAAATCACCGATGGACAGATTGTGTATTCAATATCAGAGGAGGCTGATCCGGGAACCACAGTGGGGAATATAGCAAAGGATGTGAACCTAAATCTTCAAGAATTAGAGCTTCGTGGGTTTCAGATCGTTTCAGGGCCAAATAAGAGGTATTTCAATGTTCATTTGAAAAGCGGTTTTCTCCTGGTCAAAGAGAGAATAGACAGGGAACAGCTATGCGGAAGGAGAAGCAAATGCTCTTTGGAATTGGAAGCTATTGTTAACTCGCCCTTAAACATGTATAGACTGGAGGTGAATGTTTTAGACATAAACGATAACGCTCCTACATTTAAGTCACCAAAGACAGAACTAAATATTGTGGAATCAGCCTTCCCTGGTGAGAGATTTACTTTACCAAGTGCGTTTGACGCGGATGTGGGCAGTAATTCAGTAAAGAGCTATAAGCTCAGTCCAAATGAGCATTTCTCTCTGGATGTACAGGGCGGAGGAGATCAGAGTGTGTCTGCTGAGTTAGTGCTGCAGAAAGCTTTAGATCGAGAGAAACAGCCTGTGATCCAGCTCACACTGACCGCTGTAGACGGAGGAAAACCTCCAAGATCAGGAACATCACAAATTATTATTAATGTTGAGGATGTGAATGATAACATCCCTGTATTTAGTAAATCTCTTTACAAAACACGAATTATGGAGAATGCGCCCTCGGCACCTCTGTTGTCACGGTCCATGCTAGTGATGCTGATGAGGGCCTTAATGGAGAAATTATTTATTCATTTATACACAGTGATGATGAAAATATTGCCAACGCTTTTGCCATTGATTCTGTCAGTGGCCATCATCTCTGTTGTAGGGAACATTGATTACGAAGCAAGCAATGCCGTAGAAATTCGTGTCCAAGCAAAAGACAAAGGTCCGAAACCAAGGGCTGCTCATTGTAAAATTTTAGTTGAAATTGTTGATGTTAATGATAATGTACCTGAAATTTCCGTTACATCTCTCGCTGAAACGGTGAGAGAAGATGCCACTGCTGGTACAATGGTAGGACTGATCACGGTCAAAGACGGAGACGGGGGGAAAAACGGCGCAGTTGTTCTTAAGATACGCGACTCTGTACTTTTTAGCATACAGAATACCTACAAAAATAAATATTCTCTAGTTGTTGACGGTCCTCTAGACAGAGAGCGCGCGTCCCAGTATAACGTGACCATCACAGCTACTGATGAAGGACTCCGCCTCTCTCCAGCACCAGTGTCATTGCTGTACACGTTTCTGATGTGAATGACAACGCGCCGCGCTTTCCAGAGCCCGTCATTAATGTTTATGTGAAAGAGAACAGTCAGATTGGAGCTGTTATTCATACAGTATCTGCTTTAGATCCTGACGTAGGTGATAATGCCCGGATGACATATTCTTTACTAGAGAGCTCTAAAAGCGGCCCGGTAACATCCATGATCAACATAAACTCTGAAAGTGGAGATTTACACAGTTTACAGTCGTTTAACTATGAGGAGATCAAAACGTTTCAGTTTAAAGTTCAGGCCACAGACTCTGGTGTTCCTCCGCTCAGCAGTAACGTGACTGTAAATGTGTTTATCCTGGATGAGAATGACAACAGTCCCGGGATTCTCGCGCCCTATTCCGAGCTCGGTTCCGTTAACACAGAGAACATTCCCTATTCTGCTGACGCGGGCTACTTTGTGGCCAAGATCAGGGCTGTAGATGCAGATTCTGGTTACAATGCGCTGCTGTCTTACCACATCTCTGAACCCAAAGGAAACAATCTGTTCCGAATCGGAACCAGCAGCGGCGAGATCAGGACTAAGAGGAGAATGAGTGACAATGACCTGAAAACTCACCCGCTGGTCATTTTGGTTTGTGATAACGGAGAGCCCTCACTGTCAGCGACTGTGTCTATTGATGTTGTGGTTGTTGAAAGCGCAGGTGACGTCAAGACTCCGTTCAGACACGCGCCGATAAAGGAGGAGAGTTTCTCGGATTTAAATCTGTATTTGCTGATCGCCATTGTGTGTGTGTCCGTCATCTTTTTACTGAGCCTCATCAGTTTGATAGCTGTAAAATGCCACCGGACAGACGGCAGTTTGGGCAGGTACAGCGCCCCGATGATCACCACACACCCTGACGGGAGCTGGTCTTACTCCAAATCTACTCAGCAGTATGACGTGTGTTTTAGCTCGGACACACTGAAGAGTGACGTAGTGATTTTCCCCGCGCAATTTCCGCATGCAGATGCAGAACTGATCAGTATTAATGGAGGAGACACTTTTACCAGAACACAAACACTTCCTAATAAAGACAAGGTAAGATATTATCATTTAATGACGCTTAGTTGAAAAATATTTGTTCCTAAGCATATGAAAAGATTGGGTTTTGTGATGTTCAGAGCATTACTCTTCTTTGTGGCCTCGTGTTCTTTTATACTTTCCTTTATGCGTAGTTCCTTGAGGAGCTAATTGTATTGATTGTATTGATTTGGCTCTGTGTTTGAAGGTTGCACTCTGTGCAGCTGTATAGCACGGTTTTATATTAAATAAATTCAGTTCAATTCACATTTATTTGTATAGCGCTTTTCACAATACATAGTTTCAATGCAGATTCACAGAACATGAAGTTTCTACATTACAATTTATAGTGATTTGTTATCAGAGGAGACTGTGTCCAAGTTATGGATTTCAGAAAAGTACATATACAAACCACATAGTTAGCTTACAATGTAATAGTAAACAATGTAATATTTTAAGACACAAACAAGGGGCTAATTAAAGTAAAGAATACATGTTAAATATAGAAAAATCTATTTTGCATGGGTGCATGTTGATGCAGAGCTGCGTCTTTTTATAGGCACTATTGAGATATTTAAGGTCTACCTCATGTCCTGTCTGCGTGGCAGGAGGGTGTCCCTTATAGCAGTGGCATTTAATGTTTTATTTTATTTTGTTTTTATTTAATTTTTAGGCTCAATTCTTTATTCGTATGGGTTATTTTAGTCGAATCTCATGTTTACAGCTTGTTTTTCCTCTCCATATGCTTATTTTTCGTCCCTTTAAAGTTGTATAGTAGATAAACTTAAAGGGACGAAAAATAAGCATTCGGAAAAATCAAGCTGAAACATGAGATGATAGGCCTATATGGTGAATTTAGAAATTCAAGTGGTTGCGTTAACTGAACATTATTTGAAACAACGAACAACATGTATAAATAATGTAATAAATAAAACGTTCCCTAATAATAATGAACTTCCCAGGTGACATGAGAAAAAAATGTATAAGTATATTATGTTTGAAAATGTCTCCATAACAGCATTTATTCTTTTGAACCGCTGTACAGCATGCGTATATTTTATTTAATATTTTTCCACAAGATGTCACTATGAGTCTACACATTTCACTGTTCATCAGTTTTGCAAAGCTCCTCCCTGTTTGGGGAGGGTTCTGTTTCTTGAGGAGTGCTTTGTTCTCCAGTCTTCGGTCTGTCTTTGCTAGAGATTCACAGTTTTGTGCTTGCCTCTGAAAATACCGTTTTTGTTTTCAAACGGCTATGGTTACGGAATATAAATACAATGGTGCGACAACGACAAAACACGTCGATCTTTCTCATTGTATTATTTTGCATTTGGAAATTCTCTAATGGGCAGATTATATATTCCGTGTCGGAGGAGGCAAAACCGGGTACAACTGTCGGGAATTTAGCAAAGGACTTCAGCCTGAATTTAGACGATCTGGAGCTTCGGGGATTTCATATCGTTTCAGGTCAGAATGAGAGGTATTTCGACCTAAATCGAAAGACGGGGACACTTTATATTAAAGACAGAATAGATAGAGAGGTGATATGCGGACGGAGCTCAAAATGTGTGTTGGAACTGGAGGCCATTGTAAATTCTCCGTTGAATATGTACCGTTTTGAAGTAAACGTCTTAGATATAAATGATAATGCACCTGCATTTGCCTCTGAGAAAAAATATCTAAATATTTCAGAGCTGGCTTTGCCAGGAGAAAGGTTTCCGTTACAGAACGCGTTTGACGCGGATGTGGGCAGTAATTCGGTAAAGAGCTATAAGCTCAGTCCAAATGAGCATTTCTCTCTGGATGTACAGAGCGCAGGAGGGCAGAGTGTGTCTGCTGAGTTAGTGCTGCAGAAAGCTTTAGATCGAGAGAAACTGCCTTTAATTCATCTCACACTGACCGCTGTAGACGGAGGAAAACCTCCCAGATCAGGGACAATGGAGATAATAGTAAATGTTGAGGATGTAAATGATAACATTCCTGTATTTAGTAAATCACTTTATAAAGCTCGTGTGAGTGAGAATGCGCCACATGGTACATCAGTTGTAACTGTTCATGCAAGTGATTTAGATGAGGGTCCGAATGGGGAAGTAGTTTATTCTCTTCTCAATCATGACTCTAACAAAAACATAATGCCATTTGATATAGATTCCACCTCCGGTTTGATGTCTGTCCAAGGCAATATAGACTACGAAGAATATGCTGCAATTGAAATACGCGTCCAGGCAAAAGATAAAGGCCCAAACCCAAGAGTGGCTCACTGTAAAGTTTTAATCGAAATTCTTGATATTAACGATAATGTACCTGAAATATCAGTGACATCTCTCGCTGAAACTGTAAGAGAGGACGCTGGTGCTGATACATTGGTGGGGCTGATAACTGTTAAAGACGGGGATGCGGCTAAAAACGGTGCTGTTATTCTTAAGATACGCGATTCTGTACCATTCAAGGTACAAAATACTTACAAAAATAAATATTCGCTGGTAGTAAACGGCCCTCTAGACAGAGAGCGCGCGTCCCAGTATAACGTGACCATCACAGCTACTGATGAAGGGACTCCGCCTCTCTCCAGCACCAGTGTCATTGCTGTACACGTTTCTGATGTGAATGACAACGCGCCGCGCTTTCCAGAGCCCGTCATTAATGTTTATGTGAAAGAGAACAGTCAGATTGGAGCTGTTATTCATACAGTATCTGCTTTAGATCCTGACGTAGGTGATAATGCCCGGATGACATATTCTTTACTAGAGAGCTCTAAAAGCGGCCCGGTAACATCCATGATCAACATAAACTCTGACAGTGGAGATTTACACAGTTTACAGTCGTTTAACTATGAGGAGATCAAAACGTTTCAGTTTAAAGTTCAGGCCACAGACTCTGGTGTTCCTCCGCTCAGCAGTAACGTGACTGTAAATGTGTTTATCCTGGATGAGAATGACAACAGTCCCGGGATTCTCGCGCCCTATTCCGAGCTCGGTTCCGTTAACACGGAGAACATTCCCTATTCTGCTGACGCGGGCTACTTTGTGGCCAAGATCAGGGCTGTAGATGCAGATTCTGGTTACAATGCGCTGCTGTCTTACCACATCTCTGAACCCAAAGGAAACAATCTGTTCCGAATCGGAACCAGCAGCGGCGAGATCAGGACTAAGAGGAGAATGAGTGACAATGACCTGAAAACTCACCCGCTGGTCATTTTGGTTTGTGATAACGGAGAGCCCTCACTGTCAGCGACTGTGTCTATTGATGTTGTGGTTGTTGAAAGCGCAGGTGACGTCAAGACTCCGTTCAGACACGCGCCGATAAAGGAGGAGAGTTTCTCGGATTTAAATCTGTATTTGCTGATCGCCATTGTGTGTGTGTCCGTCATCTTTTTACTGAGCCTCATCAGTTTGATAGCTGTAAAATGCCACCGGACAGACGGCAGTTTGGGCAGGTACAGCGCCCCGATGATCACCACACACCCTGACGGGAGCTGGTCTTACTCCAAATCTACTCAGCAGTATGACGTGTGTTTTAGCTCGGACACACTGAAGAGTGACGTAGTGGTTTTCCCCGCGCAATTTCCGCATGCAGATGCAGAACTGATCAGTATTAATGGAGGAGACACTTTTACCAGAACACAAACACTTCCTAATAAAGAGAAGGTAAGATAAGTTAATACATATTTTACTTTATTGGTTAATTAAATATTTGCTCCGATTTCCAGCTACACACCTAACTGGCATCCTCTCTCTTGTCTTGGTTATTTAGTTAGAAAGGAATATGTGTAGTTTTTTGTTTAGATTACTTATGAAACATACTTGTGTCTTGTTTATTTATTGCATATGGTGGACGAGCGTTGTTCTACGTTGTTTATTGTTAAAATGGAATTGGAGCTGTTCGTGGTGCTGAACACAGCCCGTCCAAGATTGCAGAGGCAATTCAGACAGAACATCTCATGATTTTTTCTTCTCATTGCTGGAATGATAACATTTATTTTGCACAATACAGGTTAAAAGAAAAATAATATTTTATTTTGGCACGAAGTGACAAATTTACCAAAAACACACATGCTGCTAAATAATTTAAAAGGTTTGCACCGTAAACTTACTCTGTTTACACGCGTTTCATCTTCAAGTGTTCCCCTCATTTATGTTCTGAAAGTCAATATATGTGTGGGTCGTTGTGGTGTTTAAGTAATAGTTTGATTGACATTTTAAATAATTCGTTAATTTCCCATACAGCTGAAACAGTTTGAAACAAAACATTTTTCCTATAACTATTTTATTCTGGTTGATTTAGTTATGGAAGTAATGATAGAATTACAATTCATTTATTTATATTAGTATTTATTTGTTTGTTTGTTGGATATTTTATGATTACTTAAAACATGTGATATCTTGCTTTTGATTTGTTGATGTGATGGTCAAATTTGTCCGCGCGATGTCAGTATCTGACTGTTGTGTGCGCTTTCATGACACGGCGAGGCTCCTCCTTATTTTCCTTTTTCGTTCGTCCTGCATTAGGGCTTTGTTAGTCCTCCGCCATTGTCCTTGGATACAGTCTACTCGTGGATTTAGCAGAAAACGTTGTACTGACATGCCGGAGTATTTCACTGATTTGACTTTCATGGCAGTGATTTTGTAAAATGGCTTTAACAGAGGGACGCATTTTCAATCCGTGGATTTTTTTCGGTGTCTTTCTTCGCTTTGGTACAGATGGGCAGATTGTGTATTCCATATCGGAGGAGGCAAACCCAGGCACTACAGTTGGAAATGTAGCTAAGGATTTTAACTTGAATTTACAGGACATTGAAAGGCGTGGATTTCAAATTGTGTCGGAGAACAACAGAAGGTATTTCGATTTGAATTTAAAGACAGGTGTTCTTCACGTTAAGGCGAGAATAGACCGAGAGGAGCTGTGCGAACAGAATGTGAAGTGTTCTTTACCTCTAGAAGCAATTGTTAATTCCCCTTTAAATATTAATAGATTTGAGGTAAATATACTAGATGTTAATGATAACCCACCAATATTTCGCACCTTAAAGACAGCAATAAATATTACGGAGTTAGCTATTCCAGGGGAGCAGTTCGCTCTACCAAGAGCCTTTGACGCGGATGTGGGCAGTAATTCGGTAAAAATCTATAAGCTCAGTCTAAATGAACATTTCTCTCTGGATGTACAGGGCGGAGGAGATCAGAGTGTGTCTGCTGAGTTAGTGCTGCAGAAAGCTTTAGATCGAGAGAAACAGCCTGTGATCCAGCTCACACTGACCGCTGTAGACGGAGGAAAACCTCCGAGATCAGGAACAATGCAGATCATTGTAAATGTTGAGGATGTAAACGATAACATTCCTGTTTTCAGTAAACCGTTGTATAAAGCTCGCGTAAATGAAAACGCGCAGCCTGGTACTTCCATTATTACAGTTCAGGCCAGCGACCCAGATGAGGGCGTAAATGGTCAGATTGTTTATGCTGTAGTTAACCACGATAATGATAAAAACGTCGATTCATTTTCAATAAACCCGGAAACTGGCGAGATAACGGTGAAAGGTGATGTAGATTATGAAAGAAAAATGCTGTGGAGCTCCGCGTGCAGGCGAAAGATAAAGGGCATAAACCAAGAGCGGCTCTTTGTAAAGTGCTACTGGAAATTGTAGATATTAACGATAATGTTCCAAAAATCTCTGTGACATCGTTGGTTAATACTGTAAAAGAAGATGCTTCGATTGACACAATGGTTGGAATGATAACTGTAACTGATAATGATGCTGGTAAAAACGGACAGGTAACCTTAAAGATTGAGGGATCGGTTCCTTTTAAAGTTCAGAACTCATACAAGAATTATTACACTTTAGTGGTTAATGGTCCTCTAGACAGAGAGCGCGCGTCCCAGTATAACGTGACCATCACAGCTACTGATGAAGGGACTCCGCCTCTCTCCAGCACCAGTGTCATTGCTGTACACGTTTCTGATGTGAATGACAACGCGCCGCGCTTTCCAGAGCCCGTCATTAATGTTTATGTGAAAGAGAACAGTCAGATTGGAGCTGTTATTCATACAGTATCTGCTTTAGATCCTGACGTAGGTGATAATGCCCGGATGACATATTCTTTACTAGAGAGCTCTAAAAGCGGCCCGGTAACATCCATGATCAACATAAACTCTGACAGTGGAGATTTACACAGTTTACAGTCGTTTAACTATGAGGAGATCAAAACGTTTCAGTTTAAAGTTCAGGCCACAGACTCTGGTGTTCCTCCGCTCAGCAGTAACGTGACTGTAAATGTGTTTATCCTGGATGAGAATGACAACAGTCCCGGGATTCTCGCGCCCTATTCCGAGCTCGGTTCCGTTAACACGGAGAACATTCCCTATTCTGCTGACGCGGGCTACTTTGTGGCCAAGATCAGGGCTGTAGATGCAGATTCTGGTTACAATGCGCTGCTGTCTTACCACATCTCTGAACCCAAAGGAAACAATCTGTTCCGAATCGGAACCAGCAGCGGCGAGATCAGGACTAAGAGGAGAATGAGTGACAATGACCTGAAAACTCACCCGCTGGTCATTTTGGTTTGTGATAACGGAGAGCCCTCACTGTCAGCGACTGTGTCTATTGATGTTGTGGTTGTTGAAAGCGCAGGTGACGTCAAGACTCCGTTCAGACACGCGCCGATAAAGGAGGAGAGTTTCTCGGATTTAAATCTGTATTTGCTGATCGCCATTGTGTGTGTGTCCGTCATCTTTTTACTGAGCCTCATCAGTTTGATAGCTGTAAAATGCCACAGGACAGACGGCAGTTTGGGCAGGTACAGCGCCCCGATGATCACCACACACCCTGACGGGAGCTGGTCTTACTCCAAATCTACTCAGCAGTATGACGTGTGTTTTAGCTCGGACACACTGAAGAGTGACGTAGTGGTTTTCCCCGCGCAATTTCCGCATGCAGATGCAGAACTGATCAGTATTAATGGAGGAGACACTTTTACCAGAACACAAACACTCCCTAATAAAGAGAAGGTAAGATATTTGTATTCAAAGTAAGGGAAACGCATTAATCTATTCGCTTTGGTTCTGAGCTGCAATTTCTTTAATTCTTGTGCTGTATATCACTAATTTAGTATCTATTTTAGATAAAGACAGGAATTTATTGTGAACATTAGCCTTTTCTCCCAAAACTGTTTTATTCCTGTTGCGCACAGGTTTAGAGTGCAGTTTTATCGTCATCTGCATTAGCGCACTCTGTCCATGGTGCTGAAAACGCAAATGCTCTTAGAAATCCACTGATGTTTAATTGATATTGCCACAAACGTATGAATATATTTCTGTTCCAGGTCTTCTTATCCTGTTTTGTAAGTTCACTTTAGGTGTTATTTTTGTATTCACTGTCTTGTTAAGTATGTGCTTTCGATGCCACTGTTATACTTGTCAAGTATTATGTGGATACTTTTGCCATTTTGGACATCATCAAATTTTGTTTTAATTTGATGCTCTTATAACTGATAGATTAAACATCACATTATTTTATTCGATTTAGAAACAGTAGAGTTAGCATTTTTCCGCACGATGTCACTAGCCTTCCATTTAACAGGAGAGTTTCCATATCTCCACTGTAAGCTCCGCCTCTCGTAGGTTCCCGAGCAGTGAGGCTTTGTTCAGAATTCGCCATTGTGTCAGGAAGCTGCTGTAGTGCGTGGTTTCGTGTGAACATTTCCTCAGCGACTATGCTATCGGATTTTCATGATTTTGTCATATCCAGAGGATTTAGAGGCAATGGAATCAAAGGACAATCAAAATGTCGGTCGTGGCTTTCTGTGTTCTTTCTGTGTCGGCTTTGGAATATAACGGGCGGACAGTTTGTCTATTCCGTGTCTGAGGAAGCAAACCCAGGAACTACAGTTGGGAATTTGGTGAAGGATTTTAATCTGAATATTCCAGATCTTGAGGTACGAGGGTTTCATATAGTTCAGGACCGAACAAGAGGTATTTCGATGTGAATACAAAAACTGGCATTCTCCATGTCAGAGAGAATTGATCGAGAAGAAATATGCGAGCAGAATATCAAATGTTCGCTGCCTTTAGAAGCCATGATTAGCTCTCCATTGAATATATACAGATTTGAAATAAATATTCTTGACATTAATGATAATGCACCGCGTTTCGGACATCAATAACACATTTGAATGTCAGCGAATCAGCTTCTCCGGGGAGAGATTTCCATTACAGAGCGCGTTTGATTCTGATGTTGGCGTTAATTCGATAAAGAGCTACAAACTGAGTCCAAATGAGCATTTCTCTCTGGATGTACAGGGTGGAGGAGATCAGAGTGTGTCTGCTGAGTTAGTGCTGCAGAAAGCTTTAGATCGAGAGAAACAGCCTGTGATCCAGCTCACACTGACCGCTGTAGACGGAGGAAAACCTCCTAAATCCGGTACAACAGAGATAATAATTAACGTTGTGGATGTTAATGATAATATTCCTGTTTTCAGTAAGTCTTTATATAAAGCCAGAACTATTGAGAATGCGGCACTTGGTACTCACGTGATTACTGTCCAAGCTATTGATTTAGACGAGGGAGTAAACGGTGATATAATTTATGCAATTGTCAACCATGACAATGATAAAAATGTCATTGCATTCTCGATAAACCCTGAAACAGGTGAAATTATTGTGCAAAAGATGTAGATTACGAGCAGAGGAATGCAATAGAACTTCGAGTACAAGCGAAAGATAAAAGTAATAACCCTAGAGCTGCACACTGTAAAGTATTGGTTGAAATCGTGGATGTGAATGACAACACACCGGTGATAACTGTGACGTCTCTAGTGAGCACTGTTAAGGAAGATGCTCCGATTGACACAATGGTTGGAATGATAACTGTAACTGATAATGATGCTGGTAAAAACGGACAGGTAACCTTAAAGATTGAGGATTTGTTCCTTTTAAAATACAGAATTCGTACAAGAATTATTACACTTTAGTGGTTAATGGTCCTCTAGACAGAGCGCGCGTCCCAGTATAACGTGACCATCACAGCTACTGATGAAGGGACTCCGCCTCTCTCCAGCACCAGTGTCATTGCTGTACACGTTTCTGATGTGAATGACAACGCGCCGCGCTTTCCAGAGCCCGTCATTAATGTTTATGTGAAAGAGAACAGTCAGATTGGAGCTGTTATTCATACAGTATCTGCTTTAGATCCTGACGTAGGTGATAATGCCCGGATGACATATTCTTTACTAGAGAGCTCTAAAAGCGGCCCGGTAACATCCATGATCAACATAAACTCTGACAGTGGAGATTTACACAGTTTACAGTCGTTTAACTATGAGGAGATCAAAACGTTTCAGTTTAAAGTTCAGGCCACAGACTCTGGTGTTCCTCCGCTCAGCAGTAACGTGACTGTAAATGTGTTTATCCTGGATGAGAATGACAACAGTCCCGGGATTCTCGCGCCCTATTCCGAGCTCGGTTCCGTTAACACGGAGAACATTCCCTATTCTGCTGACGCGGGCTACTTTGTGGCCAAGATCAGGGCTGTAGATGCAGATTCTGGTTACAATGCGCTGCTGTCTTACCACATCTCTGAACCCAAAGGAAACAATCTGTTCGAATCGGAACCAGCAGCGGCGAGATCAGGACTAAGAGGAGAATGAGTGACAATGACCTGAAAACTCACCCGCTGGTCATTTTGGTTTGTGATAACGGAGAGCCCTCACTGTCAGCGACTGTGTCTATTGATGTTGTGGTTGTTGAAAGCGCAGGTGACGTCAAGACTCCGTTCAGACACGCGCCGATAAAGGAGGAGAGTTTCTCGGATTTAAATCTGTATTTGCTGATCGCCATTGTGTGTGTGTCCGTCATCTTTTTTACTGAGCCTCATCAGTTTGATAGCTGTAAAATGCCACCGGACAGACGGCAGTTTGGGCAGGTACAGCGCCCCGATGATCACCACACACCCTGACGGGAGCTGGTCTTACTCCAAATCTACTCAGCAGTATGACGTGTGTTTTAGCTCGGACACACTGAAGAGTGACGTAGTGGTTTTCCCCGCGCAATTTCCGCCTGCAGATGCAGAACTGATCAGTATTAATGGAGGAGACACTTTTACCAGAACACAAACACTCCCTAATAAAGAGAAGGTAAGATATTTGTATTCAAAGTAAGGAAAACACATTAATCTATTCGCTTTGGTTCTGAGCTGCAATTTCTTGAATTCTTGTGCTGTATATCACTAATTTAGTATCTATTTTAGATAATGACAGGGGGGAAATTTATTGTGAACATTAGCCTTTTCTCCCAAAACTGTTTTATTCCTGTTGCGCACAGGTTTAGAGTGCAGTTTTATCGTCATCTGCATTAGCGCACTCTGTCCATGGTGCTGAAAACGCAAATGCTCTTAAAATCCACTGATGTTTAATTGATATTGCCACAAACGTATGAATATATTTCTGTTCCAGGTCTTCTTATCCGGTTTTGTAAGTTCACTTTAGGTGTTATTTTTGTACTCACTGTCTTGTTAAGTATGTGCTTTTGATGCCACTGTTATACTTGTCAAGTATTATGTGGATACTTTTGCCATTTTGGACATAATCAATGTTTGTTTTAATTTGATGCTCTTATAACTGATAGATTAAACATCACATTATTTTCTTTGATTTAGAAACAGTAGAGTTAGCATTTTTCCGCACGATGTCACTAGCCTTCCATTTAACAGGAGAGTTTCCATATCTCCACTGTAAGCTCCGCCTCTCGTAGGTTCCCGAGCAGTGAGGCTTTGTTCAGAATTCGCCATTGTGTCAGGAAGCTGCTGTAGTGCGTGGTTTCGTGTGAACATTTCCTCAGCGACTATGCTATCGGATTTTCATGATTTTGTCATATCCAGAGGATTTAGAGGCAATGGAATCCAAAGGACAATCAAAATGTCGGTCGTGGCTTTCTGTGTTCTTTCTGTGTCGGCTTTGGAATATAACGGGCGGACAGTTTGTCTATTCCGCGTCTGAGGAAGCAAACCCAGGAACTACAGTTGGGAATTTGGTGAAGGATTTTAATCTGAATATTCCAGATCTTGAGGTACGAGGGTTTCATATAGTTCCGGGACCGAACAAGAGGTATTTCGATGTGAATACAAAAACAGGCATTCTCCATGTCAGAGAGAGAATTGATCGAGAAGAAATATGCGAGCAGAATATCAAATGTTCGCTGCCTTTAGAAGCCATGCTTAGCTCTCCAATGAATATATATAGATTTGAAGTAAATCTAATTGATATAAATGATAATGCACCCGCATTTCAGACATCAATAACAAATCTAAATATTACCGAATCAACTATTCCAGGGGAGAGATTTCCATTACAGAGCGCGTTTGACGCGGATGTGGGCAGTAACTCTTTAAAGAGCTACAAACTGAGTCCAAATGAGCATTTCTCTCTGGATGTACAGGGTGGAGGAGATCAGAGTGTGTCTGCTGAGTTAGTGCTGCAGAAAGCTTTAGATCGAGAGAAACAGCCTGTGATCCAGCTCACACTGACCGCTGTAGATGGAGGAAAACCTCCTAAATCCGGTACAACAGAGATAATAATTAACGTTGTGGATGTTAATGATAATATTCCTGTTTTCAGTAAGTCTTTATATAAAGCCAGAACTATTGAGAATGCGGCACTTGGTACTCACGTGATTACTGTCCAAGCTATTGATTTAGACGAGGGAGTAAACGGTGATATAATTTATGCAATTGTGAACAAAGACAAAAATGTCGATGCATTCTCAATACACCCAGATACAGGAGAAATCACTGTCCAAAAAGATGTAGATTACGAGCAGAGGAATGCGATCGAACTCAGAATACAAGCAAAAGATAGAGGTTATAATCCAGCTGCACACTGTAAAGTATTGGTTGAAATCGTGGATGTGAATGACAACACACCGGTGATAACTGTGACGTCTCTAGTGAGCACTGTTAAGGAAGATGCTCCGATTGACACAATGGTTGGAATGATAACTGTAACTGATAATGATGCTGGTAAAAACGGACAGGTAACCTTAAAGATTGAGGGATCGGTTCCTTTTAAAGTTCAGAACTCATACAAGAATTATTACACTTTAGTGGTTAATGGTCCTCTAGACAGAGAGCGCGCGTCCCAGTATAACGTGACCATCACAGCTACTGATGAAGGGACTCCGCCTCTCTCCAGCACCAGTGTCATTGCTGTACACGTTTCTGATGTGAATGACAACGCGCCGCGCTTTCCAGAGCCCGTCATTAATGTTTATGTGAAAGAGAACAGTCAGATTGGAGCTGTTATTCATACAGTATCTGCTTTAGATCCTGACGTAGGTGATAATGCCCGGATGACATATTCTTTACTAGAGAGCTCTAAAAGCGGCCCGGTAACATCCATGATCAACATAAACTCTGACAGTGGAGATTTACACAGTTTACAGTCGTTTAACTATGAGGAGATCAAAACGTTTCAGTTTAAAGTTCAGGCCACAGACTCTGGTGTTCCTCCGCTCAGCAGTAACGTGACTGTAAATGTGTTTATCCTGGATGAGAATGACAACAGTCCCGGGATTCTCGCGCCCTATTCCGAGCTCGGTTCCGTTAACACGGAGAACATTCCCTATTCTGCTGACGCGGGCTACTTTGTGGCCAAGATCAGGGCTGTAGATGCAGATTCTGGTTACAATGCGCTGCTGTCTTACCACATCTCTGAACCCAAAGGAAACAATCTGTTCCGAATCGGAACCAGCAGCGGCGAGATCAGGACTAAGAGGAGAATGAGTGACAATGACCTGAAAACTCACCCGCTGGTCATTTTGGTTTGTGATAACGGAGAGCCCTCACTGTCAGCGACTGTGTCTATTGATGTTGTGGTTGTTGAAAGCGCAGGTGACGTCAAGACTCCGTTCAGACACGCGCCGATAAAGGAGGAGAGTTTCTCGGATTTAAATCTGTATTTGCTGATCGCCATTGTGTGTGTGTCCGTCATCTTTTACTGAGCCTCATCAGTTTGATAGCTGTAAAATGCCACCAGGACAGACGGCAGTTTGGGCAGGTACAGCGCCCCGATGATCACCACACACCCTGACGGGAGCTGGTCTTACTCCAAATCTACTCAGCAGTATGACGTGTGTTTTAGCTCGGACACACTGAAGAGTGACGTAGTGGTTTTCCGCGCAATTTCCGCATGCAGATGCAGAACTGATCAGTATTAATGGAGAGACACTTTTACCAGAACACAAACACTCCCTAATAAAGAGAAGGTAAGATATTTGTATTCAAAGTAAGGGAAACGCATTAATCTATTCGCTTTGGTTCTGAGCTGCAATTTCTTTAATTCTTGTGCTGTATATCACTAATTTAGTATCTATTTTAGATAAAGACAGGGGGGGAATTTATTGTGAACATTAGCCTTTTCTCCCAAAACTGTTTTATTCCTGTTGCGCACAGGTTTAGAGTGCAGTTTTATCGTCATCTGCATTAGCGCACTCTGTCCATGGTGCTGAAAACGCAAATGCTCTTAAAATCCACTGATGTTTAATTGATATTGCCACAAACGTATGAATATATTTCTGTTCCAGGTCTTCTTATCCTGTTTTGTAAGTTCACTTTAGGTGTTATTTTTGTATTCACTGTCTTGTTAAGTATGTGCTTTCGATGCCACTGTTATACTTGTCAAGTATTATGTGGATACTTTTGCCATTTTGGACATCATCAAATTTTGTTTTAATTTGATGCTCTTATAACTGATAGATTAAACATCACATTATTTTCTTCGATTTAGAAACAGTAGAGTTAGCATTTTTCCGCACGATGTCACTAGCCTTCCATTTAACAGGAGAGTTTCCATATCTCCACTGTAAGCTCCGCCTCTCGTAGGTTCCCGAGCAGTGAGGCTTTGTTCAGAATTCGCCATTGTGTCAGGAAGCTGCTGTAGTGCGTGGTTTCGTGTGAACATTTCCTCAGCGACTATGCTATCGGATTTTCATGATTTTTTCATATCCAGAAGATTTAGAGGCAATGGAATCCAAAGGACAATCAAAATGTCGGTCGTGGCTTTCTGTGTTCTTTCTGTGTCGGCTTTGGAATATAACGGGCGGACAGTTTGTCTATTCCGTGTCTGAGGAAGCAAACCCAGGAACTACAGTTGGGAATTTGGTGAAGGATTTTAATCTGAATATTCCAGATCTCGAGGTACGAGGGTTTCATATAGTTCGGGACCGAACAAGAGGTATTTCGATGTGAATACAAAAACTGGCATTCTCCATATCAGAGAGAATTGATCGAGAAGAAATATGCGAGCAGAATATCAAATGTTCGCTGCCTTTAGAAGCCATGCTTAGCTCTCCAATGAATATATATAGGTTTGAAGTAAATGTAATTGATATAAATGATAATGCACCCGCATTTCAGACATCAATAACAAATCTAAATATTACCGAATCAACTATTCCAGGGGAGAGATTTCCATTACAGAGCGCGTTTGACGCGGATGTGGGCAGTAACTCTTTAAAGAGCTACAAACTGAGTCCAAATGAACATTTCTCTCTGGATGTACAGGGCGGAGGAGATCAGAGTGTGTCTGCTGAGTTAGTGCTGCAGAAAGCTTTAGATCGAGAGAAACAGCCTGTGATCCAGCTCACACTGACCGCTGTAGATGGAGGAAAACCTCCTAAATCCGGTACAACAGAGATAATAATTAACGTTGTGGATGTTAATGATAATATTCCTGTTTTCAGTAAGTCTTTATATAAAGCCAGAACTATTGAGAATGCGGCACTTGGTACTCACGTGATTACTGTCCAAGCTATTGATTTAGACGAGGGAGTAAACGCTGAAATAATTTATTCAATAGTGAATCACAACAAAGACAAAAATGTCGATGCATTTTCAATAAATCCGGAAACAGGTGAAATTTCTGTACGAAAAGATGTAGATTACGAGCTGAAGAATGCGATCGAACTCAGAATACAAGCAAAAGATAGAGGTTATAATCCGAAAGCTGCTCACTGTAAAGTATTGGTTGAAATCGTGGATGTGAATGACAACACACCGGTGATAACTGTGACGTCTCTAGTGAGCACTGTTAAGGAAGATGCTCCGATTGACACAATGGTTGGAATGATAACTGTAACTGATAATGATGCTGGTAAAAACGGACAGGTAACCTTAAAGATTGAGGGATCGGTTCCTTTTAAAATTCAGAACTCATACAAGAATTATTACACTTTAGTGGTTAATGGTCCTCTAGACAGAGAGCGCGCGTCCCAGTATAACGTGACCATCACAGCTACTGATGAAGGGACTCCGCCTCTCTCCAGCACCAGTGTCATTGCTGTACACGTTTCTGATGTGAATGACAACGCGCCGCGCTTTCCAGAGCCCGTCATTAATGTTTATGTGAAAGAGAACAGTCAGATTGGAGCTGTTATTCATACAGTATCTGCTTTAGATCCTGACGTAGGTGATAATGCCCGGATGACATATTCTTTACTAGAGAGCTCTAAAAGCGGCCCGGTAACATCCATGATCAACATAAACTCTGACAGTGGAGATTTACACAGTTTACAGTCGTTTAACTATGAGGAGATCAAAACGTTTCAGTTTAAAGTTCAGGCCACAGACTCTGGTGTTCCTCCGCTCAGCAGTAACGTGACTGTAAATGTGTTTATCCTGGATGAGAATGACAACAGTCCCGGGATTCTCGCGCCCTATTCCGAGCTCGGTTCCGTTAACACGGAGAACATTCCCTATTCTGCTGACGCGGGCTACTTTGTGGCCAAGATCAGGGCTGTAGATGCAGATTCTGGTTACAATGCGCTGCTGTCTTACCACATCTCTGAACCCAAAGGAAACAATCTGTTCCGAATCGGAACCAGCAGCGGCGAGATCAGGACTAAGAGGAGAATGAGTGACAATGACCTGAAAACTCACCCGCTGGTCATTTTGGTTTGTGATAACGGAGAGCCCTCACTGTCAGCAACTGTGTCTATTGATGTTGTGGTTGTTGAAAGCGCAGGTGACGTCAAGACTCCGTTCAGACACGCGCCGATAAAGGAGGAGAGTTTCTCGGATTTAAATCTGTATTTGCTGATCGCCATTGTGTGTGTGTCCGTCATCTTTTTACTGAGCCTCATCAGTTTGATAGCTGTAAAATGCCACCGGACAGACGGCAGTTTGGGCAGGTACAGCGCCCCGATGATCACCACACACCCTGACGGGAGCTGGTCTTACTCCAAATCTACTCAGCAGTATGACGTGTGTTTTAGCTCGGACACACTGAAGAGTGACGTAGTGGTTTTCCCCGCGCAATTTCCGCATGCAGATGCAGAACTGATCAGTATTAATGGAGGAGACACTTTTACCAGAACACAAACACTCCCTAATAAAGACAAGGTAAGATATGACACATAGCCTTAAGTATATTAATTTGCTTTAAAATGTGAAAACCGAAAATAGATGTGTTTGTACTACTGTTAAAGCTTCCTATTTTTCTTTTATTTTGTCATGTTACTGCATAGTTTTCTCAACGAAGCCACTTGGTGTCAGTATAGAAATGCTGTGCAACATTCGTGCGCGCCCACATTGGCTCCTCCTCGTCCTTACTTGAGCACGCGCTCATGCGCTTTGTTCTATTTCTTCTTTATGGCTTTATGCATAAACACATGACATATAGTGGAATATAACCAAACAATGGAACCTGTTTTGTTAATGTTATTTTTGCAGCGATTGGTGGAGTTTACAAAATAGATGCGCAATGGCTAGGATCATTCTTCTCGGCGGGACTGTTATTTGTCTGCTTTTGCTGCGCCTGCTGTCTATGGCTTCAGCCCAGATCGCATACTCCATTTCAGAGGAGGTGAACGCGGGTACATTTGTTGGAAATATCGCAAAGGATCTCAATTTGAATATTCAAGAGCTGGAATCACGCGGATTTCACATCCCTGCAGTTTTGGGAAGGAAATATTTTGAGGTTAATTTGAGAACTGGTGTTCTGTTCGTCAGCGAAAGGATCGACAGGGAGGAATTGTGTCCTGCCTCACCGCAATGTTCAGTGAATTTAGAAGCCATTGTTAATAATCCATTAAACCTGTTTCGCATTGAGATAAATATTTTAGACATTAATGACAATGCTCCGTCGTTTCGTGTTAGGTCTAAGCAATTTAACATTTCGGAGTATGCGTTTGTTGGCGACAGATTGCAGTTGCCGAGAGCGTCGGATCCTGATGTTGGCGCGAACTCGGTAAAGCTACAAACTGAGTCCGAACGAGCATTTCTCTCTGGATGTGCAAAGCGGAGGAGATCAGAGTGTGTCTGCTGAGTTAGTGCTGCAGAAAGCTTTAGATCGAGAGAAACAGCCTGTGATCCAGCTCACACTGACCGCTGTAGACGGAGGAAAACCTCCAAGATCAGGAACAATGCAGATAATCATAAATGTACAAGATGTAAATGATAACGCACCCGTGTTTGGGAAAGCTCTTTATAAAGTGCGTCTTGCTGAGAATGCACCACTGGGAACATTAGTCATAAATCTGAATGCCACTGATTTGGATGAGGGTGTAAATAGTGAAATCATTTATTCTTTAGTTCACCAAGACAGCGATGACAAAACAAACAACGTTTTTAAAATTGATTCTGCCACCGGTGTCATTTCAGTGCAGGGCAGTGTGGATTTTGAGCTACACAATGCTTATGAGATTCATGCTCAGGCTAAAGACAAAGGAGCGAGTCCGCGGTCCGCGCACAGTAAAATATTAGTAGAGGTTTTAGATATAAACGACAACGAGCCAGAAATATCATTAACTTCACAAGTGAACACAGTGAGAGAGGATGCTAAAAAAGAAACAACGGTTGCTTTGATAACGATATCTGACAAAGACTCTGGAAAGAATGGGAATGTGCACGGGAAAGTGGTAGGTGATGTTCCTTTTAAATTGCAGTCATCGTATAAAAATTATTATTCTCTTGTAGTGGATGGGCCGTTGGATAGAGAGCGTGTTGATCGATATAATGTCACAATCATGGCGTCAGATGAAGGGACTCCGCCTCTTTCTTCCACACGGGTTTTCACGGTGTACGTATCTGATGTTAATGACAATCCCCCACGTTTTCCAAATCCTGTCATAAATATATTTGTAAAAGAAAATGGTCCTAAAGGCCAAATCATTTACACTATTTCTGCTGTTGATCCGGATTTAGATGAAAATTCCAAAATTACTTATGGATTACTGGAACCACTTCATAAGTCTGGCACTACATATTCTGTTGTTAGTATAAACTCTGACAGTGGAGATTTACACAGTTTACAGTCGTTTAACTATGAGGAGATCAAAACGTTTCAGTTTAAAGTTCAGGCCACAGACTCTGGTGTTCCTCCGCTCAGCAGTAACGTGACTGTAAATGTGTTTATCCTGGATGAGAATGACAACAGTCCCGGGATTCTCGCGCCCTATTCCGAGCTCGGTTCCGTTAACACGGAGAACATTCCCTATTCTGCTGACGCGGGCTACTTTGTGGCCAAGATCAGGGCTGTAGATGCAGATTCTGGTTACAATGCGCTGCTGTCTTACCACATCTCTGAACCCAAAGGAAACAATCTGTTCCGAATCGGAACCAGCAGCGGCGAGATCAGGACTAAGAGGAGAATGAGTGACAATGACCTGAAAACTCACCCGCTGGTCATTTTGGTTTGTGATAACGGAGAGCCCTCACTGTCAGCGACTGTGTCTATTGATGTTGTGGTTGTTGAAAGCGCAGGTGACGTCAAGACTCCGTTCAGACACGCGCCGATAAAGGAGGAGAGTTTCTCGGATTTAAATCTGTATTTGCTGATCGCCATTGTGTGTGTGTCCGTCATCTTTTTACTGAGCCTCATCAGTTTGATAGCTGTAAAATGCCACAGGACAGACGGCAGTTTGGGCAGGTACAGCGCCCCGATGATCACCACACACCCTGACGGGAGCTGGTCTTACTCCAAATCTACTCAGCAGTATGACGTGTGTTTTAGCTCGGACACACTGAAGAGTGACGTAGTGGTTTTCCCCGCGCAATTTCCGCCTGCAGATGCAGAACTGATCAGTATTAATGGAGGAGACACTTTTACCAGAACACAAACACTTCCTAATAAAGACAAGGTAAGACTTTATTTGGGGCCACTATTAGTCCAGTTAAAACATATTTTTTTTACTTAATTCCTATGTGTATTCAAAGATCTTGGGTTCCTGATATCTCCTGTTGAATCATGAGCTGTATTTAGATCTGAGAGCTCTCCATGGTGCTGAACCACACTGAGATTGAGCATAGTTTGACTCTGTCCAGCAACAGTGTGCTGAATAATGCCTTATTGAATACCTATTCATTTGACCGAAGTAAACAGATTATTTTCAAGTTTTCCCCTCATATTTGCAACTGGATATATATTAAATTTCTGACCTCTTGTTTTATGCAGAGATTACCACGGCTGTTTCTAGGTCTGAACGGTCAGACGGCTGTCACGTGAAGCGGATTTGCCGCTGTCTGTGTCTTGTTAGTTAAAGAGGCCATGCTCGGCTTTCGTGTTTCAGTTGGAAAAACTCTGGCACATAAACAGGAAACACGGATGCTGCTACTGCGGGCTTGAATTTATTTACCAGTGCTATCTTACTGAACACATGCCTTTCCCTTGTTTACGTCCTCGTCTTTTTTTCCCTTCTTCTTCACTTACTGCATGCAGTACTGGCGCTCCTTTTCATAATATTGTGTCTCCCATTCCAAACACTATCTCTTTTTCTATCTCCTTTTCAATCCATTTACAAGCTATTTCCCAATGGAAAATTTATTTAAATTCACTTTGTAAACAGGATTCAGCAGATTAGCATTAGCAGAACATGTTTAACTCTCTCTCTCTCTTCATGCAGCTGAGGCCTCTCAGCAGGGTGTGAGCCAAACAGATCATTTCTGCAGCCTATAATTTGGAGAATGTCTGTCTTATATCCCTATATATAGTTTTGTTTCATTCACAAAAATAAACCTGTATTTTATTTCTTACATGGTTTGATACCGCGAATGGTTGGATGCTTTCTCTCTTTTATCTGTCTATGCTTTTGTGTCAATCTGGCTGTGTTTGTCTTTGCTGTAGTGTTTAGAGATTTCATCAGCTTGCATGAGCTTGTTTTGTAAGCCACATATTTACATATCGTTTTAGTTACTATCAGCATAACAATAAGATCATTTGCGGTGGGAAAATAACCTAAATGTTAAAATTTCTTGGCTTTAACAGCAGAATTTGAGCTGACATGAGCTCCAGAGAAGAAAAAAAACTGATGACCCATAAGCATAATTTGAGAATGTTTCAAAGAGCCTGTGTAATTGAAGCAAGAACATCTGACCTTTTGTAAAAACAGGGTTAGCATTATTTGTGCACATTTGATTATTAATGTTCTGTGCACAACAACAACTGCCTTTTTGTAGGTTTTGTGTGCTTTATTGTAGGAGGATTGTTTTTTGTCTCACCTTTTTTTTTTTTTTTTTTACAGTTTTACAGTTTTTCAGTAGACCTGCAGATTTGCTCTTCAGTTGTTTTTGCTTTGTTGTGTTGAGCAGAATCACACAAAGCAGAATTCAGCTCTGTTATTGTCTCTGTGCTGGCTGAGATTTTCCTTCCAAGCTGATGCATGTTGGCTGTGTGGGAGAACGAGAGGGGGATGGGAGAGAGAAAAAAGGGATAGAGAAAGGGAGGAGAGTGGGGGTGTTGAGAAAGGAGAGATGGGATAAAAGGTAGAGGGAGGAATACGCAGAGAGGCAGACAGCGAGAGAGAGAGAGAGAGAGAGAGAGAGAGAGAGAGAGAGAGAGAGGGGAAGTGGAGTGGGGGAAGGGATGGTAATTTTCCGTTCTGCGCTGCAGGAGCCCTTGGTTTGCAGGCTGAGCTCACAGCTGTGACATCATCACTGTCAATCACACCAAAACCCCACCCTGTGCTCCAGTTCTGAGGACAGTCACTCTGACAACAACCGCAAACATAGTCATGAGTGTATATGTGTGTCTGTGTTTCTGATAGTTTGCTAATATGAGAAGAGGTTGCATAAGTAAGAGTGTTTCATTACAGTCCTGCGATGACCCTGGTTTGTTCAGAGCATTGAATAGATTTCATGAGCACATTACATAGATAGAAAGAAAAGAGTTCAGCTTATTGCTTTACATTTCAGCAATTTCCCTTAGTGCAAGTGAAGTCCTCTCATTATGAACAGATAGAAAGTGAATTTAACATCAGTTGTGCTGCATTAGAACATTAGATCCTCCTTTGTATCATGACTTGCAAGAATGAGAGCACTAAGGCTAATATTTGTTTATTTTATTGCGTCTTGTTAGTTGTTAATTTCTTTTTTTTATTTTTTTTGAACCTCTGGTTTGTGGCATGGTTATTTTTAAACATAAAAACACATTGTATTTAGCCTTAAACATTTTAAATTGGCAACATCTACTGTTTGGCTGATACCTTTGAAGCAATTTTAGAGCTAAATTAAATACAAATTGATGTTGTCATTTGTTTGTTTTTTTATCGCCCAGTCCTAGTTTTTTTCCCCTACAGTTATGAACTAGACCACATCAGTTCAGTGACCAGTTACTGTATAAGCAGGTTAGTGGCATATCCATCTTTTGTTCTCTTTCTCTTCAGTCTCCTTCCTGTTCTTTCTGAACACACACCATAATGATGTTACATTGCAATCTTAGCACTTAGTGTCTTTCCTTATCCCTCCATCTCCAGGTTGTCATGGCGACCGGGCTCTGTTTCTTTAGAACTAGCCAATGCTGCATTTTGCCACACCCACAGAGAGAGAGAGAGAGAGAGAGAGAGAGAGAGAGTTAGAGAGAGAGAGAGGGGGAGAAAACAGGAAAGAGCACGCTGTGCAGAGTCTGTGTGAGCAGAAAGGGTGTGGTGAGCTGGTAAATGAACGGAAAAGACAGTAGAGTCAGAGGATGTTCATGGAAAAGAGGGAATAAATGGGGAAGCAGGTGGTATCAGGCCAACAAATGAGGGTTTCAGAGAGACAATAAAACAGATTTACTGAATTAATTCACTCTCGGGATGGTGAGTGGAGAAACAGCAACCGCTGGGAGTTTAGCCACTGATTAAACATGACAGCATTTATCATAGGCTTATTGAGAGACTGAGAGAGGGAGGGAGGGAGGGAGGGAGGGGGGGTATATTTAAGTTGGTAAATTGTGTTACTAATAAAACAAATCAGGGGTTCAGTTTTATAATTTGAGATGTACAATTCAGGCTTTTGACTATTGACATATCTGGGGCATATATTAGCTTGTTCTGCTTAAATAATATGAGTTGTGTACAGCTGTGCAAGGAATTTGAGAATACGTTTAGGACACACAAATCTGGACATTTGTCTTTGCAAAACTCTTTGATTTGGCCATTATAAACCTCACAAAGTTGGACAAACTAAGAAGCTATTTATATCCCTGATGCACTCATTTATTAACCTGTTCACTTCTAAATAAACCGTAAAAACTTATAGCAAGCCAACTGTTATGTGTACTACAGATTCATTTACAAAACTATTATGAAAAATTCTGACTATGAAAAGTGGCATTGCATTTCTTTTTATAGTGTAAATATACCTAATTTCATCACTTAGAAATCAAAAGTCAATACTTTGAGAAACAAATACATTTTTGACCATGTTTATTTTGTAAATGTATACTGAATATACAAGTCAAGTCACCTTTATTTCTAAAGCACTTTATACAATACAGATTGTTTGAAAGCAGCTTTACAATAGTAACAAATTCAAATTCTGCTGTAAAGCATCTCTAACAAGCCAATATGGTCATTATTCAGCTCAAGTCAGTTCAGTGTTGATTCAGTTCAGTTCCATAACTGTGTAAAAGTCATCAGTTGTGTATATATACTTTATATACAGTGTATTTGTGCATGTGTATGCTATGACAAATTCCTGCACTCTGAACAAGCAAAACACACAACAGAGTAATGTTTTACATTTACACAAATAATGTTTCACATTATTCACATCTGTGTGTAGATCATTTTATGTTTGAGTGTAGAGTTACTACACAAAAATACAATTTTTTGAAAAGTTTAAATAGTTTGTAATGAAGTGTTTGCTTTTGCAAGAGATGTCTGAGGTTTTGAATCTTGTGTGTGTGTGTTTAGTGGTTTTGTGTGTATAGTTTTGAGGAATGGAGCCATAGTTTTAAAAACTGTGTGTACGCATTTTTGTATGCATATTCAGTGTGTGCACATATATACATATACTTTTCCACAAAGTTCCACTTTTAGCGTCAAAGCAATAAAAAAAAATCTGTAACAGTACTTTCTTAGGTAAGTACATTTTAAGTACATGTAAGTGCACATACTGTAAAATAAGGTGCGTTCACAGATGTCTGGCCTCTATAACCAAGCAGCAAAGAGTAAAACAGAGGGAAGAGGAAACTTGTCTGCTTGATATTCTGGCTTTCACACACATTCACACATGTTCGGGGTCGTCAGTAGTGGCTTTGTGGCTCTGTCTGTGCAGAGGTCTACTGAGGCTTGTCTGCATCGCCTGATAGCTTTGTTTCACCTCCACAGGCGTCTGTTTTAGAATCAGGCTTCTGAAGGGCAGCCGGTGCTGAGGCAGCAGGGTTTATCAGGGCCCCAGAGGTTGAATTGTTTTGTGTTCAGGAAAATCATGGCCTGCTCTCTGACGGAGAAATGTAATGGAGGAGAAATTACACACTCTTTGGGATCGCAGATCCGGGAATCGCGTTGGCTTACAGATAGATAAAGAGAGTTCTGGGTGCGTTAAGCTGTGCCTGCAGAGAATAGAACAGAGAAATCTGAATGTTTTATTTATTCTGCAGTACCTAAAAGGCTGATTTGAAAAAGTGCTAGAAGGTTGAATGCTTGTCTAAAAATCTAGGCTATGATTAGTAACGCCTATTTTGGGAGTTTTGCTTAATTAATAGCAATCTATAAATATTTGACTCTGTTTCAATTTGATTAGAGATACCTGGTTTTCCAGACAATGTTTAAGACCCAGACAAAAATGCATGTTGTAGCTGTTTTAACTGAAAGCAACTTGCACTGGCATATCTTAAAATATGTCCGTGGCATTGTTTTGTCCCGTGGCATTTGTAAGGTGTTTTTTAAATGTATTTATTTATTTTTAAGGCACATTTATAAAAGCTGCTTAAACGTCCTAATTGAACTAAGGCCTAATCCTAGCTTAATCTAAGTCCTTCTGTAAAATACAATTAGGCAAATCCAAATTACAAGAAAAGTGGTCACCAAAAAAAAAAAAAAAAAAACACAAATTGACCTTCCAAAACCAAATGCAGAAAAAAATAAAAAAAAAAAAAAAAATATATATATATATATATATATATATATATATATATATATATATATATATATATATATATATATATATATGTCATGCTACAAAATACAAGAGTAGCAACACATCACACACAATGCATGCTACAAAATAAATAAAAAAAAAAAAAAATAAAAAAATCATAGTGCAAAATGAAATGTGATGTTTTAATCTGTCCTTGCCACTAGAGTTTGATGATTGTTCAGGATGTGACAGTTTGTTTTAAAATAATGCAGTCATTTAATGGAGACAGAGAAGGAAAAAGATAGGAAGAATAGGTCTTAAAAATAGATTATATTGCAAGAGAAAAGGAGGAGATGACTGACAGGCATCCGTATTGAGAATAAGAGTATAGCTGTGTTTAGAGATGAGATTTAAAAAGAGGATTTATTTGTTCTATTCCTTTGTCTTTGGAGGCTAAAAATCAGAGCAAGAGATGCATCTAATGCATTCTGATATGTGAGATGTAGAGACCTGCAGTTCTTCTTTTGTACCCATAGAGGTCTGACTTTACCCATGCTCTGCAACATCCAGTGGAGCATGCATGCTGACACACCCAGTCATTCTTTTCTTCTTGGTCTTTCAGGCTATATCTATTTAAAATTCAGGTCTCCTAGAAATAAAATAGTAAAGGTGTCATAGAAAAAACTAAAAAAAACTTTATTAAACATGATATTGATTTTTATGTGTAGTGTATACCATTGTATGTAGTCATACATATCAAAAGCTGTGTACATTAAATAGCACAATACAAATTTAGAATTTAATTAGATTAGAAACACAGGATTCAAATAAAATAATCCATTTAACAAACATCTATGCTAAATATTAAACATTAAATAACATGTTTTTTGAATAGAGTGGTGGTTTTCTGATGATGTCATCTGCCTAACCCCTTTTACTATGAATGATAGATGCAGTGAGGTCATCACTCGTGGCTCTGAGCTGTGTGACAATGAAGAGGGAAGCCCCAGTCAAACGGAAGCCACAAAACTGACTCACACACATTCTGTAGACAGACAGCATTGACTCACACACTCGCATAAAGACCCTCATTTCATAGAGACATGTGAGGACAATTGAACACATGAATTATAGAAATAAACATTAGTGCTCAGACTCACCTGACTCACTTCTAACGACTGTGCAACAGTCTCAAAGCTGCTCCTGCAAAGCTGAACAATAGCCATTATTGCAGTCTAATGAATGTCTTTTTAAAGGGGCAATAACTGCACTGTAATGATCCAGCGTTAATATTTTAGAGTCATTTATAATGAGTGAGCTGGAAATTAATATCTAACAGTAGCACTCTGGTGAGCTGTAGGCTGTGATACAGTGAGGTGATGAGATTTTTTTCTTCCTATTATTTTGTCATGTTCTGCCCTATGCTGTCAAGTCTGTCTATCTATCTATCTATCTATCTATCTATCTATCTATCTATCTATCTATCTATCTATCTATCTATCTATCTATCTATCTATCTATCTATCTGTCTGTCTGTCTATCTATCTATCTATCTATCTATCTGTCTGTCTGTCTGTCTGTCTGTCTGTCTGTCTGTCTATCTATCTGTCTGTCTGTCTGTCTGTCTGTCTATCTGTCTGTCTGTCTGTCTATCTATCTGTCTCTCTGTCTGTCTGTCTAACTATCTGTCTGTCTATCTATCTGTCTATCTGTCTGTCTATCTATCTATATCTGTCTGTCTATCTATCTATCTATCTATCTATCTATCTATCTATCTATCTATCTATCTATCTATCTATCTATCTATCTATCTATCTATCTATCTATCTATCTATCTATCTATCTATCTATCTATCTATCTATCTATCTATCTATCTATCTATCTATCTATCTATCTATCTATCTATCTATCTATCTATCTATCTATCTATCTATCTATCTATCTGTCTGTCTGTCTGTCTGTCTATCTATCTGTCTATCTATCTATCTATCTATCTATCTATCTATCTATCTATCTATCTATCTATCTATCTATCTATCTATCTATCTATCTCTGTCTGTCATTTTCAATGATTTTCAATCCTGCAATTGTATTTCCTTTTGTAATGTCTTTAAATGGTCTCAGACATTTGAATGCCACTACACGTATGTTCTGCTTACATGTAGAAAATCTGATAGTTGAAGTAAAGGTTCCTTAAAGAAGTTTTAACTGTAATAATGTACAGACGTATTTCAGGGGAAGCCAATGAATGGGTGGTCGATGAGAATTGTAGAGGACAGTAATATGTCCCATGACAGAACTATGCAGCCATTGCATAACACAGATGCTACTTGTTTGGGTGAGTTTCAGCTTCAGAAGGAGCAAAGCAGCATCTTTTTTGTTTATTCTGACAGTTGTCTGTTTGGGCAGAGAGTAGGAGAGATAACTTCATCTAAAACCCTGAGGGGGAAAACAATTAGCAGCAGACAGCAGATGGATGTGATTGTAACAGGTAAGGCAGGGAGATGTCAATGTTGTACAAATGCATCACAGCACAATGAGACACAGACAACAACAGTGAAAGAATGTGTGTGCGTGTGTACGTGCTAGACAGACCTCGAAGGAAAGGCCAGGTGTTTGAATCAGCTTGCGTGCATAATTGGCGAGATTGCCAATGATGTTTTCCGTCCCCCTTCTTTCAAATGGGCGTAAACAGCCGTGCGTGTCCCGCAGGGAGCGTCTGTGAAATGTCAGCTCAGTCAGAGCTCAGCTCACCTAAAATAGGAAAGATGTCTGTGCTCATTCTCCAATACGTGAATAATACATAAATGATGCATGAATAAATTAAAAAGTGAAAGTAAATATAAATATGTTTAATTCTATAGTTCAAATAGATATTTTTATAGAGAATTTTCTCAAAACAGTAAGTTAAGATCTTGCTCACATCATATTTTGTTTAATTGTTTTAAGCTAATTAAATGTGTTTTAGCATGTGTGCAGAAGAGTAAGTACAGTTGTCAACAATTTGTACAATAACTAAATGCACATGGCTTGTTGATGAAAACTGAAGCGTTGATTCTCAGTGAAAATGTCAAACTCTTCACAAATTCCAAACATTCTTTATCGTGTGAGCCATCACATGCAAAATGATCCATTCAATATTCAAAATCTGTTGGACATGCATGTATATTACAATCATAAAATGTGTAATGTCTGGCAAATGGCCGTGACACTGTAATGAATTAGGAATCACAATCAAGGAAGCATACAGTCGGCTATATGAATTTTGCCCACCATTTTTGAACAGGAAGGAACGTCACAACCCCTAAACAGCAACGGCAGAAGAAACGTAGAAATGTGTTATTTGTAAACTGAAAATGCATGCTTGTTATGGAAGAGCAATAGGAAGATATATAAGAATGTGTGGTGTCAGGGGGAAATATTTGTAAAAAAAAAAATACATAAATAAACAAGCGACTGAATTTTCGGTTTACATGTAACACATTTCTACAAAAATAAATATGAAGGTGTCTTTAACTGCTATGTACTAACATTTAAATTAATAATTTGATATAATGTACTTATTGTGTACATACATGTTTTTACATTTTACCTACATTTATAAAACACCTGCATTGATTACAGCTGTAATTAAATATACAATTACACTGTTGACCCTTCCCTTACCCCTTAAACCACCCATAAACCTACCCATACCACTAAACCTGTCCCTATAACCTACTTGTAGCCCACCTCATATAACAGCAAAAGTGTTTTGCAATACAATATGAACACAATACTGTGCTTTGTATTTTTGGTGTAAGTAAGTACATAGTAGTTAATGACACCTCACCTACTCTCATAATGTGACCAAATGTCCATTTTCTTTTTGTGTACAGTATGGACTTTTCAGAGTACATTTTTAGTTAATGCTGAATCTAGAGCATTCGGCTAGACAAAACTCACATTCTTGAATAGTGCAGAAAACAGTCAACTAAGAAGTAGAAAACACATGAAATTTGTATATAACAAATAGTTCCATGGTTAAACAAACAAACAAACATCTAAGCAGTTTGACCAGTGTGGCTCACACAATGACAAAAACACCTTTTATTTTGGTGGCATTGGCTAATTTACTGACACGTGAACAGTCTTTGAATGTTTTGGGTGAGTATACATTTTGCAGACATGCAATAGAGGTCTGATGTTCCAGCAGTTTAGAGAATGTTAAGACTGTTTTGAAGAATGTGCCAAAGCGATTGAGAAAACTGTAAAACCTTCAGTTTCTCTTTTTCTCATGTTTTTCCCTCCCTCACAGCGGTTTCTCTCTCTTTCTCTCTGTAGTGCTGTTCAGAGCTAGTCACTGTGTTCTCTTTTGTCGTGGGCGCTCAGATTCTTTAGAGGCAGAGAGGGTGAAAGGCGGGGGAGCGTTCACGGGCCCTGTGGCCTGATGATTCAAAGCACTGGGTCCTTCTAGGTCATTCTTCTAAACATCAGCCTAAACAGCACTGCTGTTTGTACAGCAACGCCTGCCAGACATCACAGTCTCATTTGCTGTCAGATAACGCCGCTAGTTGTCACACATTTTATTACAGTAAATATTTGACTGGGACGGTTTATTTCTATGTAGCCATAAACCTTAAAGTCTTATACAAAGGCCAGTGTTTAGGTCGACTATACATTTTAATTGGATCATATACTGCAAAACACTTTGGAAACCCATAGTATGGTCACTTCTGCCCAGAGACAGCATGAGCTGGCTGCTCCGATGTGTGAGATGTGTGCTAATATCTGACCGGAGAGAAAGCCAGATACACTGCCCAGAGTTTATAGCTTCCAATGGATATCTAATAGCCCCAGTGGACATTAATAGATATAGTGTCAGGGCTGTTGGCGGTCTGATGTGATTTCCTGCCCTGGCCTTGATTAATTAAAAGAGTTGGATTGGTTCCTGTGAGGTACCGTTATTAAGCTTGAAGCTCCGCATCAAACAGGCAAGAAGTCGACCCCACAAGACATATACAGGATGTATTTCAGTTGTATGCATATTTGATTTGCTTTGGCTATTGGTATGTCTTGCATAATGCATAAATATTATTGATGATTATTCAGCTATTTATTTAAGAGAAAATATTATTTATTGCTTGCATACAGAACTGCACACACACATACCGTAAAACCTACAGTAACAGTTGTTCTAACTAACCCTTTTAGTTAACTTTACTTAATGAACAATAATTTGTTGACAAACAATCCTTAATAGACTTTTCACTATTTCCTCCACTTCTGCAGTTATCCTTCTTCTTAGTTGCGTTCACTCATTTCCCAAAGTCATCTGGAATGTTGAATTGTCAATACAACTGAAAATCAACATAAGTTGACTTCATGTTGATGTCGATTTCCTAAAATGGTTTTGTCACCATTATGGAGATTTTAGTGTTCCCTTTGGTTGGGCACTTGGAACATTTTATATTACTACAATTCCCTTACTGTTGCAGGGATGCAACAAGAAATCACAGATATTTATGGTTTCAAAGGAAGATAAGTAATAATTATGTTGCTTTTAAAAGATTACCTATTTCTCTCTAAAACTCAAACTAACCTACATTTCAGGTTGAATTGTGGTCTATTAAAACTGTATTGATAACAACATATTCATTCTGCAATGCACTCTGGGAGTAGTCTGTTACTCATAAATAAGTCAGTAAAACTTAGAAATTTACTAGAGGCAATAAGTTTGCAAGATTTTTTCAAGTAAAGTTAACAAATAGACAATGCAACTCCTATCTCAACTCACCCTTACAAACCCATACGTCCACGTAAGAATCCTGCAAAATAAATGAGGCACAAAATCAATTTTTCAAACTGTCCTCTTCACTGTTCCTCACTGGTGGAATGATCTTCCTAACCTCTGTGAAAGTTTTTATTTTTTATTTTTTTATAAATATATACTTTCTTTCTATACTATCTCTATATAGCCTGCACTTGCCTCGTTGAATCCCAACTGACTACGGTCAGATAGGGATAGAGGAGGAAAGGGGCAATGGTAGGCTGGCTCATTAAATGTTTGTCCCTGCACCTATTTTGTGCATTTCAAAAGAAGTGGATGAGCAACATGATGATAAATACAAAAAAGGGGCGAGAGATTAGAAAGAAGTGTGTGGGAGATGCACAGCAGTCAGAGAGGCTTCATTTGTAATCGGTGACAATTTAATCTGTCAGTTTAGGGGACAGTAGGAAGAGCGAGTGAGTGTCCAGCGAGTCAGCGCTGACGGCTAACTATAAGAGCTGTCAGCAGTATTGAATGCATAGACGCTGAGAAGTGAGAGGGCTTTCTGAGATGAAAGGCGAAAAAGAGAGGGGAAAAACAAGTCAGGGTACTGCCAATCATTATTTTATATGTTCATTAAAAGTCAAACATATCATTGTGATAAAATAAAATGAATTGCTCTTATGAAGGTAAAATGTCATGTATGAGAGGGACATTTTCTGTATAGAATTCAATTTAGTCACCTTAGTTGTGCGCTGAGAAGAGGAGACAATGAAAAAAGGGCGGTGGCACTGTCTCTGTGATTGAATGCAGCCGTGTTCTCAATCGATATTAATGAGAATGTTTTGAAAACAAGACGAATGCTGTGAAGGCTAAAGAAAGCGATCGTTTCCTTAATATAGGTGTGATTTTTAATTCTTCGTGGCGCATCTGGTTGTTAATAAGCTTGTCGGTGTTTTTGTTCGGAGGTGCTGAAATGCAGTGAGCTGCGCTGGTTAGAGCGCGTTGCTCCCATCCCCCGCCTGTACATCTCAGGGTGAGGGAGGGGGACAGGAGAGAGAGAGAGAGGGAGGGAGCGATAGGCAGCACCCTTGTGAGGGGAAACAAGAGTCAGCTTCGCGGAGAGGAGAGAATAAAAAGAGCTGGGGCGCAAACAAAAGAAAGAACATGGATGAAGCAGGAAAATGTCTGTTTGAAAAGACAAGCGCAGCGGAGACTTTGGTCATCCTGCACGTATTCTGCCCGTTTTTTGGATGCCGTGGTTTGGAGCTCTCGCGCGGCGAGCTCTAAAGGCGGAAAGCGGTTTTTAATCCGTCTGTGGATGTTGCCAGCTTGCGATGGCTGTTGCAGGGCGATGTAGCTGCACAAAAGAGAACGTGCCTCTTTGTTTATGTTTCTTCATTGTTCTACTAAGTGTCCTTACAGATGCACAAATTCGTTACAGCATTCAGGAGGAGCTGGAAAGCGGCACTGTCGTTGGGGATCTTGTTCGGGATCTCGGGCTGGAGCTGCGAAAGCTTTCGGCACGTCGGATCAGAATCAGCTCCGACAGTGCGCGGCGGTACTTCAACATCAACCACAAAACTGGTAAGCTTGTTATAAGCGACCGGATTGACCGCGAAACGCTCTGTGAATTCAGCGGGACCTGCACGCTAAGTCTCGACGTGGTGTTAGAAAGCCCATTTGAACAGCACAGCGTGGATGTTGAGATTTTGGATGCAAATGACAACTCGCCGCTTTTCCCTCGAGACGAGTACCAGTTGGAGATCTCCGAGGGCGCACAGCCAGGCGCGCGGTTTTCCATTGAGGGCGCGCAAGATTCTGACGACGCCTCAAATTCCGTGCGCCATTATCGCCTCACCTCAAACGAACACCTGGCGCTCGATTCAACCAAACCACCTGCAGATGGAAAGCACATAGAGCTCGTGCTGAAAAAACCTTTCGACCGAGAGCTTTTGCAGTCTCACCAGTTTCTAATCACTGCTACTGACGGCGGATCGCCTCCGCGCTCTGGCACAGCCAAAATCAACGTGCGCGTTTTGGATGCCAATGACAACGTGCCAGTCTTCGACAGCTCCGTATATAAAGTGAAACTGCGGGAAAACTCTCCCGTTGGCGCGCTGGTAATTAAATTAAACGCCACAGATAGAGATGAAGGCTCCAATGGGGAGGTGTATTACTCTTTTAGCTCGTACACGCCAGATCGAGTGAGGCAGATGTTTTCTGTAGACACAGACAGTGGGGAAATTCGAGTAATGAGCAATGTGGACTATGAAGACACCAACAGCTATGAGATGTATATCCAGGCAGCAGACCGGGGCCAAGGGGCTGTAGCAGTGCACTGTAAAGTGGTGGTGGAGGTGCTGGATGTGAATGATAACCCTCCTGAGATTGTGCTATCCTCTCTCTCCAGCCCAGTCCGAGAGGACGCTCGGGCAGACACTGTGGTGGGTTTAATAAGCATAAATGACAAAGACTCTGGACAAAACAAACAGGTCAGCTTGGATATCATTCCCCCTGACCTTCCCTTTAAAATCAAATCATTCCGAAATCATTACACCATTGTTACCTCAGCCTTTCTGGACCGTGAGACTATATCATCATATAATGTCACAGTTACAGCCATGGATGGTGGAACACCGCCTCTTTCATCGTCAATGACAGTTCGAGTAGAAGTGGCAGATGTGAACGACAACCCCCCACGTTTTAAACAGACTTCATACACTGTTTATGTCTCAGAAAACAATGCAGTCAGTGCACCTCTGTGCGTCATCAAGGCAACAGACCCGGATGCCGGTGAGAATGCTCGCATCACATACACCGTCCTCAATGACAACAACCATGGTATTTCAGTGGCATCATATGTTTCTGTCAAACCTGCCACAGGTGAGGTGTACGCACTACGGTCGTTTGACTTTGAGAAGTTGCGTGAGTTTCATTTCCAGGTTAAAGCTCAAGACAACGGTGTGCCACCTTTGAGCAGGGTGGCAACTGTTTATATTTACATCATGGACACCAACGATCACAGCCCGCAGTTTGTTCGCCCAGCGGCAAATGGCTCACACTCCTCAGAGACTATTTTGCGTAACTCAGAGGCTGGCTTCCTTGTTTCACGTGTGCTAGCTTGGGACTTAGATGCTGGAGAAAACGCCTGGTTGCTATACAGCCTCCATCACCCACCTGAATTGGACTTGTTTAAGGTGCATGAGCACACAGGTGAGATCCGCACAACACGGAGAGTATTCGAAGACAATTCCACTGTCTTTAGCCTGACAGTGCATGTACGCGACCATGGTTTGCCTCCTCGCTCTGCATCTACAACAATCACTGTTGCCGTCATGGAACTCCCACCCAAAGTGGCCCCAGACCCAAAACGCATAATCAGGCCACATGGCACATTGATGTTTTCCGAAGTGACCCTGTATCTTCTTATTGCCCTCAGTGCCACCACCTTTGTTTTCTTGCTCACTATCTTCGTCCTTGCAATTGTTCGCTGCCATGCCTACTGCAGCCAACCAGACGCTTGCTCTTGCTCTCCTTGCTGTGTGTCCAAGAAGAAAAAGAAGACAACGATGAAGAAAGCAACCAAAGATGGTGGTGGTGGAGGAGGAGGTGGTGGAGCTGCCGGTGGTGGAGCAGGTGGAGCCACAGGTGGAGGTGGGGGCGCTGCTGGTGGGGTCACGTTTCAGCAACAGTCCGCAGTTATGCGGAGAGATCTGAAAGTGGAGCCACACTACATTGAGGTCCGAGGAAACGGCTCTCTAACTAAAACGTACTGCTATAAGACCTGCCTGACTGCCACCTCAGGAAGTGACACTTTTATGTTCTACAATACGGGCCGACCAATGAGTGGGACTTGGGGTTCAGGGGCAGACCGTTTCTTCACAGGACAGAGCGGGCAGTTTGTGCGCAGACTGAGCATGCCCGACGCTACGGCAATACAGGTGTGTGCAGTGCCCACACTCTTATAGCATTCATCAAGTGAATCATCCATCTATGCATGAAGACAGGAGAAATTTTGTTCTTTCTTGCTAATGTGGTGCATTTTCACACTCGGATATGATGATGATTTAGGAGTAGCTTTGGCATTTCTGTGGTTGTTGTTGCTTCCAAATACACAGACAAAAAAAAGTGTAGAAATTATTTTCACTCAGAAATCACTAGTATTTCACAGTTAATACAAAGGGTCAGCAAGTGACACATTAAATTAAATGTATTATTACAAAATGTATTTTCTTATAAAAGAAACTACAATATTATTTGATTTATTTACAACTTTATTTTTATTTTTGTTATAGTATACTAAAGTTGTATTGCTTATTGTTGGCAGTATAGCTACAGACCTGTTTTCAAGACCGGGAAGCTCAGGTTTCTTGCTTAGTATATATCAGGGCTCGGTAATGGATGCCTGCCTGCTGTTGTATTGGAGCATTTTCACTTCTTTTTCTTTTTGTGCCTCATTAATTCACAGCAGCAGTCTCTAGTGTGCACTGCAGAATGCATGCGTTTGTGTGTGTGGTTATGATAATTTATGGTATCAGACTCTCTTTCCACTTGTTTACAGCTGTCATCATATTGCATTTCATCAGTTATGCATTTACTTTTTCTCCTTTCCTCTCACATGCTTGTACGCTTGCCCTCTCTATCTCCAGCCTGTTCTGCAGTGCGCTGTTTCAGGACAGCTGGGTGTGTTTATATTTAGAGGTGTGAAGCTCAAACAACACTCCAGTTTCTCTGTACCCACACTTAAATCTCTCAAGAGAGGCTCTCCAGCCTAGCTTCAATTTAGTTAACTTCATATTGAACATCATCCACCAAAACCAAGACAGATAGATAGACAGATAGATAGATAGATAGATAGATAGATAGATAGATAGATAGATAGATAGATAGATAGATAGATAGATAGATAGATAGATAGATAGATAGATAGATAGATAGATAGATAGATAGATAGATAGATAGATAGATAGATAGATAGATAGATAGATAGATAGATAGATAGATAGATAGATAGATAGATAGATAGATAGATAGATAGATAGATAGATAGATAGATAGATAGATAGATAGATAGATAGATAGATAGATAGATAGATAGATAGATAGATAGATAGATAGATAGATAGATACAATTTATTACAGTTGAAGCTTTCTGTATCTGCTCTGTTAGTTCACCAAAGATCATCTTTACAAACTGAGTTTGTTGATCAAATTGTGAGTGTTTCAGGGATTAATCGATGTGAAAATGTGTGAGTGCCTCTTATTTGTGAAGCAATTACTGGCTCATTTCAGATGTTCTCATTAAATGTCAGTCATGTTTGTTCTCCCAGAATGTGATTAAGTGGCAGCGGAGCGGTTTCTGGTGGCTGATTGGGTGATTTGGTTTGAAAAGAAAAAGAAGGAAGGATTGTGATTGGTTGGTGCAGAGGTGCGAATGCTGTATCTAGGCGAGGTGTGTCCACTCAGAAGGAGAGAGAGAGAGAGAGAGAGAGAGAGAGAGAGAGAGAGAGAGAATGAGAAAAAGAGAAAAAGAGAGTAAGGAACTGCTGGTGAGACGAGATCAGACTGAACTCATTATCTGCCTCTCCTCACACACCACACACACACACACACACACACACATGTTGTGTTTCCATGTTTTATGGGGACATTCCATAGGCGTAATGCATTTTATACTGTACAAACCGTATTTTCTATCCCTGCCCCTAAACCTACCCATCACAGGAGACATGCTGCATTTTACTTTTTCAAAAACCCCATACCGTAGGGATTACCAGTCCACACACACACACACACACACACACACACACACACACACACACACACACACACAGTGTAAGTGATAATTCAAAGACCTGTGAGATGAATAAAGAACAGATCCCCAGTTTTTTTTCTCAGTAACCCGTTTCATATTCACTTGATTTGAGTGTCTGTAATTTCTGTATTTGTTCATCCCAAATCAAAAGTCTTCCTACTTCATAGCCTTATTTACTCATATTGAATGAGTCATTGTACATTATGCATTATGGGAACATTGTAAACACAATTGGTGCATCAAATGGTTACATTTTCAGTCCTTTGAATCTGTTATTCTCTTGATATTAGAGGTTTTGCCATTCAAATGTGGTTGTTGTGACAGTGAAAGGTTCGTGCTAGGTTGAACATTAGTGTTTTTTGGTTTTTGCATGACTGGGAGCACATGTGTATAGTTGTTTTGCAGGCTTCTGTGATGGATGTGTGTGTTTGCGTGTTGTGTGGAGGAAAAGCAGGCCCTGCTGATTACACTGCGAATTGGATTTCACATTGATGAATGTCCACCAGGAGATGAAAACTGTGACAAAAGGATGGGTGGGGAGCACAAATACCATTTCTGCCTTAGGTATCATAGATTAGGTATCATACCACACCTGGGTGAACATAAACATTCACCCAAAAAAAAAAAAGAAGAAGAGGGAAAAAATTATTTTACGTAAAGAAAATCATGTATTTTACATGTGCATGATTCACTAGATTATCCAATCAGATTATGGATGTCTATACACTGTGCTTCTTAAACCTAACCTGTCATTTTGTCTCATTGGCTCATTAGTACAGACTGACTTGAATGGGGTGTCTGACAAGGGAGACATCCACAATGTGCAATGGTGGGGGGTCCTCAGGACAGGTTTGAGAAGCACTGGTCATCACTGGTGATTTTTGCATTGGGAAATTATTTTTTTAATGGCAATTAATAAGCAAAACATTCTTTCACCTTGTGCATTTTGACTGCAGATATGCCTCAGTTTCTCTCTCTCCCTGAGGAGACTCATTAAAATCGATCTCACCCCTCTGCTACTGCTCCTCCAAGGTTTTATGACCTTGATTTGTCCCTGTGTCTGTTTGTTTGAATGGATGGTCTGGCTGGTTCAGATTTTTGGATGATGAGCATCTCAATTCATGATTGATGTTTGTGAGTATGTGTGTGTGTGGACGACATGGATCAAATTTTGACCTAAATCTAACCCTTTTTCCAAAGCCACAGTCCTGCAGCCATCATGACCATATGACTACACTCCAGCATGATTAATTAATGAGAAAATATTGTTTTTTTGATCCTTCTCAGCGCTTAACGTCATCTCTTTCTCTCTCTTTTTGTGTCTTTGTCTTTCTCAGCCTAAAGTCCCCAATACAGACTGGAGATATTCAGCGCCCTCAGAGCAGGAATGCAAAGGTAAGACTTGATTGGTTTTGTTGTCCTAATTTTTCTTTTTTGTTGCATTTACTAAATATTCCCCATTAGGTTACACTGGTAAAATTTTAAATAAAATGTATGATAATGACTCCTTTAAATCGCTGAATCTAGTGATAGGAAGGTAAGAATAGAATATCACATTGGCCCTGTTTCAACCTGGAATTAAGATGCGTTAAGATTGGATCACAAGTGGACGATGCTAAATACAGGTGTAAACTGGGTCTAAAACGATTTGAGCTTGTCCACTTTCAACCGATGGCAACGAAGGACATTGGTAGATACATTTTTTCTGTCGTTAAACTAGCAAGATGTGTGTGTGTGTGTGTGTGTGTGTGTGTGACTGATCTCGCTGTATATTATGGGAAGTGCACTAGCCAGATGGGATTTAAACTTTAAACTTCGGCGTGAAGACGAAAAATGAACCAAGCACAATGTTCTATCACCATTCCTGATTTATAACACACACTCACAGCATTCGGCTGGTCTTGTGTCTGTCAGAGCAGAAACAAAATCTGCTGCTCTCTGTATGTTTTTCAGTCATCTCCAAGGTCGTTCATAAATACATTTTGTAAGCTTATTTTGTCCATTAGATTGAAAGATCTGAAAAAGCAATGCATTTAGGACAGAAGTGGTTGAAAGTGGACAAAAGAGATGGATTAAAACACGAGGTGTAAATGGGTCTACCTGTGATCTAATTGACCAAAACACATCTTAATGCCAGGTGTAAACGGTGCCTATAAGATGATGCTGGTGTGATCATGGAAACTGTGCACTGGCATTACATTACCCATAAATCACTGGACCATGTTGGTAGTTCCAGTGGATACAGTTATCCACCACTTGTTCTGAAACAACCAAAGGTCTAATAAAGTTACACTACAGCAGCCGCTGAATGACCAGTACAGCTGTAGAGCGACAGTTTCTGTGGAAGCAGAAGTAGGTCACACGCGGCGATTGAAGTAATGCCTTCAGCCATGTCGGCAAAACGATGGCAACGAAGGACATTGCAGACAACAGACTGGACAGCACATTCACATATGCCAGAGATGTGTGTGTGTGTGTGTGTGTGTGTGTGTGTGTGTGTGTGTGTGTGTGTGTGTGTGTGTGTGTGTGTGTGTGTGTGTGTGTGTGTGTGTGTGTGTGTGTGTGTGTGTGTGTGTGTGTGTGTGGACTGGTAATCCCTACGGTATGGGGACAAAATGTCCCCACAAAGATGGCAATATCCAAATTTTTGTCCTTGTGGGGACATTTTTTTGGTCCCCATGAGGAAAACATCTTATAAATCACACTAAGTGATGTTTTTCGAAAAAGTAAAAATGCAGAATGTCTCCTGTGATGGGTAGGTTTAGGGGCAGGGGCAGTGTAGGGGGATAGAAAATATGGTTTGTACAGTATAAAATGCATTACGCCTATGGAATGTCCCCACAAAACATGGAAACACAACATGTGTGTGTGTGTGTGTGTGTGTGTGTGTGTGTGTGTGTGTGTGTGTGTGAGAGAGAGAGTGAGATTGAATGAACTCTGATCTCCATTAGTGGTACACTGATTCCCTCCTAATTACAGCAGGGTTTAATGAGAGCTAATGTAGCCACGCAAATCATTCTCATGCATTAAATCAGATTCCTGTCTCACAATTTATGTACTTGGAGAAACCATTGGAAAATTAATTTCACATTGATGATGCTCTTGCTTTCTTTTGCTTGAGTTTAAGGCAGATTTATAAGGGTTTCATTGGCAGAAGGTCATAGCTTTGTTTTATTAATGTTTACTATAGCTCATATTTAGAGAGATTTGACACTTAAAACTCAAGTATTTTCAATGGGCAACAGTTTAGGGCCCTATCATACACCCGACGCAATGCGACGCCAGGCGCAACGCAATTATTTTTTGCTAGTTTCAGCCGGATGCAGTTATCATTTTCATGTCCAGCGCCACGTTGTTTAAATAGCAAATGCACTCGTGCCCGTCTGTTCGCCCATGGTCGTGCTGGTCTGAAAACCGGGTTTGTTCAGGCGCATTGTTGGCGCGTTGCTATTTTGAGGCAGCTGAAAACGACTGCACCGTTGACCAACAAAAACCTGGTCTTAAGTCAATAGTGCAGTATTTTTTGTGTTATTTAAAGGGCATGTCCTCCATGTAAATAGCGAATCCTCCATGGTGTGAGTGCAACTGGCTTTTAAAGGAAATGGGAGATGAGACTCTAATTGGTTTATTGCACGTTACGCCCGAAAACACGCCCATGATTCATTAAGAGACTAGGTACAACCCTTTTTGGACCATGCACATGGCGCGCCCACCATTTTTTCTGTCGTTAAACTAGCAAAAGTGGATTCGGACATGCTCTAAGTGCACCTGTGCCATGCGCTTCAGACCATGTGCTCAGATCGTTAAAATAGGGCCCTTGTTACTTTACTAAATGTGTTAAAGATTACAATGTGTTAAAGCCATTAAGAATATAACCCGAGTGAGTAACGCAATGGCAGAAAATAATTATTTTATGATATTTTCTTCATAAAAGGCATCACTTTTTCACTCCACAGACAAAAAGATTTTAGACAAAAATAGCTTTTTGGATGTTTAAGTAAAGAAATGATCAGTGGAGGAAGCAATGACATTGATATGCAGGCAGAATGGGCAGAGGTAATGCGAGGCAGACAGGAAGAAAGAGAGAGGGAGGATGTTTGAACATTAGCTGAGGATCATGTATTTAGTCCAGTGTTTCTCATTAATAATTTACTAGCCTTACCGACTGCTGCTTCACAGCTCTTTAAAATGGCTTCCACACACACACACACACACACACACACACACACACACACACACAGCATGTAATAGCAGCAGTAACCGCATGACCTTGGACTGCAAACATTCATCAGAGAAAGAGAGCGAGGGGGGCACATAAAATGGTGGGTTTCCACCCATCACTGTCTGATCTGCATGCATTGTGTTTTTTGGTTATTTTGGATGGGTTTTTAACAGTTTAGTTGTTAATTTCAATAGTTTGAAATGTCACAACGTACTAATTCTAATATTTTAGAATTGACATATGAAAATACATGAACCATACATACTACCTATCTACCCCTTGAAGAGTTAAATAAACTAAAGTCTGGTATGCTAAAATGATCAAATAGAATAGAGGAGTTTAGCAATGCTTTTTTCTTTTACTGTCCATGGGTCTGAGATCATTAAGATTTTTTTTGAAGGTTCGTGTGACAGTGAAATCTGGAGTAATGCCACCGGGATAAATGTAATTTTTATAATATAAATGTATGGATTTGATTAAATATATAGAAAACGGTTATTTATATATTATTTCACAGTATTACTGTTTCTACTGTATTTTTTATCAAATAAAAATATTAATTTCCATAGTTTCTGCAATAGCTTACTCTCAACATATATTTGAGATAAATTCTTCTCCTAAATGGTGTTTATGTTCCAATAATGACCTGTATGTTAGCCCACTTATTACATAGATACTTTCCAAAATAAATAAAGAAATGGACATGAAATATTGTTTTGAGCTAAAATCATTTTATTAAGTGAGAAACGGAGTCTGATTCAATAGTCATGAATCTAGCACAGCTTTAATCGATTGCTTGGGACAACAGTCAGATATTATACATTTTGTACACAAAATTATTTTAATGGCAATATGCCGTGATAAGATATATACGGTGCAAGAAAAAGGTATTGTAGGGCAAGCATTTAACAACAGCTACTATCTGAAATGCATTTTCCCGCATTCTTCTATGGCAGTTGATGTTGTGAAGGAACGACCCTAAAATGCTTCATGTTTTCAGCCACTCTGAACACAGTGAGCTAATCCTTTCTTTACACACTTCCAGCTGCATACATATCTACAAAGAGAACATGGAAAGTTATAACACCCCTTTTTAAGAGCAAAAGAAACCTCCTGCTTGGTTTGATTTTCTGCCACTGGCGATTTATTTAAAAAAATCCTGACGCAGACACACAAATGTGGGTGTATGCGGAGTCAATATAAAATGCGGTTTGCAGCACATTTATTTTCATAACATGGCATATTTCCAATTGAAACCGGATGATCAACTGCAAAAAATACACTGATAACTGTGTGTTTGTGTCTGTGAGAGATAGAAAAATTATTTGGTGTGAAATTTTGAGTGCTCATGACTGTAAGCTTTAATCTCTGAGGTGATGTGAATGTGCAGAGAAGATCACGGTCTAATCCTTAATCTCTAATCCAAGCATCTAGATTCCAATTCTCACTGAAGCCCTACATATACCATACCTAGGTCAAACACAAACCCTGTTCAACTCAGATTTATTAAGCACTTTCAAAACCGTAATAATGAACTAAAGTGCTGTATATAAAAAAAGTTCTTACGAGCATAAAATACCAAGATAACACTACCAAATACCAATAACAAACAAAACATATCATCCATCATGCATATCACGCACAATGATCAGACCTAGTTAAATCCCAAAAGCCATGGAGAATAAAAAAGTCTTTAGAGCTTTCAGGCCACACATTGTCACACAAATATGTTCTCATCGAGTGGGATCTTAGACAATTTGAGTACAATGCTGAATAGAAAAATATACATTAATGTCAAGAATTTACATGTAGGAGACGCTTCAATTATGAAATTGATGTTCCTCTTCTTCTGACCAGCAATCTAATTTTTTTACAGTTTTTTTTTTTTTGAGCAGGGTGTTTTTGAGCACATTAAATTGTGTGTATATGACCAAGAAAGTCAGGAAATAGCTTTTTTAACAAACTAATTCTAATCAATATTTGTTAACTGATTTATAAGGGTGTGTTCACACCCTTATATTGTTTGGTTCGATTAAAATGAGTCCTGGTGCGATTGCTCTGTTAGTGCGGTGCTTTTGAAAAAGTGTGAACGCTCACGCTGCCATCTGAACCCTGGTGCACACCAAACAAGCAAAGATGGGTCTTGGTCCACTTCCAGACCAACTCTGGTGCGTTTCGAATAAAATATGAATAGAAACACAGACCAAAGACATGTAAACAAACCACAAATGGGACATGATGTCACAAGATGTGACCCTAAAAAGGACAGAATTCTAAAGCATACCTGTTTTTTCTTGTCATACTCATGATGCTGTCCATCACACTTCGCTTGTGTGTGTGACGGAGAGATTCCTGCAACTGTTTTGACTCCTTTACACGTTTTATAAGCTCTTCATGAGTTCTCAGCTGGTCAAAATACTATCATATGTAGGCTACACACACACACAACGAGCACATTTAGCCCAGCACACAGCATTGTTTTGGATGTTCAGTAAGTTCCGTTGTGAAATATACGTAATAGGAACTGACCAATCAGATTGTGAACATATCCCTGTGCCTTTAGGTTCTGTTTCTTTAGGTTCGGTAAAAATGCCAATGTCAATGTTAAGCAGACCAGGACTATATATCTAACCAAGCAAACATGTGTGAACACACCTTAAGAGTGAATAAAAAGTCTTAATCTGACAATATGTTTCTCTATTTGTGTGTAGTTCGGTCCATATGGAGGAGTCATCCGTGATGCAGGGTGCTCAAGGAGTTCTGGTTCAGAACTGGCCCACTGTCTCCAGCGCTCCCGGTAAGATATGAGAACTAGCAGACACACTCTTCAAGAAATGAAAAATCACAAATGAGATCTTATTCCTTATTCTCGGTTGCTTATGTTTTCCGCTTCTCAGATGTTTAATTTTCTCCTCTTGAGTTGAGAATTGAGTTTACTCAACTGAAATTCCTGACTTCCAAGATGAAATGATCTGAGCTGTTTTCTACAATTTTTTTTTTTTTTCGCTGTATACACAACTATTGACTCATTTATGTATATTTTATTTCTCCTAACACATTTTGGCTGAAACATCTGTATGGAGCCCCTAAAGGGACATGGGGGTAAAAAGAAATATGTGACGGGTCAAAAAATAACAAGTCAATGCTTTTGTGTTCTCACACAAAGGTTTTGCATTCCCCCGAGAAACTTTTCCTTGAGAGTGAACGCAAAGTTTCTCTGGGGAACTTACTGCAACAGAATGCAAAAGCACTGATTTTTTTTTCCTTCCCATCTCAATGTCCCGTTAGGGGCTCCATACATCTGAGAACAACTTAAGAAAATCTGTCTGAAAATAGCAATGAAATAGCAACCACTGAGCAATACAGTTTTCCACTGTTTCTGGCAGGACTATAACACTGTCTTTCACAGTCTCACTGGTATTACCCCTCAGGACCATCTATTGCTCTATCAGCCCCGTCCCGATCTCACGTCACTCTTTCCTCGCTTGCTTCTTTCGCTGCAGTCTCCTCTGCGTTGGCCTCTTTTGCTGAGTTGAGTTGCTGCAGTCATGCAGGATATGAGGAATATGACCTACATGAGGCTTCCTTAGGAAACCCAACTGAGTAGTTCTAGGAGCAACTCTATACAGCACAGAAACCACCGTAATACATTAGTGATACCGCAATCCGCATATTGTGCAACACTGAGTAGTGACGCAAATATTACTTCACAATGGCAGCAACCCAATCAAAAATTATGTTAATGAAATAGTTGACCCAAAATTAGGATTTTGTTCTCTTTGCATAGAAGGACAAAAATCTTAACAATCTGTTATATTCTGTTAATTTGAGATCTGCTCTGGAGGAAGAAATTGCATAAATTTGGGTGTTTATAGGAAAACAGGAATAAAACACGTGGATAAACTAGTTTTAATCACTCTCCACTTTCATTGTAAACAAGACCATTCACTTTTGTTGAATGGAAAAAATCAACTCAGAATTTGAGTTTAATGTCTTATTTTGTGTTTTACAGAATAAATAATACAGTTTAAACAACATGAGGGTGGATACATAATGGTGAATGTTCATTTTGGGGCAAACTGTTCCTTTAAAAACACTCTCAGGAAAATCCAGAGTAAATTGTAGTGGTTTGTTTTCCCACAGTCGGATAACAGCGGAATCCCCTGGTTTTAATGTTGGATTATATGCGTTTAGCTCGTTCAGGTGACCTGTCAGAGATATGATGAAGAAGAGAGTGACACCGATTTCCACAGCTCTGACCAGATCAAGCATAAATCCAGTTTATCAGCTGAAAGAGGAAATGACATAGTCAGAGGGGATGCGGAGGTTATCTGCAAAAGCAAGAAAGAGAAGCTCTCGGTACCAAGCGGCGACCGAGAGAGCGTGGCTAAAGCACAGAGAGATGACTCGATTAGGAGATGAATATTAATAATGCTCAGCTCAGACTATTTCAACACAAACACGCACACATTCTTCCTCGCTCGCTGTGGAGATGTCCGTTCATGGTAATTAATCCACAATATTAGATTCTGTCTCCATTTAGCCTAGTCTCTCTTTCTCGCTCTCCAAATAATTGAAGAATCACCTGTCTTTCTGTAGAGGACAGAGTCTCCGTTATTAATCAGACATGTCTGCACACACTCAAAGGCGCCCATAAACGGATCACCACAGACATCAGGGCAAAACATATTAAGATAAACTATGTTTTTATGACAGAATCAACAAGCACAGGATTAGAATAACATATTGTGTCATGAAGAGTCAGCTCTAGGCTTGTGTTTGTAGCCATAATATTGATGTGGCCTATTGTAGAACATTTTGTAGAGCAAAAAACACAAAATGCGCTTAATTTTAGTATTACAGCAATACCGACTTGCTCTCTTGGATTCATCTGCACTCATCTCATAGGCAGCAATTATAAACTACCGTTTTGTCTGGGATCACTTCCTGGTTCACAAGGTCATAGGTAAGAACCAGGATGCAATTAATGCATATTTAATTTCCTAATTAACTGCATGGGGGTCACGGTTGTCTATGGTGAGGTTCGGCCGTCTTGGATGGAATGATGATGTGACTTCTGGAGGTGTTCGGAATAATCAAAGTAATTTAGTTTCAATAAGATGAAAGGGAGAGAAGGAGGGCAAGAGGACAAAACGGGCGCAATTACTCGGGTGATGAAAGAGCAATTTGTTCTAATTAAGTCTCTGATGATGACTGCAAATGCAAAGGCTGAAAATGAAAGAAATAAGCCTCTTTCGATTTTAGCGCTCTCTCTCTCTTTCTTTCTCCTATTCAATGTTTATCTGTCTCATTTACGAATACTTCACAAGCTTCCAAGTCTGAACTGCTGCTCAGCATTTTAAAGTATTAGTTCTGCCAAAAATTAAGTATGATTTACTCATCTTTACATTGTTCCAAACATTCTTTCTTGCATGAAGCACAAAGAAGAATTTATCAAACTGAAGCGTGCAAGCATGAAGTGGCTATTGGTTGTGAAGCTGCCAAAAGAAATTACAAGTATTATCCATACTATTATAATCTTCTGAAGATTTATGGTAACTTTGTCTGGTGAAATTAACTAAAATAAAGGTTGTTATTCACTCTGCTGTAGCCCTTATATTTCATTTGAATGTCTCATGTTTAAGTCTACAGTCAATCAGTCATGTGACCAGGGCCGTACTCAGAGTTTTATAAATACAAAGGTTCCAAAACTGAGCTTGCTAGGGCAGCCAAAGACAATCATCACATTGACTATTATAAATAACTACATGAATCACATAAATTATATAGTTTCCATTAAAAATGGCGACATTGGTTACACTTTATTTTGATGGTACTCTTGAGACATTCTGTTGACTATAACCTTTCACCTATACATATCAACTAACTCTCATTGAAGTGTTAGTAAACAATTAGTAGAAGGTTAGGGTTAGTAGAACAAGTTGACTTGTACTTGCAAAGTAACTTAAAGGGCACATACACCCGACGCAATGATGCAATGCAAGTGTTTTTTGCTAGTTTCAGCCTGACGCAGTTATCATTTTCACATCAGCGCCACATTGTTGAAATAGCAAATGCACTCGTGCCTGTCTATTCGCCCATGGTCTGAAAACCAGGTGTGTTCAGGTGCATTGTTGACGCGTTGCTATTTTGAGGAACTAAAAACGACTGCGCCATTGACCAACAAAAACCCAATAGCGCAGTATAGCAGCACACAAATATTTTTAAATGTGAAAAATACATGCCCATAACTCATTATGAGACTAGGTAGACTAGGACTAGGCACGCCGACCCTTTTTTCTGTCGTTAAACTAGCAAAAGTGGATTCTGACACGCCCTAAGTGCACCATACGCTTCAGATCATGCGCTCAGATTATTAAAATAGGGCCCAATGTCATTAGAATGTCTGTTGGTGGGACATGAAAATAAATTGTTAGCAAATATTAAGCAGAGAGTACTAACACTCTAATGAGAGTTAGTTGACATGTAGTTGCAACATTACTTATAGTCAACAGAATGTCTAACGGGGACAATTAAAATAAAGTGGTGTAACCCTATCCTTGTTACATGTTACATGGACTTTGCAACTAACCCTCAACCAAACCCTAATCCTACCCTAACCATATAGTAAGTTCATGTAGTAACTTACTATTATTCAGTACTTAAATATATAATTACACGTTAACAATGACACCTTCAAATAAAGTGTAACCTAAAGTGTTACCATGACATTAGAGAAAAGGTTATTCATTTGCATCCCTGATTACATACAGTAATCAATAATCTTATTTCTCACTCAGCAGTCTCTGTGAACAGTAAAACCCGCCTACTTTAATTCGATTGGTCATCTCAAACATTTTGACAGCGCTGTAGACCACTGAAGCAGTTGATGAAAAAGTCAATTCACAATAAAAAGTTATTTCACTTTTATTATATACATCTCATTGTGGGTATGGCCATGCATGTGACACAAAAACCAGTGGTGTTTGGCATCAAACATGGCACAATGCCTCATCATAAATAAGATTTGAAGGCTATATAATTCCATACATTTGAATTTTGATAGTGGTGCCGGTGTGATGATGCTGGAGGTTTGTGTTGTATTAAAATATGGTTCTGCATTTCCATTTTCATTTTTTGGCTCTGTGCTAAACACTGGCTCTGTGCTAAAACCTCTCTCTCTCTCTCTCTCTCTCTCTCTCTCTCTCTCTCTCTCTCTCTCTCTCTCTCTCTGTGTGTGTTGTGTGTGACAGAAAACACAAACTGCAAAACAGCTAAAGCATAGATCATGAATGAAAATGGGATGCAGCATGTTGTCTCTCATATTTTCGGTCTTTTTTGTTTTCGTTTATCGCATTTTTTTACTCCATCATTTGGAGTGTTTAATACTCCAAAACATTTTACTACATGATATGAGAGAAATAGAGAAGAAGAGAGAAAGTGAGAAGAGAGAGAGAGAGAGAGAGGCAGAGTAGGTAGACAGCCTAGGGAAAGAGAGGATAGAGAAAGTGACAATGAGAGAAAAAAAGGGTGACCGTAGGGGAGATTGAAAGAGAAAACAGAGAGGTGCAGAGAGGAGGGGGCTGTGACTGCCTCTGTTGCTAGGGAGAGAGAGAGAGAGAGAGAGAGCGCATTCTGTATTAGTTTCCATCAGTGTCTCTGCCATAGCCAGTTTTCACTGGAAAAAGGCAGTTTCCACGGCAACCATTCATACCCCGAACATGGTGCTGGAAGAGAGGGAGGGTGAGAGAGAACCAAGTGAAGGAAAAATGCAAAATATATAGAGAAAGAAAGAGGTGTGGCTGAATGAGAGAGTTAACAGGATGTCATATAAAATAAAACAACCTGATATAACAGTGCATGTAAAGGATGAAGAAAGATCAGATGTGGATAAGAAAAGGCAGAATTATCAAGAGAGAGGGTGTTTTTAATGCTTTGACAATACAAAACTGTACTTTAGCGTGCCAATTTAAATTGAAAGATATTTGTATGCTGCTGCTCATGCTTTATAGCAGGTTGGGTAAAGATGGATGAATGGAGAGATAAATGGCTGAGTGTGACCTATCCTGATCTCCCTGTTTAAAGATCATCTCTACAGGTGGGCCAACCTGCACAGCCCACAGGCTCTCATTTCAGCTACAATGCCATATGGCACACAGAAACACTTATCCAAATGCAACACACATTCTTACCCACAACCCAACACAAATACAACATGCAAACACTTTTTATTGACAAGCTAATTTAACATTTTCAAAATTCAATACAACATGGATATAAAAAAAGCAATAGTCAGAGGTAAAAATATATATATAGCTTGCAAATTATACTGTGCAAATCAAACCGTCTGACTGATTTCCAGTGATTTCTTAGGGTTTTTATGATTTTGGTTTTAGCATTCACTTTAGTAAATCGGTGTCACAAAGGAAAGGCTGTGCAGAAGCTTGTGAGTGTGTTTTGTATGCTTTAGGTCTAGTGGAATTTTCCAGAACATGCCAGGGGCTTTAATCAGCTCAAGAGGGTAAACTGAGGACAATCGCTCTGCTTTGTGTCTGCGTCTGAGTGAATGTTTGTCTCCATGCTCAACTTTTTGAGGCTTGGAGATATGAGGAATTCATTCATTCGTTTTATGCATTTGTGTGTGTGTGTGGGACATCAAGCTGAATGCACTGACTCATGGGGACTTGTGTCACTGTGGGGACCTAAATTAAGGTCCCCATGAGGAAACAAGCTTATGATTCATACAGAATGAGAGGGTATGGGATAGAATATACAGTTTGTACAGTATATGGAGAGTCCCTACAACTATAGTGAACCAGGTGTGTGTGTGTGTGTGTGTGTGTGTGTGTGTGTGTGTGTGTGTGTGTGTGTGTGTGTGTGTGTGTGTGTGTGTGTGTGTGTGTGTGTGTGTGTGTGTGTGTGTGTGTGTGTGTGTGTGCCATTATCTGCCAGCCAGACGTGTGCCTTTGTTGAAAGAATGCATTACATGAAAGGTCAAGGCAAGACAGAAATAAGCAGAGGATGTTGCTGTCAATGTAGATGTGTTGGGAAAGCTATTCTGACACAAACTACTCATCATTTAAAGCATTTAGCACAAGTCTAAGAACCCACCCAGTTCTTGAACCATCTGAGCTACTGTCATGCTACTGAAAAATGTAGTCAACTAGAATTGCTACTTTTAGTTAGTAACTCCCCGAATTCTGTGCCTTAGTTATCATTCTGACAGTATAAAGAAAGGCCGACAAACAAAATGGAAGGGCATGGAGAGAGGACATTTAGACATGATGAAAGAGTACATGCGAGAGGGAGAAGGGAGAAAACAAAGTCATTTGGGCGTTTAGTGTTACTGAGGGATTTGGAAGGATAGTCAGTTCTCTGAGGACTCATAATGGATGCTCTCTCTCTCTCTCTCTCTCTCTCTCTCTCTCTCTCTCTCTCTCTCTCTCTCTCTCTTCCTTTCTCAATTCACACCCACAATCCTGAATACAGACTTCTTTCACTCACAGATATTGTAATCAGAATTTCTGAGGTTGTAATCCATCTTAATCTTCACCGCAACATAAGCTATAGACAAAAGGCAAAGACCTGCACACAGATATGATGCCAAAGGTGTTGTCTGTATTACAGTTTTTTACAATCGTTATGACAATTTTTTCAATACTTTTAACAAATTTCCTAAACTCTTAACGCAGTTAGCACAACATCTGTCTGTTTAGGCTATACAATTAACACATTTATTGTTGCTTTTGCACAAAATGCATACAGTTAACACAAATTTAAAATGCTTGAAGTTCTTTTGCACACAAGCTCAACCAAGACCAAAACAATGGCTTTATACTACCACATTTACCAATGCTTTAACACTGTATATCAGGACAGATAACACCTTGTTCCAAACCTAACCTTATAGGCTAAAGTCAAGGGAAACAGCTGTTCATATTGTGAATTGAAACACAAATATATCCCCTGTATTTTATTCCATTGGTACTGAGAAAGAGCCAATTGAAGTTATGCAAATATATAAATCACAGCATATTCCCATCTAGGAATTGTTCAGGTGTTGATATTCTTTCAAGCAGATGACCATATGGTATACAGTAAAAGAGGGCATATTTGGGCTTCTTTGTGGGCAAAGGAAAGCTCCTAAATGAAGAACAGGAACATGCTATTGTGATCATGATGATTGCTGATAATGAAATAAAACTGAAGGGCATTCTATAAAGCTACTCTGAGATGGGTGATTCTGTTTTTGTATTGAATTTCTGCAGCAAAAGAAACACAATGTGTGCATTTACTAAATCCAACAAAACAAAATGTAGAGAGTCTTCAAAAAACACACAATCTATGATCAATAAAATGTACTGTCTATTGTATAAGGGCAGACCTGACACATAAAATCATGCAGTTTCTGTAATTCCATCTAGTGTTAGTGTTTTTATGACACTGTGCTATGATTGACGTAATGTTCCTGTTGGAAGAGAACATGTTAGGGTTTTGGTGGACATAGTGTATTGTGTTAGTGAATTATTGTATTTTGAAAATCAGTGTTGGAGTTTAGTTTACAATGTGTGATTTTGAGCATGAAATTAACCGTTTTGCCAATTTTGTGATGTAGGTGTGTTGGTGCGTTAAGAGTTTAGGAAATTTGTTTAAAAGTATTGAAAAAATTGTCATAGCGATTGTAAAAAACTGTAAACTAAGTGATGTTGTGTTATCCAGTGTAATTATAAATTAGATCACTTGTTAATCAGTCAGAGAGAGAGAGAGAGATTTCCAGAGGTGTGGGGATCTCATACACGGATCAGATCAGCTACCAGAGTAATTTACTTTTATAGCTAACATGATCACATTAAATCAAAAAGGGAAACATTTTGTGAATTTTGTCTCTGTATGACAGGTGGTGGGAGGAACATATGTTAAGATAGTATATGTGGTCAATTTTGTATACATTGTTATGCATCACAATTTGCAATACAGAATCAAATCTAAACTACCTGGAAATTAACATTTTATCTGTAGATAATTTACTTAGAGAATTCAAATATCAGACTGAATCCTGAATTCTCATAAATTCCTTAATACATTTTGTTTTGAAAGAAATCAAAAGAAGGTCTTACAAGCTGTTTCATCCAAATGCTTTCAATGGCAGATTTATGGAGCATTTTAAAAGACCGAACATTGTGTTTAAGAGTCTTTTATTGAAGACCTTAGTAAAAAAATTTATAGCCAATATGTATACAATATACATTTATTTCATACTTAGAATACTACAAATCCATATTTACTGAAATAATTGCCAAGATGGCAACAGCCGACTTTAGGCTTTAAAAATGATCTTCAGAAACCTACGTGTGACGTCACGGACACTACGTCCATATATATATATATATATATATTTTTTTAATGTCTATGGTTCATATACTCTAACATGAAAAGGTTCTATGTAGAACCGTAATGGGTTCTGCCAACCGCTTCAGATATAGAACCTTCCATCATGGGATAATTTTGTGGGTTCAGTTTTAGTATTAAACAGCGCATAAACATACTTTATGACTAGAAAATTTGAAATTTTCTTTAAACATGAAAATATTATGCAATCATTTAAGACATTTCTCCTTATATAGAACATTTTTGGCATAAAAGGTTCTTAAAATTGAGTCAAGAACAATTTATGTCTAAGAATGCAGAGGGAAGTGTCTTCCAGTGTGTTTGTTTCAGGGTCCAGGGGGCATTCCTCACATCTGAAACACATTGAGGTCCTTCCTAACCCTGTAATTATTAGATGATGCTGTTTTCTAGTTTTGAAGCTGCATATTTCTGTCCATTTCTGTGTTTACTAATTGTCATGTGATATTATTGAAGATTGTAATAGATGGTCTCTTTTTCTCTTCGTCTTGTAGACAATGAGGGTGGAGAGGTCTCTCCCCCCGTAGGCGCCGGAGTGGACAGCAACAGTTGGCATTTCCGATACGGGCCGGGTCCGGGAGGCCCTCCGCACCTGAAACCCGGTGAGGTGCCTCCTGAAGCCTTCATCATCCCTGGATCGCCGGCTATTATTTCCATCAGACAAGGACAAGACGGAGATGACAAGAGCGACTTTATTACGTTTGGAAAAAAGGAAGAGAAGAAGAAGAAGAAAAAGAAGAAGGAGAAGAAGGATAAGCGGGAGAAAGGGAAAGATGATGATGATTAGAGAGACAGAGGAAGGAGCTAAAGAAAAAGCTGATTTTTTTTTAAGACAGAAGTCTCAACAAAAGTCTGTAGAGCAACGCTTGTATTTATTAATCCTAAAACCCATTTTTGGGGCTCAAGCAAACATTTTCTGTTTACTCTAACTTAAATAAAAATTGAGCGATTTTCTGTCACATCCAATCTCATTTGGCTTTAAATTAATAGCTGATATCCCCCTTTCTTTTTAATAAAGTAATCAATTAATCTAGTCTTAATGAGCTGTAATGTGATTGATTAATATTCACCCTGCATAAAACGTCCTTCAGACTCATGTTGGCACGTCTGTCTTATTCATCCTCTTGGTTTTTGTTTTCCAATCTTTTTTGATAGGGAGACAAAATCTGATTTGAAATGTTTGTAAGCTGTGTGCCGCTTCAGGTGTGCTATTGTAGTAAAATGGAGAGGGAAAAATAATGAGGAATTCAAAATTGTGTGCGAGATTATGGATGCAGGACACATGCTGGTGTAAATACGCAGGTTGGGCACAGCTGTATGTAAAACAGTGAAGACGCTAAATTAACGCTTTTGCTCATTCACTTCTCCTGGTATGGGATGGACGAAACATCCTTAAAACAAGAGACATTGAAACATATTTTCACAAAGTCTCACATCCTGAAAAAAAAAAAAAAAAAAACTACAACAACAACAGTGTTTTATCAAAAAAAGACAAAAAAAAAAGTATACCGAATGATGGAATGCACTTTTGTTTTGTTGCTTTCATTTTGTTACCAGCAAATGTTCTCCAAGACATAGAGTATATATGTGAGCAAATAGTCCCATATATACACACACATACACATATATAGACACACACATCTAGTAAACAGGGTCAAAAATCAGTGCATCTCCCAAAACCTCTCCTGCTCTGAAATGTTTCTAACCTTTGGCAGAGGTTAACCAGCAGCTGGAGAGGTTTACTCAAGATGCAAAGCTCATGAGTCAATATCACACGAAGCTCATGAGTAATCAGCTCTTCGGGGTCCTGGTTATGTGCCCTGTTGTTTATCGGGATGGCTGAGAATGTTTATGCATTTTGAACAGTATTACTGTTGATTCACCAAACCTTAAACACCTTTGATCCCATAAGCTATCCTTAAATATCCATCCTCTGTAGAAAGGCATGAGTGTTATGCCGTTATTTTTATTTCTGGCATTGCCTCATACCTGTAGTAACCTTGACCCCTTTCACCCCAACCCTAATTTTGTGCCTGCTTTCTCAGCTCAGTATGCCTAGTGTCATACAACACGAAACCTAGTCGCCTCCTTTCTGCTTGCTGTCTGGAGGACCAACACTCCCCAAGAGCAAAGAACACAACATATTAGCTAGGGGTTTTCAAATTTGGGCAAAGAAGGGCAGGGGTTTTCTTGTGCACTGTTTTTTATAAGCTTTAAGTGAACTTTATTGCTACTGTACAGAGCTTCTGTCTGTCTGTCTGTCTTTCTCTTGATCTCTCTGCTGGGTAGGCTAGCTCTAGACATTGTGGTGTACTCATGTAGTATGGAGTAATGCAGACAACGCCTGTCAAAACCCGCCCACAGAGAACAGAAGCCCCTCCCATGGCACTATCATATGCAAATGATCCAGTGCTGTCAAATTACAACCTCAGCTCTGTCTCTGTAGAAGACATTGTATTTTCTGCTGGTCTCTCATTGGTTCATTCTCAGAAAGAGGAGGGAAGGGAGAAGACAGATGTGGGGCTTGGGCAAGGGGTGGAGACTGATAGAGAAAACTGACAATTTGATCCGATGTTAAAGATGAAGTGTGTAATTTCTGTGCCCAAAACAGATTTCCTCCCGCCTGCCTTAAACCAAACAAGCCATTGGTCTTGAAACGAGCCAGTGTTGCTGTGTCAGGCTGATTGGGATGCTCAAACAAGCAAAGCAATGATTTACCAGACAGATCCAGTGTTTACACTTTAAACTTTAGATCGTTGTAAAACCAATTGAAAGTGTTAGCAATTTATGATCAAAAAGTTGTCTCCACCCCCTGCTTTAGTGTCTGATTACAGCGGCGATGACACGTCTGTGCTCTGATGCTATTGGTTCCTTCACTTGCCTGCCTACCTTGATGCCACACACCCAAAAACACATCTCAAACTGATGTCACAATTACTCAAACGTGACTGCTGCATGACCTTACCAGAAAGAAAACACTTACTATATAGAGATATATATGAATATAGATATAGATGGCTATGATTTTACTATTTTTGTTTATAGTTTCTATTCATTATTCACACAAGAGATTTGTGTATGTACCGTCTCTGAGCCTTTTACATACTGACACCTCTGCACCGACTTACAGTGGACAGTTATGACGTTACTAAACCTTGGTATTTGTAAATGCTCTATCGTGTGATGCCCTGAAGCTCTTGTTTTTATCCTATCCTTCTTGATTTTGGTTTACGATAACAAAAAGACAAAAAAACTTTTGTGTTTGGCTTTGACATACTGATCAAACTAGCACTGTATATTGTAGCTAAATTATGTATGATGATTCTATCCCTACTCTTTCACTTCTTTGACAAAGAAATAAAATAAAAAAACAGGGAAAAAAAACGTCCTGATGTAAAATACAATATGTGTAGTGTATGCTTGTATCTAGTGAGCGTTCATGCTGTCATTCTTTCTTAATGTCTGGTGGTGATCAGTAGGTGGCGCTATGCTGTATGGCGTTCATCTGTTGTAAAACCCTCTTCTTTTCTACACCTGCTCATCAATGTGATGGTGAATTAGTGACTTTCATTCCTTTCTTATTTTCTCTTCTTCTGTCTATTATTTTTTTCATTATGATGGAAAAGTGGTCATGTGTTTTGTTTATAAATCACAAAATAAATAAACTTTTCTTTCTTAAGAATGTGAATACTGTCAGTGTTTCTGTGTCTGAGTTTTTGTTAAAATAGAGTTTGAATGATATGCTTTAATTGGAAACATTTATTTGATGTCAGCAGCCAAAAATAAGTAGCTTTGGTGAACAAAACTGTACATCCTAGGTGTATATGACTTTCTTATTTCTGATGAACACAGCGATATATTAATAAATATCCTGACACTTCCAAGTTTACAATGGCAGTGAATGGCTGTTTCTGTTTTGACCATACAGCGGCGATGACTTCTGGCAGACTGTCTTCAGTATTCAACTAACAAAGAAAATGTAAGCCTCTCGCAGTTCTAGTCTACGTCCTAGTCATATGTTACATCAGTTAAGCGGAATCGCTTCAGAAGGCCTTTAACCCCCCCGGAACCGTGTGGAGTACGTTCATAAGGGATGGATGCACTTTTTTGAGCTTCAAACTCGTGGGCTCTGTTCATTTCCATTATATCGCTTGGAACCGCCATGATATTTATTAAAGGGATAGTTCACCCAAAAATGAAAATTAGCCAATCATTTACACACCCTCAAGTCATCCTTGGTGTATATGATATTCTTCTTTCAGACGAATACAGAGTTGTATTTAAAAATGTCCTGGCTCTTCCAAGCTTTATAATGGCAGTGATTGGCTGTTTCTGTTTTGAAATCCATAAAAGTGCATCTATCCTTCATAAAATATATCCACATGGATCCGGGGTTAATAAAGACTTTCTGAAGCAAAGTGATGCATTTTGTGTGAGAAAAATACCTAGCTTCTGACAGACGGCCATACGTATCAAATTACGGCGAAAAAGTAACCCTTGACCTGATGCATGACGTTAATCGATGAACCCGGAAGTGCAAAGGACAGAGCCAAACAAAACACCGGTCATGAAATAGGCTTGAGTTTGTTGCCCAGCCCGATTTGTTTGAACCGAGGTGTCAAAGCTTGCAACATTCCTGCATCCTGCGTCATGTATCGCGTCTGGGGTTATTCTTTTGCCGTAAGTCGACTTGCATAGGCCGTCTGCCGGAAGCTAGTCATTTTAGCTTTTAAAGTTTTAAATATAGATACATTTCTAACACAAAACCACTTCAGAGGACCTTTATTAACCCCCTGGAGCCGTGTGGAGCTTTTTTATGGACAGAAAACAGAAACAGCCTGACATTATAAACCTTGGAAGAGCCAGGACATTTTTTTATATGATTGTATTTGTCTGAAAGAAGAATGTCATATACACCTAGGATGACTTGAGGGTGAGTAAATCAGAATAATTTTCATTTTAAAGTGAACTACTCCTTTATTTTTCTTTATTTTATGATGCAGTATTTAAGACGCCACAGACACACATTTCATTTATATCAGCTTTGACAAGCAGACACTCCAGTCAACAATCTAGACAAGTGTGACTGTCTGCGTGAAGGTTCAGATTCGCTACACTTCTCTTTGCTCATCTGCCTGTTTGATGGCAGTAATGATGATTCACTGAGAGATTTCCTAATACAGACATCTCGCTCTGAAATCCTGCTCTCTCCAGCAGTGTCTGCTGTTGATGCTAATGATGTTACTGTTTCCAGCACCTCGGTGAGGTTAACAGAAGGTCACGTTAAAGACGGGTGTCATGCACTGCTCATCTTCATTCTTTGATTTTATGCTACTTCCAACCATTTAACATCTGACATCTCAGATGAAGTTACTAGTTCGGCTGTTCCATCTTCAAATCCTCTTTAATCTAACATCAAAGAAAGCGAGCGAGTGTGCGTCTGTGTTGGTGCATAAGGTTCAAGAGTTCAGCTTAATTTTGTCTAGAGAAAAATATATACATTTCTTTCACAGCACCCACTTTTATTTGATCTTGGAGGCTGTTTCTATGGTTACTACAATGATGGGACGAATCTCCATGGCAACAATTCAATTCAGAATTCAGTGTCTGAACAGATATAAAGGTGACAATTTGGAAGAAAAAAAAGGTATGGGAACAGATTTTGCTCATAACTTCATAGAGTTCTAGAGATCCCACCCATATAACCTCATTAAACTGGAGTTGCTCTCATGGGAGCTGTATACCACACCCAGGAGCATTTCTTTATGGGTCATGACCAGTTTGTTTAAAATTTCCTCTAATTTATGCTGCTTGTGGTGAGAAACAAACAAACAACATTAAAATGAGATAGTGATGGCCAAAGGCAGTAGTTGCATTACAGTATAGTAAGTCACAAATACAGCACTAATGAATCTAGCATAATCTAGCAAGAAGATGAAAATACACTGACAGAGAAACAGAAGGATAAAATAAATTAAATAGGGTTTCGTTCTGCTAGATTGTAAGGACTATAGGCTGGCATAAATCTTAAACTAATAAAACTTCACATACACCGATCAGGCATAACATTATGACTATTCCTAAAATTGTGTTGGTCCCCCTTTTGCTGCCAAAACAGCCCTGACCCATCGAGGCATGGACTCCACTAGACCCCTGAAGGTGTGCTGTGGTTTCTGGCACCAAGATGTTAACAGCAGATCCTTTAAATCCTGTAAGTTGTGATGTGCGACCTCCATGAATCGGACTTGTTTGTTCAGCACATCCCACAGACGCTCGATTGGATTGAGATCTGGGGAATTTGGAGGCCAAGTCAACACCTCAAACTCGTTGTTGTGCTCCTCAAACCACTCCTGAACCATTTTTGCTTTGTGGCAAGGCACATTATCCTGCTGAAAGAGACACAGCCACATGGATGGCAAGACCCAGGGTTTCCCAGCAGAACATTGCCCAAAGCATCACACTGCCTCTGTTGGCTTGCCTTTTTCCCATAATGCATCCTGGTATCATGTGTTCCCCAGGTAAGCAACGCACACGCATCTGCCATCCAAAAGAATGTAAAAGAAAATGTGATTCATCAGACCAGGCCACCTTCTTCCATGCCCCATGGTCCAGTTCTGATGCTCACGTGCCCACTGTTGGTGCTTTCAGCAGTGGACAGGGGTCAGCATGGGCACCCTGACCGGTCTACAGCTATGCAGCCCCATACACAACAAACTGTGATGCACTGTGTATTCTGACACCTTTCTTTCAGAACCAGCATTAACTTCTTGAGCAATTTGAGCTACAGTAGCTCGTCTGTTTGATCGGACCACACGGTGCATCAATGAGCCTTGGCCGCCCTTGACCCTATCGCCGGTTCACCACTGTTCCTTCCTGGACAACTTTTGACAGATCCTGACCACTGCAGACTGGGAACACCCCACAAGAGCTGCAGTTTTGGAGATGCCAACAATCTTTTGTCGTCTAGCCATCACAATTTGGCCCTTGTCAAACTCGCTCAAATCCTTACGCTTGCATTTTTCCTGCTTCTAACACTGACACCTCTAACACTTCTAACTTTGAGGACAAAATGTTCACTTGCTGAACATTATTCATATTCATAATATCATTATTCATAATATCCCTGAATACCTGTCAGTGGTCATAATATTATGCCTGATCGTTTTTTAAAAGAACTCTCCTCTGCTCACCAATGTGGCATTTATTAGATCCAAAATACAGCAAAAACATTATTATTGTGAAATATTTTTACAATTTAAAATTTGAATATATTTTAAATTGCAATTTATTCCTGTGATTCAAAGCTGAATTTTCAGCATCATTACTCCAGTCTTCATTGATCCTTCAGAAATCATTTGAATATGCTGATTTGCTGCTTAAGAAATATTTATGATTATTATCAATGATGACACAACAGTTGTTTCATTCTGGCATGTGTGGAAAGTTTTAAATCACGTGTTACAACTAACACGAGGTTAGTTTGTGCCCCACTCATCCTATATATTAATATCAAAATTATTGTCACACATGAACTCAGAAATGAGGGAGAGATCAAACCAAATGCAAAGGATTTAATATAGTAATATCAGAATGCAAATCATCTCACAGTTGGAGTTCTGTTTGTGTGTTTCTAGTTTAGTTTTCATATTATGCAGCTCATGTTTGCCTGCGTCTGATTGTGTTATCCCTGTCACCTGTGTCCTGTTAATTAGTCTCGTCAGCTGAGTCACGTTTCTTTGATTGGTTTGTTGCTGTGTATTTAAGCCCTGTATTGAGGCTTGTTTAGTTGTCTGTTATTGTTGCGTTTAAGTGGTTGTTCTCCCCGTGTCCTTGTAGTTCTGTTTTAAAATAAAGCAGGTAAACTGCTACAATTGGATCATGTTCCTTCTTACTCCGCAACCACCGTGTGGCAAATAACATGCAAGAAAACAGAACTGAGAACACCAACATAACTTTAGAAAGACAGGACCTGACAAACAACAAGAGAAACACAAGGGCTATATATACAGCAGGCTGACAAGGTAACAAGACACACATGGATACAATCAATATTGTGGGGAGCAAATGAAACAAAAGGATTACAAAAGTACTTCAAAACTATAGTCACAGGAAACAGAAATACAACATAAAAGTCCAAACAAACAGGGAACATGTAACAATTATATAAGGTGAGCCAGTGCTATTGCTTAAATGTATATGGCTTTGAAAAAAACAAAAAAACAAAAAGTATGTATGGGTCCCCCTTTATCTGGGTCTAGTGTTCCCTTTTGCCCCCAGGAGATGGTTTCTGCTGCCCTGCATCCAGGAGCCATGAAAATCCTTTTATTTTGAAATGCAATCTTATTTATTTGGCGTCACAGATTATAAACAGCTTGACAGATGGAACAGATCAAAAATGTAGGCCTACCTAAATTTCAGGATGTCTTTGCTTTAATGACAAGACTTAAGCTGACATACAACATTTGATGATCAAAAGAGTGCAAGAGTCTTACAGATTTGCTTTTCAGTGGCCTAGAAATCTCAAATATTTCATTTCAGGGTATTTCAAAATCCGCTTGCCAGTTTATTTTCAGTTGCAAACATAAAACACTTTTTCATGAAACACTATTTCAATGTGGTCTTAGAGAACCACATAAGTAAGAGAACCAAACAGTAATTTATTTTGACATCAAACAATGACAACAAAGTGATGTTTCCTGGATTTTGTGCTTCGTGGATTCCACAGGAGACACATTTTGTACAGTAACAGCCTGTCCCGCGGGATGCCAGTCTATCACAGTTCGTCGTGGTGTGAGCTGAGGTGAGGTGAGTGTTTTTGTGTTATCTCTGTTCTGCTCTTTTAGCCTGAATGACTCAGCACACACATCCTGCTGAGGCTACGCACTTGCAAATGAAAGACACAGTGACGTCTAAATGAACGGTTGCCATAAATCAGAGATGAAACTCCACAGTCTGGGGTAGAATAAAAGTGCAGGTTAGATAATTCCCCCTGAAGTGCGCGCTCAATCACTGAGTTACACCAGGAGGCCTGTGTCAGTGTGTTTGTCGGAAGTAAAGGTGAAGAGAAAGAGATCATGTGTAAACATAAAAACATTGTTTGCAGCATTTTTAGCACTATTCATCTGCTCATGCTAAAGCTAAACTCATCCATAACCACTACAGCTTAATGTCAAGTTCAGACACTTGTTTACTAAATGTGTTTATAAAGATTATAAGGTGCACTGTGTATGCAGTGTGTGCTGCTTGTAAACCTGAGAAATCATTGACAGGAGTGTTGAAATGTGAAAAAATGAAAATACAACATTTAAAATGTTTCCTTACAAGTGTGTTCAATCAATGCATTTTATTCGATAACAATAAGATTCACATACATGCATATGACATAAATAATAATTCTATATTTTTAAATTGAAACTGAAATGATTACAAACTAAATGTTGTAAATGAGTTTTCAATTGAGCTAAATACGTTTTTACATTAATACCAATAGCAGGAGAGCTTTTTTTTATAATTACATTTTTATCCAAAAGAAAAAAATGTATTGAGAATAATGAACATTCAAACTACAAGGAATACATGCTACATGCATTAAAGGAGTAGTTCAAAAACTTTGACAGATTAAATAGTTGCATTTGATTTCTTAAGAATATAATTAAACAGAGGAAGCTGAGCCAATGAAAACTTTAAAACATGGTTTAGATTTACCAAATGTACATTTATGTATATGAAATCATACTGAATAAAATCATAAGGTTCAAAACCAACTTTACAGGTACAAATTTAGATTCAAAATAATTGTTATCTGCGACTCTGCGTCGACAAAAGATGCTGTGAGCTGTTCAGGAAACCACCATTGGTCGATGACAGTCTCAGCTTTCAGTGCCTTTTGTTTTTATGACCCTTATTCATAACTCCTCGCAACTTCTTGTATCTGATGGAATTGAACCAAGGCATGCTGAAATATAGAGTTTGCTCACAGCTGTTTGTACGACTCAATTGCGCCACCGCCTGTACGCATTTCACGGCCCATGTGTTTGAGGTTTATGAATTTAGAATGAAGAAATGCTTGTTTTATAACTTTATTTTGAACTCGCAAATTTGAAGCATAACGAGCAAATACGATTTCACTATAATCAAGTAAACGGCGCCATCATAATAATACTAATAACACATTTAAAAATATATATATATATATAAAACGTTAAATAAAATTAAAGTTAAAGTGGAATTTGTGAAGTTTAATTTATAAAAATGATGCATCTTCGTTATTTATTCACGGTCAGTGAAACGAAAATCGATAGAAGTTTCCCTTATTGAAGGATAGGCCTATACAGCATGGCGAGAAATGAGTACTTTGTATGAAAACAACCATATGAATATACAACACGATCCATATTTTTTAATTGAAAAAGAGTTCTCTGTTTTTAATTGATTAAAATTGCATTTAATAAATTAAGGGTTAATTAATTTAAACTTAAATGACATTTAAGTGAGTGCTACCATATAGGACTAAGTCTTAAAAGTTAGTCATCTATTTTTTTTCTTCAAGACTGGTCCTATTTTTTTAAGTCAGTTATTTAAAAAGGTAGATTGGTTTAATTGCAATTTAAAAAGATTGATTGCTCACTCCTTGGTTAACAGCAAGTTGATTAAACTAGTTCTTAAGACAGTTCTTAAGTTTATGCAACTGGCCCCAGGTCTGTTATTTAGATTTAGTACTAAAATAATATTGGTTTTGAATGGTTACAGAGGATTATTATATTATTATTATTATTATTATTATTATTATTATTATTATTATTATTATTATTATTATTATTATTATTATTATTATTATTATTATTATTATAAGTAGTAGTAGTAGCCTAGTAGCAGTAGTATATTATATTGTGGACCAGTCTTTCAAAATGTAAAAATAAATAAATACAATCATCTGGAATATCATTGTTTTAGATGTCACCAAATCTAATATCAAAACATTTTTATTCATAATTGGTTAATATTAATTTATGTTGGATATTAACGTTTTTATTTCCATTTTGGAGTATGTTATTTGTAGACCGTAATTGGGAGATAAGCAAATATTTGTATGTTTCCCTTGGATATATCATCATCATCATCATCATCTTGCACATGTTGTCATATTTAAGATAGCTATTATTTAGCAGTAAACCCACATTGATCTTTTCCATGATCCCATTATAATCTCTATGAAATGATGCTAAAGAACATAAATGTTTAGCTCCGCTCTGACATGCAGGAGGCTGCAGTATTTGAGATGGGACGCTGGAGAGGAAACTGTAATTCCACCCTGACTCACTGCGCGCCGCTGCGCTGCTCCATGTCTGCTCGTCTGCTCAGCAGTCAAACAACAGGGATATGAGATATACTGAAATTTGATTATTTTTTTTAACCCTTTTAGAAGTTGACCAAATCTTTTATATCCTTTCTATTTCAAATTTCCATGTATGCCATTATATAAAACATGGTTCGTCGTTCATGTTCTGTTATTTCATGACATTATTATTAATCAGTTGTTTGAGTAATAATTGTATGTGTGTGATTTGGCACGCCACGCGCACGTAAAGAGAGAACGTTCGCGATGCGCTTCATTCGTGGTGAATGATCTTTCTCTCTATATTTTTTCCGTCTTTTCGAAGGTTGTGAAAACACTATTGTGGAGTTTTTATTTTGCTGTTTGAAAAAATGGGAACAGAAAAAATGCTTGTGAAAAACGGAAATGTAGAAAAAAATGCCTATCATTAATCTTCAAAATTAAACATGTCTTTTCAAATACCTTAATTCAAATGTATCTCTTCATTTGTATTGTAATGAATTGTTACAAAATGAGTGAAAGTATTTAAATGTCCCTGACTTTGGCATGACATGTTTGTATACTGCCTTTGATGTAAAACACCACAGATATAGAAGAGTAGTTGTAAAGATGTACTTTCATTTTTATGTTTATTGTATTTTTTTTATTGTTACATAGTTTCATAGCCTATTGGATTTTTATAATTTAAAAACGTTTTTCATTGTATTCAAACTTATGTAGGCTAATTATTAATAGTTGACTCATTTTCTTTTTAAATCGTTTTTGCAAAAACACATTTACATGTAGCATTGCGAACATACACTATTGCCTAAAAGAAACATTTAGCCTATCCTTGTTATTAGCGTAAAAGCCATCTCAATTCTGTCATACAATTGACTTTCAATGTAGCCTACTGTATATGTAAAATATATTTTAATTGTATATGTAAAATATATTATAAATATATTTAAACACATGTGTGTGATCATATCAGTGATTCATTCGTCTTCTCTGGCCAATTATTAAATATGAGGCAATAAGCTTTAGCATGTTTTTACAGCGTTGTAAATGTCAGTAAAAACACTTTAACAATTAGCATGTTACAGTAATTAGAGTTTGTATAGTCTAAATAAAGCTGGATTACATAACTAATAAATACATTAACGAGCCAGACTAACTGTACAGCACCATGGACAGAGACATATCCCATACTGTCTCATTGCAGGACAGTGGGTCCCCAGAATCAGGGTTGAAGACCTCTGTTCTAAAGGGTTACTAATTCTCAAGTCAGTAAATTTCACTTCAAACATACAGTGGCATTTTCCTTTATGAGACAGAACAGACTATGTCGCTGTCCATGGTGCTGTACACTGAGTCTGGCTCGTTGATGTATTTACAGGTCCTTCTCAAAAAAATTGCATATTGTGATAAAAGTTCATTATTTTCCATAATGTAATGATAAAAATTAAACTTCATATATTTTAGATGCATTGCACACCAACTGAAATATTTCAGGTCTTTTATTGTTTTAATACTGATGATTTTGGCATACAGCTTGAAAACCCAATATTTCTATCTCAAAAAATAGCATATCATGAAAAGGTTCTCTAAACGATCTATTAACCTAATCATCTGAATCAACTAATTAACTCTAAACACCTGCAAAAGATTCCTGAGGATTTTAAAACTCCCAGCCTGGTTCATTACTCAAAACCGCAATCATGGGTAAGACTGCCGACCTGACTGCTGTCCAGAAGGCCATCATTGACACCCTCAAGCGAGAGGGTAAGACACAGAAAGACATTTCTGAACGAATAGGCTGTTCCCAGAGTGCTGTATCAAGGCACCTCAGTGGAAAGTCTGTGGGAAGGAAAAAGTGTGGCAAAAAATGCTGCACAACGAGAAGAGGTGACCGGACCCTGAGGAAGATTGTGGAGAAGGACCGATTCCAGACCTTGGGGGACCTGCGGAAGCAGTGGACTGAGTCTGGAGTAGAAACATCCAGAGCCACCGTGCACAGGCGTGTGCAGGAAATGGGCTACAGGTGCCGTGATTCCCAGGTCAAGCCACTTTTGAACCAGAAACAGTGGCAGAAGCGCCTGACCTGGCCTACAGAGAAGCAGCACTGAACTGTCGCTCAAATTTTGCATGTCATTCGAAATCAAGGTGCCAGAGTCTGGAGGAAGACTGGGGAGAAGGAAATGCCAAAATGCCTGAAGTCCAGTGTCAAGTACCCACAGTCAGTGATGGTCTGGGGTGCCATGTCAGCTGCTGGTGTTGGTCCACTGTGTTTTATCAAGGGCAGGGTCAATGCAGCTAGCTATCAGGAGATTTTGGAGCACTTCATGCTTCCATCTGCTGAAAAGCTTTATGAAGATGAAGATTTCGTTTTTCAGCACGACCTGGCACCTGCTCACAGTGCCAAAACCACTGGTAAATGGTTTACTGACCATGGTATTACTGCACTCTCAGAAAAAAAGGTACAGTGCTGTCACTGGGGCGGTACCCTAAGGTACAAAAGTAAAAAGGTACATCTTTTTACCTTACTTACCCCTAAATGGTACATATTAGTACCGTAAAAGGTACATATCAGTACTTTAAGAGTGCATATTAGTACCTTAAAGGTACATATTAATACCTTTTCGGTTTTGTACCTTAGGGTACCGCCCTAGTGACAGCAATGTACCTTTTTTTCTGACAGTGTGTGCTCAATTGGCCTGCCAACTCTCCTGACCTGAACCCCATAGAGAATCTGTGGGATATTGTGAAGAGAAAGTTGAGAGACGCAAGACCCAACACTCTGGATGAGCTTAAGGCCGCTATCGAAGCATCCTGGGCCTCCATAACACCTCAGCAGTGCCACAGGCTGATTGCCTCCATGCCACGCCGCATTGAAGCAGTCATTTTTGCAAAAGGATTCCCGAACAAGTATTGAATGCAAAACTGAACATAATTATTTGAAGTTTGATTTTTTTGTATTAAAAACACTTTTCTTTTATTGGTCGGATGAAATATGCTGATTTTTTTAGATAGGAATTTTGGGTTTTCATGAGCTGTATGCCAAAATCATCAGTATTAAAACAATAAAAGACCTGAAATATTTCAGTTGGTGTGCAATGAATCTAAAATATGAAATTTTAATTTAATCATTACATTATGGAAAATAATTAACTTTATCACAATATGCTAATTTTTTGAGAAGGACCTGTCTAATCCATGCAGCTCTATGTAGTCTGTTTTGAATTGGCATTAAAGGCATTTGAGTTCATCATTTTCTGCTTAAATATATTACGTTGAGGCAGGTTGTTTATGTTGTAAAGTCAGTGAAAGTAATTTATTTTACCCATTTCAATACAAAGTTGCTGTTCAGTAGTAAAACCTAAAAAAAAAAAAAAATTGTTTGAGGGAATGTCTCTTCTCACGGGCCAGCCCCAAGTTTAGCGAAATGTATGCAAATGTAACAGTTGTTTTTGATACCAGGTGTAATAAATTTGTACAGTACTCCTTTCCTCGATGATGTGGTTATATTGAATAAGTTAAATATTTTAAATTTCCACTTTAGCAGCCTTCACTTAACCCCAAGATATACGTCTATATGGGTGTTACGTTTTTTTGTTCTTATAGTTCTGCAGCTCTAGACTACAGTATACATATACCCCACGGCCTCCATATACCCCAGGTATTACTCCAGGTAGCCGCATGGGCCTGAAATGGTCTATGTAACCCCACTGGTGTTTAAGTCTGATATTAAGTCATTAACACCACATTAATACAGCACTCTTAAGCCACGGTTCATGCTGTAAAAGGTGCAAATGTTATGCAGTTTCTCAGTTTAACTCACAGTGTCGCTGTTCACCAGTGAAATAATTTTGTGTCATATTGTACTTTACTCCACCCTGTTCCTGATGTCATTGTTCAGGACTTAGAGCTCACATCGAAATCCAAAATCGTATGCATTGATTGTCTGTCCAACCAATCTCATTTTCTAAACTCATTTATTTTTATTTTCCATTTTTCCCCATATGGATTTCAGAGGTATCGGCGCTGGTGTCGAGATGTTTGGCCTTTTGTTCTTCGTGCTGATGGCGCGCACCGCTTATGGAGACGTGAGCTATTCTTTCCCGGAGGAGATGAAACGCGGATCTGTGATTGGGAATATAGCAAAGGATCTCGGGCTCGATGTGAACAGACTGTCAAGTCGTGATGCACGCATTGATACTGAAGGTAACAGAAAACGATACTGTGACATTAATCTGAATACTGGAGAACTGACCGTAGCGGAGAGGATCGACAGAGAGGAGATTTGTGGAAGGAAAGCTTCATGCGTTATTAAACTGGAGCTTGTGCTGGAAAATCCTTTAGAGCTTTATCGATTTACTCTTAATATTCAGGACATCAATGATAATTCACCACAATTCAAACAAAGTGTAATAAAATTTGAAATACAGGAATCAGCGGACAAAGGATCTCGTTATTTATTAGATGAGGCCCATGATGCGGATATTGGTATGAATTCAGTGCAGTCATATACACTTCAAAACAATGATTATTTTCTCCTTAATGGAGGAAAATATGGCGAGCTAGTTCTTAATAAAGAGTTGGATCGTGAGCAGCAGAAAGAGGTGACTTTAATTCTCACTGCGGTAGACGGCGGGACTCCACCGAGATCAGGTACTGTAGCCATACACGTCACTGTGCTGGATGCTAATGATAATGCTCCAGTCTTTAGTCAGGCCGTCTATAAAGTCAGTCTGCCTGAAAATTCTCCTGTAGATACTGTAGTGCTGACAGTGAGCGCTACTGATGCTGACGAGGGACAAAATGGAGAAGTGACGTATGAATTTGGTCATTTATCAGAAAGTCTTTTGGAAATATTTTTTCTCGATGCAGTGTCTGGTGAAATTAAACTAACAGGCATCGTAGATTATGAGGAGGAGAGTTCAATTGAGCTACCGATTCAAGCCAAAGATGGCCAAGGGTTAGCAGGGCGATCCGCTGTATTAATATATGTTACTGATGTAAATGATAACGCCCCTACGATAATGACTAAATCTGTTAAAATATTGATTCCTGAGAATGCGTTACCCGGTACAGAGGTTGGTATCATTAATGTGCAGGACAGAGACTCTGAGAATAACGGACAGGTGCGCTGCTCCATTCAGCAGAACGTCCCGTTTAAACTCGTACCTTCAATCAAAAATTACTATTCTCTGGTGACCACAGGTGAATTAGACCGCGAGCTGCTCTCTGATTATAATATTACAATCACTGCTACTGATGAGGGCTCTCCGCCTTTATCTTCCACTAAGAATATTCACTTGACTGTCGCTGACGTGAATGATAATCCACCTGTATTTGAGGAGCAGAATTACAGAGCTCATGTGCAAGAAAATAACAAACCGGGCTCCTCTATTTGTTCAGTATCAGCTACAGACCCGGACTGGAGACAGAATGGCACTGTAGTTTATTCTCTGTTGTCCTCTGATGTCAATGGCGCACCGGTGTCCTCCTTTTATCCATTAACGGAGACACCGGGGTCATTCATGCCGTGAGATCGTTTGATTACGAACAGATGAAGAGTTTCAAAGTGCTCGTGTTAGCCAGAGACAACGGCTCTCCTCCTCTGAGCAGTAACGTGACCGTGAGTGTCTTCATATCGGATGAGAATGACAACTCCCCTCAGATATTATACCCCTCTCCGGAAGGAAACTCCTTCATGACCGAGATGGTCCCCAAAGCTGCGCAGGCGGGCTCCTGGTCTCCAAGGTGATCGCCGTGGACGCGGATTCTGGACAGAACGCGTGGCTCTCGTATCACATTATTAAAGCGACTGATCCGGGACTTTTCACTATCGGTGTCCACAGCGGGGAGATCAGGACGCAGCGGGACATTTCTGAATCTGACAGCATGAAACAGAACCTTGTGTCCGTGAGAGATAACGGACAGCCCTCTCTCTCGGCCACGTGCGCGTTGTATTTACTCATATCAGATAACTTGGCTGAAGTTCCAGAACTGAAAGACATGTCTCATGACGAGCAGCTCCAAACTGACGTTTTATTTGATCATCGCGCTGGTGTCCGTTTCCACTTTCTTCCTGACCTTCATCATCATCATCCTGGCCGTGAGGTTTTGTCGCAGGAGAAAGCCCAGACTGTTGTTTGATGGAGCTGTAGCCATTCCCAGCGCGTATCTCCCTCCAAATTACGCAGAGGTGGAGGGCGCGGGAACTCTCCGCAGCACTTACAATTATGACGCATACCTGACCACGGGCTCGCGCACTAGTGACTTCAAGTTCATCAGATCTTATAATGAGGGCACACTGACCGCTGACCTGACTCTGAAAAAGACTCAGTCCGCTGTGGATGATCTTGAAGGACTCGATGCAGAAATGAGCGATTCATTTCAGGTAGGACAAAGTTACTATTTAAAAATGTGTTTGTATTTATATAGTTTAAATAGTGTGGTAGTAGTGTAGTAAAAGAAAAAAAAAGAGAGAGAGAGAGAGGGAGAGAGAGAGAGTGAGAGTGTGTGTGTGTGTGTGTGTGTGAGTGTGTGTGAGTGTGTGTGTGAGTGTGTGTGTGTGTGTGTGTGTGTGTAGTGTGTGTGTGTGTGTGTGTGTGAGTGTGTGAGTGTGTGTGTGAGTGTGTGTGTGTTTACACTTGACTCTTTTTTTGGTTCTTGGCAGATCAGGAGTTTTTTTTTCAAATGCTTTATTGTAGACAATCTTTCAGGGTCAGTTAAAGTAGTGGCATTAAGTGACTTTTTACACATTTCTTTCTAGTCTACTATGAGCAATTATAAGTCATGTGACATGATTCACAAATCGACGTGTTTTTTGTCTCTTGGTTTTATTATTATATTGGGTTATCATTTTTTTGTACAAGCTGCTATTCTTGGTTAAAAGTAATAACATTTGTTTGTTAGTAATCTTTTAAAGGGTCATGAAACCCTACAGCAAATTTTTTGAGATTTTAACAGAGGTATGTGTGTTGAACATCATTGAACATAATGTTAGCATCTGTTAGATTTAATTAAAAGGTGAAACTGGTAAATTTGTATGTTTTTCACCCTATTTTCGTCTTCCGGGTTTAAAAACTACATTGCGTCCACGTCACAGCTTGTGACGTAGCAGTGCACTATAGTGCTACGTGACGCATCGGTGTCTCATTATTATTAATGAGACTGAGTTTTCTTATCCTATGAGAAAACACTGTCTCTTAATTATTCATGACAGCACGTGGTTCTTTCCAATAACAGAAGTGACAGTCTGCGTGTTCACGGAGTAGATGAGAGGAGTTTATGATCATGGGTCTTAAGTGTTTGTTTCCCTGGTGTAAAGGTTCGGGTGTGTTGCGGTTTTCTCCGCGATGCTGCCAGGGCTAGTCTCTGGCTGCGGGCGGTTGGCCATCAACTCAGGAGGAGAAAAGTCCTCCACCTCAGCAGAGCCCTGTGTACTGCTATCACTGTAAACTTCACTGTCGCTGTCCATCTTTACTATGGGTGTTCTGGGACGCGCGTAAGTTAGAGCTCGGCTATATGTACGGAACGGTTGTTTTTTCCCCACATTTTTTTATTTTTTAAAATATGCATTTATACTGTGTATATATACAAACATAATCATATATTTATAATGACAATAATAAATGTGTATGTGCATTTCTATATTTTAAACAATTCCGATTAATCTAATATATGTAGCAAGGGATTCGGTTACTTTTAAAGGTCAAACAGACGGTTGTCAGTGTATTTTATTGGACTTTAATTTTGCATTTCGTTACGTTTAACCCCATATTTTTGTTGAGATTTGGCATGGGCCACTGCACTGACAGATGACAGTTGCTCGCTCCTCTTTCTCCCCTGCCTCGCTCTGCCACACCCACCCCTCCCCTCTTCTCACGGGCATCCACGCCCATTTAAGTAGCATTTTTCAAAAGATTACGAGGTGGATTTGAGCTGAAAGAGGGGTTTCATGACCCTTTAAAAGTTGAAATGACTTTTTTGAGTTTGTTATAAAATTGTGATATTTTAAACAGTTTTTCGTTTGTTTCAAGTCTTGTTGTAAGCAGTTATAAAGGGAATTAGTTTCGATGTCAGTCAAGCCCGGTTCTACAGGGTTCTAGAGGGTGAAGTTTTGAGTAGTTCCCTCAAAAGAAAACAGCATTAGCTCCCTCAGTTGATTCTGTAATAATAGCAAATTGAAGAAACAGATCTGGCAAACGCTGGAGTGCGTATTTGTGCTCTGAAGAGCTTTTTTACAACGCATTTTACTGTGTTTAGCAATGGAGCCAATAGCTGAAGTATCTGTTGATCTCCTGAATGCACATTCAGAATTTAAAAAGGTTTTGTTTTTAACGCTGCTAAAAAGACCAACTGCCACATTCACACTGTAAAGTTTTAGAAGTGGCAGCCACATACACTGATGAGCCAAAACATTTACAAGACACAGGTGAAGCAAATAACGTTGATCATCTCCTAACAAGGCCACATATTAAGGTCTGGGTATTAGATGGTAAGCAATCAATCAGTTCTCACAATTAACATGTTGGATGCAGGAGAAATGGGCAGCAATAAAGATCCAAGTGACTGAGCCAACTGGTTATGACAAGACGACTGGGTTAGAGAGTATCTCTGAAACTCGACGCTTGTGGGTTGCTACCAGTCAGCAGTGGTGAGAATTTACTAACAATGGTCCGAGGAGGGACAAATGCAAGGCTCATTGATGCACAAGGGCATGAAGGCTATCTTTTTGGTCCGAGCCAACAGAAGGTCTACTTTGACACAAAGACTTGAAGGATCTGCTGCAAACGTCTTTGTGCCAGATAACACTACACACTTTCAGAGGTCTTGTAGAGTCCATGCCTCAGCGGGTTGCCTTGTTTTGGCAGCATATGGAGAACCATCAGCATATTTGGCAGGTGGTCATAATGTTTTGGCAAATTGGTATAAATGTAGTATTCAATATAGAAAGTACAGTGATTATCAGTAATAATAATTAGGGGAAAAAAGACTAGACAAAACAATGTATGTCAAAATAGATGTGCTCTAAGCAATGTAAATGTAGGTAACTGATTCATAGAAAACAATATTAGAATTTTTGTATCAAAATATTTTTTTTATTTTTTTATGCTGTTGAAACTATTTTTAAAAGCAATGACATGTAAATCTCTAACTGTGCATTGCTATCCTTGTTATGGTGGTGCTTAGGAGCCATTGCTTACATCTGCATTTTATTAGAGCACACTCACTCATTTCTGAAGAAACCTCAGTGATTTGACTCTGCTACCAGGCCTAATGTCAGAAATATTGCGTTGAGGGAAGTGTTTTAAATGTTATTTTAGTCTGATTGAAAATGGCATAGGGCAGGTTTTCTCTGTTGCTGTCCGTGGTGCTGCACTGGCATGTACTCTTGGTGTTTGGATATTTTGCTCTTGCATATTTGTAGCTCTCTATCCCTCAATGGCTTTATTTATTTATATATTTTATTTTATTTTATTTAATAAAATACATACTATGATTGTTTATCTCTCCCACATTAGAAATTGTTGCAGTTTTTGCTTTACTAAACAATTATATAATGCAATACGTATAGATATTAAATACCCATGTAACGCATGATATTTGTATAACACTTAATTCTGTCAGAGATATGAGTGTTGTGCAGTTTTTTATTTTGCCTCATTGTGTCGCTGTTCACCTGCAAAACCATGTGTGTGTTCAGTACACATCTCTCCACCCTGATTCTGATGTCATACACAGGGCTTCAAGCTCTTCTCATTATAGAAAATCGTCCACAGTGACAGAAAGACTGTATATCAGGCAATCAGTCTAGTTTTCAAATTTCTTCATTTTATTTTTTGTTTTTACATATTTGTTGTTTATCAGGTTATAATTTCTGCTCAGTTTATAAAGAATTTGAATGGTTCTGCGTTTCTGTCGAGATGTTTGGCCTTTTGTTCTTCGTGCTGATGGCGCGCACCGCTTATGGAGACGTGAGCTATTCTTTCCCGGAGGAGATGAAACGCGGATCTGTGATTGGGAATATAGCAAAGGATCTCGGGCTCGATGTGAACAGACTGTCATCTCGTAAGGCTCGCATTGATACTGAAGGTAACAGAAAACGATACTGTGACATTAATCTGAATACTGGAGAACTGACCGTAGCGGAGAGGATCGACAGAGAGGAGATTTGTGGAAGGAAAGCTTCATGTGTTATTAAACTGGAGCTCGTGCTGGAAAATCCTTTAGAGCTACATCGCTTCATTCTCAATATTGAGGACATAAATGATAATTCACCACAGTTCAAACAAAATGTAATAAAATTTGAAATACGGGAATCAGCGGACAAAGGATCTCGTTATTTATTAGATGAGGCCCATGATGCGGATATTGGTATGAATTCAGTGCAGAATTATGTGTTACAGCACAATGAACACTTTCTTCTTAGTGTCCTAACGCGTGCAAATGTAAGAAAATATGGCGAGTTAGTTCTTAATAAAGAGTTGGATCGTGAGCAGCAGAAAGAGGTGACTTTAATTCTCACTGCGGTAGACGGCGGGACTCCACCGAGATCAGGTACTGTAGCCATACACGTCACTGTGCTGGATGCTAATGATAATGCTCCAGTCTTTAGTCAGGCCGTCTATAAAGTCAGTCTGCCTGAAAATTCTCCTGTAGATACTGTAGTGCTGACAGTGAGCGCTACTGATGCTGACGAGGGACAAAATGGAGTGACGTATGAATTTGGTCATTTATCCGAACGCCTTCTGGAAATATTTTCTGTCAGTTCTTTGTCTGGAGAGATTAAACTAACAGGACTTATTGATTATGAGGAGGAGAGTTCAATTGAACTGCCAATTCAAGCTAAAGATGGTCAAGGGTTGGCGAGTCATTGTACAGTAATAATAGATGTCACTGATGTCAATGATAACACCCCTGTAATTGCACTAAATTCTCTTAACAGTCCCGTTCCTGAGAACGCGTTACCCGGTACAGAGGTTGGCATCATTAATGTGCAGGACAGAGACTCTGAGAATAACGGACAGGTGCGCTGCTCCATTCAGCAGAACGTCCCGTTTAAACTCGTACCTTCAATCAAAAATTACTATTCTCTGGTGACCACAGGTGAATTAGACCGCGAGCTGCTCTCTGATTATAATATTACAATCACTGCTACTGATGAGGGCTCTCCGCCTTTATCTTCCACTAAGAATATTCACTTGACTGTCGCTGACGTGAATGATAATCCACCTGTATTTGAGGAGCAGAATTACAGAGCTCATGTGCAAGAAAATAACAAACCGGGCTCCTCTATTTGTTCAGTATCAGCTACAGACCCGGACTGGAGACAGAATGGCACTGTAGTTTATTCTCTGTTGTCCTCTGATGTCAATGGCGCACCGGTGTCCTCCTTTTATCCATTAACGGAGACACCGGGGTCATTCATGCCGTGAGATCGTTTGATTACGAACAGATGAAGAGTTTCAAAGTGCTCGTGTTAGCCAGAGACAACGGCTCTCCTCCTCTGAGCAGTAACGTGACCGTGAGTGTCTTCATATCGGATGAGAATGACAACTCCCCTCAGATATTATACCCCTCTCCGGAAGGAAACTCCTTCATGACCGAGATGGTCCCCAAAGCTGCGCAGGCGGGCTCCCTGGTCTCCAAGGTGATCGCCGTGGACGCGGATTCTGGACAGAACGCGTGGCTCTCGTATCACATTATTAAAGCGACTGATCCGGGACTTTTCACTATCGGTGTCCACAGCGGGGAGATCAGGACGCAGCGGGACATTTCTGAATCTGACAGCATGAAACAGAACCTCATTGTGTCCGTGAGAGATAACGGACAGCCCTCTCTCTCGGCCACGTGCGCGTTGTATTTACTCATATCAGATAACTTGGCTGAAGTTCCAGAACTGAAAGACATGTCTCATGACGAGCAGCTCCAAACTGACGTTTTATTTGATCATCGCGCTGGTGTCCGTTTCCACTTTCTTCCTGACCTTCATCATCATCATCCTGGCCGTGAGGTTTTGTCGCAGGAGAAAGCCCAGACTGTTGTTTGATGGAGCTGTAGCCATTCCCAGCGCGTATCTCCCTCCAAATTACGCAGAGGTGGAGGGCGCGGGAACTCTCCGCAGCACTTACAATTATGACGCATACCTGACCACGGGCTCGCGCACTAGTGACTTCAAGTTCATCAGATCTTATAATGAGGGCACACTGACCGCTGACCTGACTCTGAAAAAGACTCAGTCCGCTGTGGATGATCTTGAAGGACTCGATGCAGAAATGAGCGACTCGTTTCAGGTAGGACTAAGTATATTTATTTATTTGACATTTCATTGTCTGTACTTCCATATTAAATTGTCTTTTTGTAGTGCTTCAACTGACACAAGAACACGTGACTCATTTAAGTGCCTTATATTAGACACATTAACATGACAAATCTCTTTGAAATCTGAAAAGTGGATGCATATGACTGGGTTATAATTTTTGTTTTTTGTTTTTATGTTATTGTTTTGTATTATAAATAATGTTTAGTTAGCTATTATGGAGAGGCGGTATATTAACATTAAGTGACATGGCATCTTACGCACAGAATCCACTGAAGCTGTTTCTAGTGGCACATCCGGTTGTCATTGGCATTTGCCACTAAAACGTGTGACATGCGCCGATTGATTGCTTCATGAGCCTCTGCCGGTGTTGCGGAGCATGTTTCCTGTGTGTTGTGGCACCACTAATAACGTATACTCACAATGAACAAGATTCATTTGTGTTGTGTTTTAAGTGTGGAATTTGAGCAAAATGGCTATTTTTTTTTGTTGTTGTTATTTTGATTCGTGAAGGACTTGATGTGGACATAACTGTCTTTTAAGTAATGACAATCTTATATAAAACTATTTTAAAAATATAGCTTGTATGTTTTATGCTAAATGTGTATTTGCATTTTATTTGACAGTATTTTAAAAGATCATGTGGTTCATTCAAGTGCTTATTTTACATCCATGAACAGTTTTGAGATGCATTTTTAAGTTTGAATAGATTCGTTTGTACATTATGCTTTTCTGTTGATGTTTCATAAATTATAGGTTTCATGAATCACTGTGATTTTATAAGAGTTATTCGTTCTTTTGCTAGTATGTTTTAAATTCGAAGAGCTTAACGTTATTCGCTGGTGATCTTATGGGGATAGAAGTAAGTCATTGACTAAGAGTTCTGTCAAACTCATTTGAACATTTATGTAACATTAGTTTGTGCCCCGTGGATAAATTGTTTCTATTTAAGTAGTTTTGCGTTTCTCTCATTGACGTGACCTGGCTTATGAAGGCAATTCAATTCCAGTGTCAACAGTTTATTAAGCTCTTTTAGTCGGATTGGAAATGGCATAAAGCAGGTATTTCGTTGTGTCGCTGTCCGTGGTGCTGTTCTGGCATTTACAGAGGGCTACATTATTTGAGTACCATAAATGTTGAAGTCGTATTTATCTCTTCAGTGAATATTGTTGCTTTTTCTTGTTTTTGCATAAAGTATATAGCTACCCTGTTGATGCAAAGTCCTAGGTTAACTTCACTTGTACTGTAGTGGCAGGAAAAAGGGTTCTTCTTACTCTTCAAAAAAGTCAGTCAAAATCCGTAAACAAGTGCGAGTTTAATCAAACAAAAAAATAAAAAATGTACAAAATCCTGATGTTTCCTGTATCCTATGACACTTGTCAAACCTTTATCTTGTATTACCTAAAACGTTTAAACACAAGATTTATCCATAAATGACAAGACGAGACGGTAAGAAAACTGTTTATCCCTTTTTCTTCCTATATCCGAATCCCTTGAACTTCAAACATCCGCAACCACAAAATGGGCGTAACCATTAAAGAAACAGAACAAAAATTATACATTAGAAGACAGGAAATAATACTGAAATAATAAAACATAGGAAATATCAGAATTGCCTATCAAAGACCGTTACATAATAATTCTTTCAGTTATTACTTGCAAAATCAACAAAAACAATATACAAATTCTTGCCATATCAAATTGGCTCTTACATACCCTGTTCGGTGTATTCCAGGACTTCATACTGTCAGAATGTCATGCAGTTTCTTCTTTTAACTCATAGTGTCGCTGTTCACCTGCAAAACCATGTGTGTGTTCAGTACACATCTCTCCACCCTGATTCTGATGTCATACACAGGGCTTCAAGCCCTTCTCATTATAGAAAATCGTCGACGGAGACGGTATCATATTCTGCACTTCTGGCTTCATTTCTACACTTAAGTTTACATTTATGTTTTCTTTGTGCATGTATATTGTTGTGTTCATGGAATTAAATTCGTAGGCATTTCAAAGGTTCATCGTTTCTGCTGAGATGTTTGGCCTTTTGTTCTTCGTGCTGATGGCGCGCACCGCTTATGGAGACGTGAGCTATTCTTTCCCGGAGGAGATGAAACGCGGATCTGTGATTGGGAATATAGCAAAGGATCTCGGGCTCGATGTGAACAGACTGTCATCTCGTAAGGCTCGCATTGATACTGAAGGTAACAGAAAACGATACTGTGACATTAATCTGAATACTGGAGAACTGACCGTAGCGGAGAGGATCGACAGAGAAGGACTGTGTAATGAAAGAATTTCCTGTACTCTTCATTTTGAATTAGTTCTAGAACACCCATTGGAGATCCATCGTGTCACAATACAAATACAAGATATTAACGATAACACGCCAAAATTTCCTAAAGACACAATAAAGCTTGAGATAAGTGAGAATGCTGATAAAGGCGCTCGGTTCCGCGTGAATGAGGCGCATGATGGGGACATAGGGAAGAACGGAGTACAAAGCTATTCGATTGAAAAAAATGACAACTTTCTTTTATCTGTAAATACAAAGGCGGATGGTGGCAAAAATATTGAGTTGGTGTTAGACAAAGAGTTGGACCGTGAGCAGCAGAAAGAGGTGACTTTAATTCTCACTGCGGTAGACGGCGGGACTCCACCGAGATCAGGTACTGTAGCCATACACGTCACTGTGCTGGATGCTAATGATAATGCTCCAGTCTTTAGTCAGGCCGTCTATAAAGTCAGTCTGCCTGAAAATTCTCCTGTAGATACTGTAGTGCTGACAGTGAGCGCTACTGATGCTGACGAGGGACAAAATGGAGAAGTGACGTATGAGTTCAGTCGTATTTCTGGCACTGCGAAAGAATTGTTTGATCTTAATGAAAATAGTGGAGAGATTAAAGTTAAAGGCCCAATTGATTTTGAAGAGGAAGTAAAATATGAAATGCTCATTGAGGGAAAGGATGGCTCTGGTCTTTCATCAGACACTAAAGTAATTATAGAAATTACAGATGTTAATGACAATGCCCCCATTATAGTGATTAAGTCTTTGAATAGTCCCGTTCCTGAGAACGCGTTACCCGGTACAGAGGTTGGCATCATTAATGTGCAGGACAGAGACTCTGAGAATAACGGACAGGTGCGCTGCTCCATTCAGCAGAACGTCCCGTTTAAACTCGTACCTTCAATCAAAAATTACTATTCTCTGGTGACCACAGGTGAATTAGACCGCGAGCTGCTCTCTGATTATAATATTACAATCACCGCTACTGATGAGGGCTCTCCGCCTTTATCTTCCACTAAGAATATTCACTTGACTGTCGCTGACGTGAATGATAATCCACCTGTATTTGAGGAGCAGAATTACAGAGCTCATGTGCAAGAAAATAACAAACCGGGCTCCTCTATTTGTTCAGTATCAGCTACAGACCCGGACTGGAGACAGAATGGCACTGTAGTTTATTCTCTGTTGTCCTCTGATGTCAATGGCGCACCGGTGTCCTCCTTTTATCCATTAACGGAGACACCGGGGTCATTCATGCCGTGAGATCGTTTGATTACGAACAGATGAAGAGTTTCAAAGTGCTCGTGTTAGCCAGAGACAACGGCTCTCCTCCTCTGAGCAGTAACGTGACCGTGAGTGTCTTCATATCGGATGAGAATGACAACTCCCTCAGATATTATACCCCTCTCCGGAAGGAAACTCCTTCATGACCGAGATGGTCCCCAAAGCTGCGCAGGCGGGCTCCCTGGTCTCCAAGGTGATCGCCGTGGACGCGGATTCTGGACAGAACTCGTGGCTCTCGTATCACATTATTAAAGCGACTGATCCGGGACTTTTCACTATCGGTGTCCACAGCGGGGAGATCAGGACGCAGCGGGACATTTCTGAATCTGACAGCATGAAACAGAACCTTATTGTGTCCGTGAGAGATAACGGACAGCCCTCTCTCGGCCACGTGCGCGTTGTATTTACTCATATCAGATAACTTGGCTGAAGTTCCAGAACTGAAAGACATGTCTCATGACGAGAGCAGCTCCAAACTGACGTTTTATTTGATCATCGCGCTGGTGTCCGTTTCCACTTTCTTCCTGACCTTCATCATCATCATCCTGGCCGTGAGGTTTTGTCGCAGGAGAAAGCCCAGACTGTTGTTTGATGGAGCTGTAGCCATTCCCAGCGCGTATCTCCCTCCAAATTACGCAGAGGTGGAGGGCGCGGGAACTCTCCGCAGCACTTACAATTATGACGCATACCTGACCACGGGCTCGCGCACTAGTGACTTCAAGTTCATCAGATCTTATAATGAGGGCACACTGACCGCTGACCTGACTCTGAAAAAGACTCAGTCCGCTGTGGATGATCTTGAAGGACTTGATGCGGAAATGAGCGACTCGTTTCAGGTAGGACTAAATCCTATTTATTTATTTATTTTTATAATTTGGTGGATTTAAATTGTTGAAATGTGGTTTTTTTTCACTTTACTGATTTCATTGGCAATATTTTTTCTTGGCACATAACGTGGCTTTTTCAAATGACAAATCTTTCAGGGTCAGTTCAAGTATAGCAAGTTCAAGTATTATTTTTTTTATTTTTTTTTATTTTTTTTTAAAAATTTTTGCCCTAGCTGCTATTTTTGGGTCTAAAGCGGTAACATTTGATAGTAATCTTTCAAAAGTTTGCAAGGCCTTGTTGAGATTGTGATCAAATATTAATGCTGTTTTAAGCAGTTTTAAATCTCTCTAATATCTTGTTTCATGCAGTTAGTTTATAAAGGGAATTGTTTTCGGATATTAGTCAGGTCCGGTTCTACAGGGTGCTAAGAAAACGGCAACAGCACCCTCTTTTGATAATGTAACAATAGCACATTGAAGAAACAGATCTGGCAAATGCTGCAGTGGGTATTTGTGCTTTGGAGAGCTTCAATAATTTATGTACGTGTTTTTACATTGTTTAGCAATGTAGCCAATCACAGACATATCTGTTGATCTCTTGAATGCAGTGGAGTTTTTGTTCAGTGCTCAGTTATTCACAGTAATGCAGATTAGAGATTCGGTGTGCAGCGTAGACAACTTCATCGACTATAACAAAGTTTTTGAGATTGCGATAAACTAAGATCAGTGACAGTTTTTTTTAGGGATTATAAAGAGCTTTATATATAATCCATTTAGAATTTCAATAAAAGTTTTGTTTGTTAATGCTACTAAGGGGGTCGACTGTCATATTTACGCTGCAAAGTTTCGGAATTGATAGCCAAAAATATGGGATTCACAATTACACTGAATGACAGTGATAATGGACTGGACAAAAAAATATATATGTCAAAACAGGTGTGCAGTAAGCAATGTAAAGATAATTAATATACAAATATTTTAAATTTCGTATCAAAATGTTTTTAAACCCTTTTGAATTTTTTTGTAAAAGTAAATAGTGTAAATCTCTGCCTCACCATATATTGCTATCCTTGTTATGGTGGTGCTTAGGAGCCATTGCTTACATCTGCATTTTACTAGAGCACACTCACTAATTTCTGAAGAAACCTCAGTGATTTGACTCTGCTTCCAGGCCTAATGTCAGAAATATTGCGTCGAGGGAAGTGTTTTAAATGTTATTTTAGTCTGATTGAAAATGGCATAGGGCAGGTTTTCTCTGTTGCTGTCCGTGGTGCTGCACTGGCATGTACTCTTGGTGTTTGGATATTTTGCTCTTGCATATTTGTAGCTCTCTATCATCTAATCAACGACTTTTTTTTTTTTATAATACATACTGTGTTTGTGTTTGTTTATTTATCACACTTCAGAGAATGTTTGTTGGATTTTCTTTAGCTAAACGAATACATGACAATAAAATAAATATATAAAATTGTTAAATACCCATGTAACGCCTGATCTTTGTATAACACTTAATTCTGTCAGAGATATGAGTGTTGTGCAGTTTTTTATTTTACCTCATTGTGTCGCTGTTCACCTGCAAAACCATGTGTGTGTTCAGTACACATCTCTCCACCCTGATTCTGATGTCATACACAAGGCTTCAAGCTCTTCTCATTATAGAAAATCATTCAGAGTGACAGAAAGACTGTATATCAGGCAATCAGTCTAAATTTCTTAACTTTCTGTTTTATTTTTACATATTTGTTGTTTATCTGGATATCATTTCTGCTCAGTTTATTAAGAATTTGAATGGTTCTGCGTTTCTGTCGAGATGTTTGGCCTTTTGTTCTTCGTGCTGATGGCGCGCACCGCTTATGGAGACGTGAGCTATTCTTTCCCGGAGGAGATGAAACGCGGATCTGTGATTGGGAATATAGCAAAGGATCTCGGGCTCGATGTGAACAGACTGTCATCTCGTAAGGCTCGCATTGATACTGAAGGTAACAGAAAACGATACTGTGACATTAATCTGAATACTGGAGAACTGACCGTAGCGGAGAGGATCGACAGAGAGGAGATTTGTAGAGAAAAACGGACATGCTATTTGCATTTTGAATTCGTTCTAGAAAATCCATTGGAATTGCATCGTGTTAATCTCCAAATTGTAGACATAAACGACAATTCTCCCATTTTTCCAAAAGATTATGTCAAGCTTGATATCAGTGAATCTGCTTTTAAAGGTGCGCGGTTTCGAGTGAATGAAGCTCGTGATCCAGATATAGGAAAAAATTCCGTTCAAAGCTACACATTGCAGAGGAATGATAATTTTGTGCTTGCTGTTAATTCGGAAACTGAAGGTGTCAAAAATATTGAGCTAGTTTTAGGAAAAGAGTTGGATCGTGAGCAGCAGAAAGAGGTGACTTTAATTCTCACTGCGGTAGACGGCGGGACTCCACCGAGATCAGGTACTGTAGCCATACACGTCACTGTGCTGGATGCTAATGATAATGCTCCAGTCTTTAGTCAGGCCGTCTATAAAGTCAGTCTGCCTGAAAATTCTCCTGTAGATACTGTAGTGCTGACAGTGAGCGCTACTGATGCTGACGAGGGACAAAATGGAGAAGTGACGTATGAGTTTGGTCATTTAACTGAAAGAGCAAAACAAATATTTAGATTAAATGACAAAACTGGAGAAATTAAGCTGGTAGGATCAGTCGATTTTGAGGATGAGGTAAGATATGACATTGTAGTTGAAGGAAAAGATGATTATGGCCTTTCCACCGTCACAAAAGTGTTTATAGATATCACAGATATTAATGACAATTCCCCAGTTATATTAGTTCAGTCTCTGAACATTCTCGTTCCTGAGAACGCGTTACCCGGTACAGAGGTTGGTATCATTAATGTGCAGGACAGAGACTCTGAGAATAACGGACAGGTGCGCTGCTCCATTCAGCAGAACGTCCCGTTTAAACTCGTACCTTCAATCAAAAATTACTATTCTCTGGTGACCACAGGTGAATTAGACCGCGAGCTGCTCTCTGATTATAATATTACAATCACTGCTACTGATGAGGGCTCTCCGCCTTTATCTTCCACTAAGAATATTCACTTGACTGTCGCTGACGTGAATGATAATCCACCTGTATTTGAGGAGCAGAATTACAGAGCTCATGTGCAAGAAAATAACAAACCGGGCTCCTCTATTTGTTCAGTATCAGCTACAGACCCGGACTGGAGACAGAATGGCACTGTAGTTTATTCTCTGTTGTCCTCTGATGTCAATGGCGCACCGGTGTCCTCCTTTTTATCCATTAACGGAGACACCGGGGTCATTCATGCCGTGAGATCGTTTGATTACGAACAGATGAAGAGTTTCAAAGTGCTCGTGTTAGCCCGAGACAACGGCTCTCCTCCTCTGAGCAGTAACGTGACCGTGAGTGTCTTCATATCGGATGAGAATGACAACTCCCCTCAGATATTATACCCTCTCCGGAAGGAAACTCCTTCATGACCGAGATGGTCCCCAAAGCTGCGCAGGCGGGCTCCTGGTCTCCAAGGTGATCGCCGTGGACGCGGATTCTGGACAGAACGCGTGGCTCTCGTATCACATTATTAAAGCGACTGATCCGGGACTTTTCACTATCGGTGTCCACAGCGGGGAGATCAGGACGCAGCGGGACATTTCTGAATCTGACAGCATGAAACAGAACCTCATTGTGTCCGTGAGAGATAACGGACAGCCCTCTCTCGGCCACGTGCGCGTTGTATTTACTCATATCAGATAACTTGGCTGAAGTTCCAGAACTGAAAGACATGTCTCATGACGAGAGCAGCTCCAAACTGACGTTTTATTTGATCATCGCGCTGGTGTCCGTTTCCACTTTCTTCCTGACCTTCATCATCATCATCCTGGCCGTGAGGTTTTGTCGCAGGAGAAAGCCCAGACTGTTGTTTGATGGAGCTGTAGCCATTCCCAGCGCGTATCTCCCTCCAAATTACGCAGAGGTGGAGGGCGCGGGAACTCTCCGCAGCACTTACAATTATGACGCATACCTGACCACGGGCTCGCGCACTAGTGACTTCAAGTTCATCAGATCTTATAATGAGGGCACACTGACCGCTGACCTGACTCTGAAAAAGACTCAGTCCGCTGTGGATGATCTTGAAGGACTCGATGCGGAAATTAACGATTCCTTTCAGGTAGGACTATAACGATGTCTTTCTTGTCTATTTAATTTTTTTTAATGGTTACATTTTTGGGGTTTACCGAGTGCTTTCATTAGCAAAAAAAAGCTCTCTTGCTGAAAAGATTGCGTGACTCATTTAAGTGCCTTTTGTAGACGAACATTTTGAGGGTCAATTTTGAAGTCTGAAAAGTAGCTACAATAAAACGTGTATATATATATATACATATATAAATATATATATATATATATATATATATATATATATATATATATATATATATATCTCTCTCTCTCTCTCTCTCTCTCTCTCTCTCTCTCTCTCTCTCTCTCTCTCTCTCTCTCTCTCTCTCTCTCTCTCTCTCTCTCTCTCTCTCTCTCTCTCTCTCTCTCTCTCTCTCTCTCTCTCTCTCTCTCTCTCTCTCTCGTTGTTCTGTTTATGCAAGTATTCTATAATACATCACCCACAAGAGACCCACAATGTGAACATGCAATTTTGATTCCACAAGTACGTTTTTGACTTTTGTTTGGTATCAAAGTAAATAATGGCCAAATTGTGCAAATTACTGCTGAATCTGATCTTTGATGGTAGAGGCGCAATTTCTTCGAATATTATCAGTTATTTACTGTATTTTGATTAAACAAGGTTTCAGAAATGGTAAAGATCAATTACAGAGATTATCATGTTGCCCTGGATCAATGCATGCAATGTGTTCCCACGCAAAGCTCATCGTGTATTAAGTTTTCTCTATTATTATTTACAGTTTTGCTTTCCTATTGTTTATGTAAAATAATTTTATAAAGGTCTTTAAAATCTTATTTCCTTACTTTTAAACGCCAGTTCACCGGGATAGTACGTTTAGTATGAATAGCATATTTCTTTGTACTGTCCATGGTGCTGTACAGGCAGTGTCTGTTGCTGTTGCTGTTTATTTCGCTTATAGGCTATATGTAGGTCTCTATACAGTCGTGTTTTTTTGTGAGTAGATGTTATAGAAAGCGAGCTGGTTCCCTTTTCACATCCTCAGAGAATGTTTGGTTGACGGACTTGATGCGGACATGATTGATTCTTTTGAAGTAGAACGAACGACGGTTTTCGTTCAAATTATATTTTCTTCGATTAAATTTTAAACAATTGTTTTTATTGTGATGGATTGCTTTACTGACAGCAGGAAGTTCCTTTTAAAGTTTCACGAGTCTTTGTTTACGTGTTATTTTATTATTATTATTTTTTGTATTCTTCATTTCTCAGAAGCCTAAAAAAGAATCCTTTATAGAATTGACATTTGTTAAGAATTGATTGCCCCTTTTAGCTGTTTACAAATTCTGATTACTACCTCTGCTATGAAATAGCCTTTGAAAGCTATATAGTCCATTAAAATACAATGTCATATTTTAGATTCAAATATTTGTTTTTTTTCATTAAATAAATGATATGTTTCGTTCTGTTAGCTAATCTTTTAAACTCATTTTAACTGTTTCTGTGACATCAATGTATCTCTGTGGATTGTGCAGTTTCTAATAGAATCTGTGACAAAATGCTGCTGATTTAAATAGTTTTAAGTAGTTTGGCGTTGTTCTGCATCGTTGTCTTTGTTGTGTGATATTGCCTTAAGAAAATAATTTCCTATGTCAGCAACTTTTTTAACTGTTTTAGTTTGGTTAGAAAATGCGTATCGCAGTTTTCCATTTTACTGTCCATGGCGCTGCAATGTCAATTACTCTTGGTGCTTAGTGTTTTGCTCTTACGTTAGGTAGCTCCCAACTCTCTGTCCAGCCAATGTTGTTGTTCTTCTTATTTTTCTTACAGTAGGTATTCTATGTGTTCGTGTTTATCTCTATTCACTCGTCAGGCAATGTTGCTGCATGCCAGCTCTTGTTTTGCTAAATAATTGTAACCATATAATCGACACTTAATTCTTTTAGAAATATGAATGTTATGCAGTTTCATCTTTTAACTCATAGTGTCGCTGTTCACCTGCAAAACCATGTGTGTGTTCAGTACACATCTCTCCACCCTGATTCTGATGTCATACACAGGGCTTCAAGCTCGTCTCTTTACAGAATATCGTCGACGGAGACTGATTAGTGCTAATACTGTGGCTATTATTCTACTATGAGTTTTATATTTTTTTTGCTTTAACATGTCAAGTGCTGTATTGCTGGATTTAATTTCCGCTTAATATCTGAAGCATTTTAAACGTTCATCGTTTCAAAATGTTTGGCCTTTTGTTCTTCGTGCTGATGGCGCGCACCGCTTATGGAGACGTGAGCTATTCTTTACCGGAGGAGATGAAACGCGGATCTGTGATTGGGAATATAGCAAAGGATCTCGGGCTCGATGTGAACAGACTGTCATCTCGTAAGGCTCGCATTGATACTGAAGGTAACAGAAAACGATACTGTGACATTAATCTGAATACTGGAGAACTGACCGTAGCGGAGAGGATCGACAGAGAGGAGATTTGTGGAAGGAAAGCTTCATGCGTTATTAAACTGGAGCTCGTGCTGGGAAATCATTTAGAGCTACATCGCTTCATTCTCAATATTGAGGACATAAATGATAATTCACCACAGTTCAAACAAAGTGTAATAAAATTTGAAATACAGGAATCAGCGGTCAAAGGATCTCGTTATTTATTAGATGAGGCCCATGATGCGGATATTGGTATGAATTCAGTGCAGAATTATGTGTTACAGCACAATGAACACTTTCTTCTTAGTGTCCTAACGCGTGCAAATGGAAGAAAATATGGCGAGTTAGTTCTTAATAGAGAGTTGGATCGTGAGCAGCAGAAAGAGGTGACTTTAATTCTCACTGCGGTAGACGGCGGGACTCCACCGAGATCAGGTACTGTAGCCATACACGTCACTGTGCTGGATGCTAATGATAATGCTCCAGTCTTTAGTCAGGCCGTCTATAAAGTCAGTCTGCCTGAAAATTCTCCTGTAGATACTGTAGTGCTGACAGTGAGCGCTACTGATGCTGACGAGGGACAAAATGGAGAAGTGACGTATGAATTTGGTCATTTATCCGAACGCCTTCTGGAAATATTTTCTGTCAGTTCTTTGTCTGGAGAGATTAAACTAACAGGACTCATTGATTATGAGGAGGAGAGTTCAATTGAACTGTCAATTCAAGCTAAAGATGGTCAAGGGTTAGCCAGCCATTGTACAGTAATAATAGATGTCACTGATGTCAATGATAACGCCCCTATAATAGTAATTAATTCTCTAAACAGTCTCGTTCCTGAGAACGCGTTACCCGGTACAGAGGTTGGCATCATTAATGTGCAGGACAGAGACTCTGAGAATAACGGACAGGTGCGCTGCTCCATTCAGCAGAACGTCCCGTTTAAACTCGTACCTTCAATCAAAAATTACTATTCTCTGGTGACCACAGGTGAATTAGACCGCGAGCTGCTCTCTGATTATAATATTACAATCACTGCTACTGATGAGGGCTCTCCGCCTTTATCTTCCACTAAGAATATTCACTTGACTGTCGCTGACGTGAATGATAATCCACCTGTATTTGAGGAGCAGAATTACAGAGCTCATGTGCAAGAAAATAACAAACCGGGCTCCTCTATTTGTTCAGTATCAGCTACAGACCCGGACTGGAGACAGAATGGCACTGTAGTTTATTCTCTGTTGTCCTCTGATGTCAATGGCGCACCGGTGTCCTCCTTTTATCCATTAACGGAGACACCGGGGTCATTCATGCCGTGAGATCGTTTGATTATGAACAGATGAAGAGTTTCAAAGTGCTCGTGTTAGCCAGAGACAACGGCTCTCCTCCTCTGAGCAGTAACGTGACCGTGAGTGTCTTCATATCGGATGAGAATGACAACTCCTCAGATATTATACCCCTCTCCGGAAGGAAACTCCTTCATGACCGAGATGGTCCCCAAAGCTGCGCAGGCGGGCTCCCTGGTCTCCAAGGTGATCGCCGTGGACGCGGATTCTGGACAGAACGCGTGGCTCTCGTATCACATTATTAAAGCGACTGATCCGGGACTTTTCACTATCGGTGTCCACAGCGGGGAGATCAGGACGCAGCGGGACATTTCTGAATCTGACAGCATGAAACAGAACCATTGTGTCCGTGAGAGATAACGGACAGCCCTCTCTCTCGGCCACGTGCGCGTTGTATTTACTCATATCAGATAACTTGGCTGAAGTTCCAGAACTGAAAGACATGTCTCATGACGAGAGCAGCTCCAAACTGACGTTTTATTTGATCATCGCGCTGGTGTCCGTTTCCACTTTCTTCCTGACCTTCATCATCATCATCCTGGCCGTGAGGTTTTGTCGCAGGAGAAAGCCCAGACTGTTGTTTGATGGAGCTGTAGCCATTCCCAGCGCGTATCTCCCTCCAAATTACGCAGAGGTGGAGGGCGCGGGAACTCTCCGCAGCACTTACAATTATGACGCATACCTGACCACGGGCTCGCGCACTAGTGACTTCAAGTTCATCAGATCTTATAATGAGGGCACACTGACCGCTGACCTGACTCTGAAAAAGACTCAGTCCGCTGTGGATGATCTTGAAGGACTCGATGCGGAAATGAACGATCAATTCCAGGTAGGACTAACAAAGCATTTCTTATAAAAAAAAATATAATAATAATTAAACAGATTTTAGGGTTACAGTGGCACTGTCAAAAGGCTCTCATGTTGAAAATAGTGTTTTTTACATGAACGTTTTTGAGGGTCATTTTGGTCTGAAAAGTTTTTTTCACCTGCATGGTTCTGTTTATGCAAGTATTCTATATTACATCAACCACAATAGTCCCACATCGTGTGCACACGCTATTTTGATCGATCACCAAGCAGGTTTTTGAATTTTGTTTGGGATCTAAGGGAATAGTGGCCAAATTGTGTAAATTACTGATCAATTTTTTCTTTGCTTTTCTTGTCGAGGCGCATTTCTTTTTTTTTAATCGCCCAGCCCAGGGTTGTCAAACTCGGGACTGCCACTGTCATGCACACTTTAGTTCCAACCCTGCTTCAACGCACATATCTTCGTGTTTATAAATGCATGAAGGACTATTAGCTGGATCGGGTGATGTCGAAGCTAAACTCTGCTGGGCTTTGACCCTTACTGAAAAAAAAGGTAAACTAAAAATGTGCTTGGATTAGGTTGACCAAATCAACCTAAATATTTAAGGCTAGACCAAATCTAAATTTTAGAGTAAGATCAGGTGGAAATAGCTCTTTCATGTAACGATTGTAGTTTCCACTTTTCATAGTGCTCCAGTGACAGAGTTTGTCAGCACTGGAAAAGCCTATCGTTATGTATTTACTGAATTCAATTTCAGAGATTATTATGTGACCCAGGATAAAGGCATGTCATGTGATCCCACGCAATGTGGATCATTGATAATGTTTTCTATTTGTTTATTCACTTTCATTCATATATCGCTTTTAACAGTACAGATTGTTTCAAAGCAGATTTACAGTGATAGGAAATGAATGGAAGAGAGATTGTTTTGGCTGTCTAGAAAAAAGTTATTGTCCAGCTAAAGTACATTTGTGATTTGATTAATTTCATTAATGCCATTCTTCTTGTGGTTTAACGAGTACATCAGGTGTTATGGGAAGTGTTCTCGGTTCCGGCTGACCTAGTTTATGCAGCCTAACAATCATTTAACTGATTTGAATAATAGAAATTGATAATGATCTATGTGTATGCAAGATCAAAGAGATACGTCTTTAGTAAGAACTCTAGCAGCGGAGTTTTGGACCAGCTGGGGTTTGTTTATTAAGCATGCAGGGCAACCACCCAGTAGAGCATTACAATAATCTAGCCTTGAGGTCAGGAACGCATGAACTAACTGTTCTAACTGTAATGAGACATTTTGCATTGACAGCATATGTCGTAATTTAGATATATTTTTAAGATGGAATAATGCGGTTTTACAGATGCTAGAAATGTGGCTTTCAAATAAAATATTATCAAAGAGCACTCCCAGGTTCCAAACTTTTTTCAGTCCAATAATTAGGATCACTGTTTTTTTGTTTGTTTGTTTTTTTAATTAAGTAATAAGGAAATTACTAGTCATCCATTTTTTTATATCAGCTATGCATTCCGTTCATTTTGTGAATTGGAAAGTTTTTACAAGGTGCGAAACTTGTGCAAATATTGTGAGTTCTAAAAAGCACTATTGGTTTGAAATAATTAAATATATTATTATAGTTAAAGATGGATGTGTGTGATTGGTTGTGCGGGCGTGTGCGCGTCATTCAAGATAAACTAATGCTGATGATCCCATCTCTTGAACTCGTGTTCATTAATGTATCATCCTATTCAGGTTACCAACGTATATAAGGCACACCATCATTGCTTTTATAGGAAGGACTGTTAACTGTATTGTTTTCCTAATGTATATGAGAGAGTTATGTCTGTTTAGAGTTTACTATCGGTGCTCCGCACATGGGTAGCAAACATGTTGCGATTAGCGCGCGCACTCGAGTGATACTAAGACAGAGTACCGACTATGTAATGTGATGGTATGTTTCATGGTTTCCTTTAGTCATTAATACTGAGTTAGGAGTTTATTTCGCACTAGTTCACTGTTAGTGTGAGTATGTACAGTATATAACATGGTTAGTCGAGTGAACTTGGATGTTTCCATGGCATGATTGGAATTTGAGTTCTTACATGACCAGAACGTTAAACCTGTATGTAAATGTGTGATGCTTCTGCACATGTTGATGTACATAATTTGTATTGATTCAATATAAACTAATGCTGATGATCGCATTGTTTGTGTTCATTAATATATCATCCTTTTCAGGAAATTAATGAGTACTACACTTGCAGATACCATTTATTTCTAAAAAGGAATATAGTTGTGAGGAGACTGCCTTTTCTAACAATTTTGACAGAAAGGGTAGATTTGAGCTTGGCTTGTAAATTGCGTTTTTTAATAAGTTGTTTTATAACAGCCACCTTAAAAGTTTTTGTTACATATCTTAATGACATATTTTAATGATTTTCTCTTTCAGTTTCAGATTTCAGTTTATTTACGGTTTTGCATTCATGTCATTGTCTGTTATGTAAAATAATTTTACTAAGCGTTTAAATTATTTTCTTATTTGATTATTTTTTTAGTGTTATTAGGAGTGGCATATTTCTGTTTACTGTCCATGGTGCTGTACAGGCAGTGTCTGTTGCTGTTGAGGTTTTAGGTCTGTAAACAGTCATATTTTTCACAACATGTTATAGAAATAGAGATGGTTCTTTTTCACATCCTCAGAGAGTGTTTGGTTGTGCCAGGCCTTTTGATTTCATTTGCAACAAAAGTGCTATATTCATGTTGTTTTACCTAGCCTGGATGGCGGACGAATTTAGTCCCGCCCACAACATTTGAGGTCGGGCAATTCGGTCTGGACTCGATCCATAGAGGAGTAATAATGCCCGAACAGAAACTGTTCAGACCAATCAAATTATTAGGGAGAGCTTTATACGATGATGGACAGATGATAAACAGTAACGTAATCACGTCATCAAAGGCGCTTGGGTTGAAGTCGTTCCAATCCTAAACTGAGAACTGTTTCTCTCAAAAACACCAGCAAAGATCGTTTACACTCATATTTTTCTTCTACTTCTTCCAGCGTGCATGCAGTTGAGATCTGTTGTCAACTAAGTTATGCGTTAGTGATGCGTTGTTCATGAACAATTTGTTCTTTTTGAATTCATTTTAAATATGACTCGGGAACCTTTGTCTCAGAGAGCGGTTTGTTCATTGTGTGTTGACCGTGCATGCTACAGGCCATCGGTTCTGTACAGGATCTTCTGCACTCAGCCGATGGGGCTGTGAGAACGAATGACACAAACCCGAAGACTCGAAAGGTTAACTAATCAGTTTTGTTTTCGGGACTGCATGCAGACACTGATGACGGAACTAACGACTCCAACCTGAAGACAGGAGAGGTGTAACGTTGCTAATCTTTCAAGGGAACAGACGTGATTAAATAGGCATTGGCTGCATTAGCTTATAATTAATTTTTATTCCAAATGTGATCAATGTTTGCATAAGGATTAGATGTGTTGGGGAATTTAACATGTGACATTTTAATGACATTCTGCTGAAATAAACTAAATTGAAAACTATTTGTTCATTTTGCTGGACGAGATTCAAAGATCCGTAAAATTATCCGAACTTCCCACTACTATGTTGTTTAACATACGTCATTTACTCCGTTGCTCTTGTTGGTTGTAGGTCTATCCCAATGAGGTATTTCCTCCTGGTTCGGTTGAAACACGCCCCAATAATCACAGCCCAATGGAGCGCTATCAGACTCATATTCTGACTAGAATTGAGAATGACCACGTCAGGCTAGGTTTGACCTGTAATGTCAGCCCTTTAAGAATGTATGCATGAACTAGGCTAAATTAGTTTTCTTGTGATTTTGAGGGTGATTCTTTTCAAGTAGAACGAACAATATTTTTCTTTAAAAAAAGTATATGTTCTGTGCTTACATTTAAATAAGTATATATTTTATTAGACTGCTTTCACTAACAACAGGCTCTTAAAGATGTTGAAGTTCATTTTTAAGTCTGAGAGGTATTTCATTGTTTTTTTTATAATTTATATTTAGATTGAATCCTATTTCACTTGTATGTTCTCTTTTTTTTCTTCTTCAGTAAGGTACCCTTTAAAATTATTTAAAATTGTTTAGAATTGAGTGACATTTTCGGCTGTTTACAAATTTTCTATTTATTACCACTATCTGCATGAAACAGCTTCTGAAGCCTATATGGCAATAAACTTAAATACAGCATGACATCTCTGCTAATATTTTAAATTCAAAGAGTTTAAAGTTTTGGGATTTTTAAAAAAAGGAATCTGATACGTTTCGTTGTTTTTCGCTAATTTTTCTTTTAAACTAATTTTAACTTTTTGTGTGACGTCTCTATACACAAATTCTGCAGTTTGATATTTTTTTCGGACAAAATGCTGCTTTTTAAAGTTGTTTAGTGTTCTTCTTATCGTTATCTTTATTATGTGAATATGGCTTATAAAAGCAATTTCGCATGTTTGCAACTTTTTAAATGTCGTTTTAGTTTGGTTAGAAACAGCTTTGGGCAGGGGTTTCCTTTGCTGTCCATAGTATCACTGTCAACCACTGTCAACTACTGTTGGTGGTTTTGGTTGTTGTTGTTGTTGTTGTTGTTGTTGTTGTTCTTACATAACTTATATGTTTCTGGTAACGGGTGAAGATCCTCCTTTATGCCCCTCATGCCAGAACCCATTATAACTGAAGCATTTTGATGGACTGTGATAGACTGAACTCTGTTAGAATCCTTCACTTCAGTTTCCTCAAATAAACTTAAATATTGTGGTAATGTTTATCTTCCACTGTCATGGAATGTTGATGCCAGGTCTTGTTTTGGTTAAATAGTTTTAACAGACAATTAACTTTATCAGAAATATGTTGCAGTTTCTTCTTTTAACTCACAGTGTCGCTGTTCACCTGCACAACCGTGTGTGTGTTCAGTACACATCTCTCCACCCTGATTCTGATGTCATACACAGGGCTTCAAGCTCTTCTCATTATAGAATATCGTCGACGGAGACTGATTAGTGCTAATACTGTCCTTCTGGTTATTATTCTACAATGAGTTTGATATATATTTTTTGTATATGTCAAGTGCTGTATTGCTGGATTTAATTTAAACTTAATATCTGAAGCATTTTAAACGCTTCGAAGATGTTTGGCCTTTTGTTCTTCGTGCTGATGGCGCGCACCGCTTATGGAGACGTGAGCTATTCTTTCCCGGAGGAGATGAAACGCGGATCTGTGATTGGGAATATAGCAAAGGATCTCGGGCTCGATGTGAACAGACTGTCATCTCGTAAGGCTCGCATTGATACTGAAGGTAACAGAAAACGATACTGTGACATTAATCTGAATACTGGAGAACTGACCGTAGCGGAGAGGATCGACAGAGAGAGTCTTTGTGTGAAGAAAGCTTCATGTGTTATAAATCAAGAGCTTGTTCTTGAAAATCCTCTGGAGCTGCATCGCTTCATTCTCAATATTGAGGACATAAATGATAATTCACCACAGTTCACAGAGAATGTTATTGAATTCGAAATACGGGAATCAGCGGTCAAAGGATCTCGTTATTTATTAGATGAGGCCCATGATGCGGATATTGGTATGAATTCAGTGCAGTCATATACACTTCAAAACAATGAACACTTTGTTCTTAATTTACGTTCCATGGAAAATGTAAGAAAATATGGCGAGTTAGTTCTTAATAAAGAGTTGGATCGTGAGCAGCAGAAAGAGGTGACTTTAATTCTCACTGCGGTAGACGGCGGGACTCCACCGAGATCAGGTACTGTAGCCATACACGTCACTGTGCTGGATGCTAATGATAATGCTCCAGTCTTTAGTCAGGCCGTCTATAAAGTCAGTCTGCCTGAAAATTCTCCTGTAGATACTGTAGTGCTGACAGTGAGCGCTACTGATGCTGACGAGGGACAAAATGGAGAAGTGACATATGCGTTTAGTCATTTATCCGAAATTACTCGGCAATTATTTTTACTTGATGCAATTTCTGGAGAGATTAAACTAAAGGGACTCATGGATTATGAGGAGGAGAGCTCAATAGAACTGCCAATTCAAGCTAAAGATGGTCAAGGGTTAGCCAATCGTTGTATAGTAATAATAGATGTTATTGATGTCAATGATAACGCCCCTATAATAGTAATTAATTCTCTTAACAGTCCCGTTCCTGAGAACGCGTTACCCGGTACAGAGGTTGGCATCATTAATGTGCAGGACAGAGACTCTGAGAATAACGGACAGGTGCGCTGCTCCATTCAGCAGAACGTCCCGTTTAAACTCGTACCTTCAATCAAAAATTACTATTCTCTGGTGACCACAGGTGAATTAGACCGCGAGCTGCTCTCTGATTATAATATTACAATCACTGCTACTGATGAGGGCTCTCCGCCTTTATCTTCCACTAAGAATATTCACTTGACTGTCGCTGACGTGAATGATAATCCACCTGTATTTGAGGAGCAGAATTACAGAGCTCATGTGCAAGAAAATAACAAACCGGGCTCCTCTATTTGTTCAGTATCAGCTACAGACCCGGACTGGAGACAGAATGGCACTGTAGTTTATTCTCTGTTGCCCTCTGATGTCAATGGCGCACCGGTGTCCTCCTTTTTATCCATTAACGGAGACACCGGGGTCATTCATGCCGTGAGATCGTTTGATTATGAACAGATGAAGAGTTTCAAAGTGCTCGTGTTAGCCAGAGACAACGGCTCTCCTCCTCTGAGCAGTAACGTGACCGTGAGTGTCTTCATATCGGATGAGAATGACAACTCCCCTCAGATATTATACCCCTCTCCGGAAGGAAACTCCTTCATGACCGAGATGGTCCCCAAAGCTGCGCAGGCGGGCTCCCTGGTCTCCAAGGTGATCGCCGTGGACGCGGATTCTGGACAGAACGCGTGGCTCTCGTATCACATTATTAAAGCGACTGATCCGGGACTTTTCACTATCGGTGTCCACAGCGGGAGATCAGGACGCAGCGGACATTTCTGAATCTGACAGCATGAAACAGAACCTTATTGTGTCCGTGAGAGATAACGGACAGCCCTCTCTCGGCCACGTGCGCGTTGTATTTACTCATATCAGATAACTTGGCTGAAGTTCCAGAACTGAAAGACATGTCTCATGACGAGAGCAGCTCCAAACTGACGTTTTATTTGATCATCGCGCTGGTGTCCGTTTCCACTTTCTTCCTGACCTTCATCATCATCATCCTGGCCGTGAGGTTTTGTCGCAGGAGAAAGCCCAGACTGTTGTTTGATGGAGCTGTAGCCATTCCCAGCGCGTATCTCCCTCCAAATTACGCAGAGGTGGAGGGCGCGGGAACTCTCCGCAGCACTTACAATTATGACGCATACCTGACCACGGGCTCGCGCACTAGTGACTTCAAGTTCATCAGATCTTATAATGAGGGCACACTGACCGCTGACCTGACTCTGAAAAAGACTCAGTCCGCTGTGGATGATCTTGAAGGACTCGATGCAGAAATGAGCGATTCCTTTCAGGTAGGACTAAGTTATTCTTTAAAAAGTATTTGGTGGATTGTAATTGTGAAAATAAAGTGTATTTTCCGCCACTTGACTGCTTTCATTAGTAATTTGTTCTGTTATTTGCAGATCACGTGGCTCTTTCACATGTTTTAGGGTCAGTTTGAAGTCAGACCAGTAGCTGCATTATTTCGTCTTTCGCACATTTTGTCTATTATGAACTAGACGTGTCATGATTCGCAAATCGATATTTTGTTTGTTTGTTTGTTTTTTTAGCACTAGCTGCTCTTTTGGATTCAAGCGGTAAAAGTTGTCTGTTAGTAATGTTTACTAGGTTACAAAGACATTGCTGATATTTTAAGCAGTTTTACATTTCTCTGTCTTTGTAGTTATAAAAGGGAATTAATTTCTGATGTCAGTTTCAGTAAATTTCCGTTTCAGTGAAGTATTTTAAACGACCCTTTAGTCTGATTGAAAATGCCATAGGGCAGGTTTTCTCTGTTGCTGTCCGTGGTGCTGCACTGGCATGCACTCTTGGTTTTTATGGATATTTTTCACTTGCATATTTGTAGCTATCTATCATCTAAATATCGTTTTTTTTATTATTGTTTTGTATAATACATACTGTGATTGTTTATCACACTTCAGAGAATGTTGCGGTTTGCTTTTGCTTTGATAAATAAATTCATAACAATTAAATAAGTATATAACGTTTTTAAATACTTATGTAACGCCTGATCTTTGTATATTATAACACTTAATTCTGTCAGAGATATGAGTGTTGTGCAGTTTTTTATTTTAACTCACAGTGTCGCTGTTCACCTGCAAAACCATGTGTGTGTTCAGTACACATCTCTCCACCCTGATTCTGATGTCATACACAAGGCTTCAAGCTCTTCTCATTATAGAAAATCATCGACGGAGACTGCCTAATATATTGTAGGACTACTTCTGTCTAAATTTCAAAATTTCGGTTTACATTTATTGTCTTCATTTACATGTAGTATATTATTGCATTCCTGAATTTAACTTCTTAGGCGTTTCAAAGGTTCATCGTTTCTGTCGAGATGTTTGGCCTTTTGTTCTTCGTGCTGATGGCGCGCACCGCTTATGGAGACGTGAGCTATTCTTTCCCGGAGGAGATGAAACGCGGATCTGTGATTGGGAATATAGCAAAGGATCTCGGGCTCGATGTGAACAGACTGTCAATTCGAGAGGCTCGCATTGATACTGAAGGTAACAGAAAACGATACTGTGACATTAATCTGAATACTGGAGAACTGACCGTAGCGGAGAGGATCGACAGAGAGGAGATTTGTGGAAGGAAAGCTTCATGCGTTATTAAACTGGAGCTCGTGCTGGAAAATCCTTTAGAGCTACATCGTTTCATTCTCAATATTGAGGACATAAATGATAATTCCCCACAGTTCAAACAAAGTGTAATAAAATTCGAAATTCGGGAATCAGCGGACAAAGGATCTCGTTATTTATTAGATGAGGCCCATGACGCGGATATTGGTATGAATTCAGTGCAGTCATATACACTTCAAAACAATGAACACTTTCTTCTTAATGTAGTTACCAGGGCAAATGGAAGAAAATATGGCGAGTTAGTTCTTAATAAAGAGTTGGATCGGGAGCAGCAGAAAGAGGTGACTTTAATTCTCACTGCGGTAGACGGCGGGACTCCACCGAGATCAGGTACTGTAGCCATACACGTCACTGTGCTGGATGCTAATGATAATGCTCCAGTCTTTAGTCAGGCCGTCTATAAAGTCAGTCTGCCTGAAAATTCTCCTGTAGATACTGTAGTGCTGACAGTGAGCGCTACTGATGCTGACGAGGGACAAAATGGAGAAGTGACATATGAATTTGGTCATTTTTCCGAAAGCCTTCTGGACATGTTTTCTCTCGATTCGTTGTCTGGAGAGATTAAACTAACAGGACTCATTGATTATGAGGAGGAGAGTTCAATTGAATTGCCAATTCAAGCTAAAGATAGTCAAGGGTTAGCCAGTCATTGTGTTGTATCAATAGATGTCATTGATTCAAATGATAACGCCCCTACGATAATGACTAAATCTGCTAAAAGCACATTTTATCGTTGGTGTTGTTGGTGGTGTTTTTTTTTTTCTAACGTCACTTTGTGGACTAATATGATGCGGATGTTAATCGAATGTAAGCTTTTTCTTTTTTATGCTGTTTTATGTAGTTTTCTGTTTTTGTCATCGGTGTCTCCTTTTTGTTGAATATGTCTTTTATAAAGGCAAATACATTCCGATGTCAGCAGTTTTTTAGATGTCATTTCGGTAGAAATGGTAATAGCATGGAGCAGGTTTTGCTGTTGCTGTCCGTGGTTCTGCACAGGCATTTATTCTTGGTGTTTGGGTTTTCTGCTCCTAATGTTGCCTTCTAGACCGCTGTTTTTGTGTTAGCACCTTAAATGTTGTGATTTGATTTATCTCTCAGTCTTCAGTGAATGTCGCTGCTTGTTCTTATTTCTCAAATTAATTAAGTATATACCAAGTTCGGTGTATATTCCAGCGTTTAATATTGTCAAGAGATATGAATATTATGCAGTTTCCTCTTTTAACTCACAGTGTCGCTGTTCACCTGCAAAACCATGTGTGTGTTCAGTACACATCTCTCCACCCTGATTCTGATGTCATACACAGGGCTTCAAGCTCTTCTCATTATAGAAAATCGTCGACGGAGATCATATACTCATATACTGCACTTCTGTCTACATATCTACATTTAGATTTCCTTTTTTTCCCTTTTACATGTAGTTTATTGTTGTGTTCCTGGATTTAATAGCTTAGGCTTCAAAGGTTCTGCGTTTCTGTCGAGATGTTTGGCCTTTTGTTCTTCGTGCTGATGGCGCGCACCGCTTATGGAGACGTGAGCTATTCTTTCCCGGAGGAGATGAAACGCGGATCTGTGATTGGGAATATAGCAAAGGATCTCGGGATCGATGTGAACAGACTGTCATCTCGTAAGGCTCGCATTGATACTGAAGGTAACAGAAAACGATACTGTGACATTAATCTGAATACTGGAGAACTGACCGTAGCGGAGAGGATCGACAGAGAGGAGATTTGTGGAAGGAAAGCTTCATGCGTTATTAAACTGGAGCTTGTGCTGGAAAATCCTTTAGAGCTGCATCGCATCATTCTCAATATTGATGACATAAATGATAATTCACCACAATTCAAGGAAAGTGTTAAATTCGAAATACAGGAATCATCGGTCAAAGGATCTCGTTATTTATTAGATGAGGCCCATGATGCGGATATTGGTATGAATTCAGTGCAGTCATATACACTTCAAAACAATGAACACTTTATTCTTAATGCGCTTACCAAGGCAAATGGAAGAAAATATGGCGAGTTAGTTCTTAATAAAGAGTTGGATCGTGAGCAGCAGAAAGAGGTGACTTTAATTCTCACTGCGGTAGACGGCGGGACTCCATCGAGATCAGGTACTGTAGCCATACACGTCACTGTGCTGGATGCTAATGATAATGCTCCAGTCTTTAGTCAGGCCGTCTATAAAGTCAGTCTGCCTGAAAATTCTCCTGTAGATACTGTAGTGCTGACAGTGAGCGCTACTGATGCTGACGAGGGACAAAATGGAGAAGTGACGTATGCGTTTGGTCATTTATCTCAAAAAGTGTTGCAATTATTTTTCATCGATGCAGTATCAGGTGAGATTAAACTAATAGGACCGACTGATTATGAAGAGGAGAGTACGATCGAACTTCCCATTCAAGCTAGAGATGGTCAAGGATTAGCAAGCTATTCCGCTGTATTAATAGATATTGTTGATGTTAATGACAATGCCCCCATTATAGTGATTAAGTCTTTGAATAGTCCCGTTCCTGAGAACGCGTTACCCGGTACAGAGGTTGGCATCATTAATGTGCAGGACAGAGACTCTGAGAATAACGGACAGGTGCGCTGCTCCATTCAGCAGAACGTCCCGTTTAAACTCGTACCTTCAATCAAAAATTACTATTCTCTGGTGACCACAGGTGAATTAGACCGCGAGCTGCTCTCTGATTATAATATTACAATCACTGCTACTGATGAGGGCTCTCCGCCTTTATCTTCCACTAAGAATATTCACTTGACTGTCGCTGACGTGAATGATAATCCACCTGTATTTGAGGAGCAGAATTACAGAGCTCATGTGCAAGAAAATAACAAACCGGGCTCCTCTATTTGTTCAGTATCAGCTACAGACCCGGACTGGAGACAGAATGGCACTGTAGTTTATTCTCTGTTGTCCTCTGATGTCAATGGCGCACCGGTGTCCTCCTTTTTATCCATTAACGGAGACACCGGGGTCATTCATGCCGTGAGATCGTTTGATTACGAACAGATGAAGAGTTTCAAAGTGCTCGTGTTAGCCAGAGACAACGGCTCTCCTCCTCTGAGCAGTAACGTGACCGTGAGTGTCTTCATATCGGATGAGAATGACAACTCCCCTCAGATATTATACCCCTCTCCGGAAGGAAACTCCTTCATGACCGAGATGGTCCCCAAAGCTGCGCAGGCGGGCTCCCTGGTCTCCAAGGTGATCGCCGTGGACGCGGATTCTGGACAGAACGCGTGGCTCTCGTATCACATTATTAAAGCGACTGATCCGGGACTTTTCACTATCGGTGTCCACAGCGGGGAGATCAGGACGCAGCGGGACATTTCTGAATCTGACAGCATGAAACAGAACCTTATTGTGTCCGTGAGAGATAACGGACAGCCTCTCTCTCGGCCACGTGCGCGTTGTATTTACTCATATCAGATAACTTGGCTGAAGTTCCAGAACTGAAAGACATGTCTCATGACGAGAGCAGCTCCAAACTGACGTTTTATTTGATCATCGCGCTGGTGTCCGTTTCCACTTTCTTCCTGACCTTCATCATCATCATCCTGGCCGTGAGGTTTTGTCGCAGGAGAAAGCCCAGACTGTTGTTTGATGGAGCTGTAGCCATTCCCAGCGCGTATCTCCCTCCAAATTACGCAGAGGTGGAGGGCGCGGGAACTCTCCGCAGCACTTACAATTATGACGCATACCTGACCACGGGCTCGCGCACTAGTGACTTCAAGTTCATCAGATCTTATAATGAGGGCACACTGACCGCTGACCTGACTCTGAAAAAGACTCAGTCCGCTGTGGATGATCTTGAAGGACTCGATGCAGAAATGAGCGATTCGTTTCAGGTAGGACTAACAAAGGTTTTTGTTCTTAAATATTTATTTGTGTTCTGTATTGACTGATTTCATTGGCATAGACTTAATATTTTAGAGGGTCTGTTTGAAGTCTGAAAATTACCTATATCAAGTATTGTTTTTATAAAATAATTGAATGCACAAGCACGTTTTTTTTATATAACTGTTGTAAATCAGGGCCAGATTGTTTGTTATTAGACCAATTTTTCAAAAAGATAATTGGTTTCGAATGGATCAGAAAGGTAACAAATGAGTTTAAGTGGCTGAAACTCATGTAATATTATCCTATACTGTGTAAATAGTTGGGGAGTTTCTCTATATTTGGATTTAGTTTTGTCTTCATCTCGTGTTTAAAAAAGTATTGAATAGTATAAGTTAGATGAAAGGGCACATTTCTGTTGGCTGTCCGTGCTGCTGTGGGGTTTTGCTCCCGTTGTACTGTGTCTGTATAGTCGTGTTTTTTTACGAATAGATGGTCTTGGAAATCAAGCTTGTTCTTTTTAAATTCTACGGGAATGTTTGGTTGTTCTGGGCCTTTGATATTGTGAAGTCATGTCATGTGTTTCACGTGTCTACAGAAATGTGTCCAAGTTTTGCCATTATTGTGAGAGTTATTAGAGTGTGTTCTTGTTCACCAGTGCCACCGTTGGCCTTCACATTGTTTCTCTCCACTCGTTCATGATGTCATAGGACTGACAACACAGTTCCCTGTAGATAACCGATGATGTTGAGCGGTTACATCACTTTTTGTCTTATTATATTGACCATGAACTAGATTCAATCATTTGCGTTGTCTTGCACAAGTGTATTCTTTATAGATGGTCACATTTGTTTTCTTGTGATCTTGAAGGACGTAATGCGGACATGAGTGGTTTAAATAGGACAAACGAATAGTTTAGATAAACAGATAATGTCTGTGTTTACAAATTAAATCTGTGTGTAATTTCATTGACATCAGACTCTTTAGGACATCAGACTCTTTAGAACAGCAAGACCATGCGGCTCATTAAAGTGCTTTTAGACATACATATTTAAGGGTTGAGTTTAATGTCTGAAATATAGTTTAATTCGTCTAATTTCTGCTCATGTATGATCAATTGTAAGTCAGTTACTATGCTTCACGAGTCGTCTTACTGTTGAGTTTTGCATTATTTTTTCGTCAGCTTTTATTATTCTAAAATTTTTAGCCTATCCGTTGGTGACATTTTAAATAAATCTAAAACGTACAATTACTGCTGACTACTCGTTTTTTCAAGCACATTTTATCGTTGGTGTTGTTGGTGGTGTTTTTTTTTTTCTAACGTCACTTTGTGGACTAATATGATGCGGATGTTAATCGAATGTAAGCTTTTTCTTTTTTATGCTGTTTTATGTAGTTTTCTGTTTTTGTCATCGGTGTCTCCTTTTTGTTGAATATGTCTTTTATAAAGGCAAATACATTCCGATGTCAGCAGTTTTTTAGATGTCATTTCGGTAGAAATGGTAATAGCATGGAGCAGGTTTTGCTGTTGCTGTCCGTGGTTCTGCACAGGCATTTATTCTTGGTGTTTGGGTTTTCTGCTCCTAATGTTGCCTTCTAGACCGCTGTTTTTGTGTTAGCACCTTAAATGTTGTGATTTGATTTATCTCTCAGTCTTCAGTGAATGTCGCTGCTTGTTCTTATTTCTCAAATTAATTAAGTATATACCAAGTTCGGTGTATATTCCAGCGTTTAATATTGTCAAGAGATATGAATATTATGCAGTTTCCTCTTTTAACTCACAGTGTCGCTGTTCACCTGCAAAACCATGTGTGTGTTCAGTACACATCTCTCCACCCTGATTCTGATGTCATACACAGGGCTTCAAGCTCTTCTCATTATAGAAAATCGTCGACGGAGATTGCCTCATATACTGCACTTTTGTCTACATATCTACATTTAGATTTCCTTTTTTTCCCTTTTACATGTAGTTTATTGTTGTGTTCCTGGATTTAATAGCTTAGGCTTCAAAGGTTCTGCGTTTCTGTCGAGATGTTTGGCCTTTTGTTCTTCGTGCTGATGGCGCGCACCGCTTATGGAGACGTGAGCTATTCTTTCCCGGAGGAGATGAAACGCGGATCTGTGATTGGGAATATAGCAAAGGATCTCGGGCTCGATGTGAACAGACTGTCATCTCGTAAGGCTCGCATTGATACTGAAGGTAACAGAAAACGATACTGTGACATTAATCTGAATACTGGAGAACTGACCGTAGCGGAGAGGATCGACAGAGAGGAGATTTGTGGCGAAAGGGTTTCATGTGTTTTAAAATTTGAGTTCATGCTCGAGGATCCTTTAGAGCTGCACCGTGTTTCCGTTCAAATTCAGGATATTAACGACAATTCACCTGTTTTCTCAAAGGATTTGATCACATTTGAAATTAGTGAGTCTGCAGGCCGAGGTACACGCTATCGCTTGAATTCAGCTCATGATGCTGATGTAGGACAGAATGCAGTTCAGAAATACAATCTACAAAAAAATGATAACTTTCAACTGGCTATTAATTCAAATGTAGACGGAGAAAAGAATTTGGAACTACTGCTAGAGAAAGAGTTGGATCGTGAGCAGCAGAAAGAGGTGACTTTAATTCTCACTGCGGTAGACGGCGGGACTCCACCGAGATCAGGTACTGTAGCCATACACGTCACTGTGCTGGATGCTAATGATAATGCTCCAGTCTTTAGTCAGGCCGTCTATAAAGTCAGTCTGCCTGAAAATTCTCCTGTAGATACTGTAGTGCTGACAGTGAGCGCTACTGATGCTGACGAGGGACAAAATGGAGAAGTGACGTATGAATTTGGTCATATTTCTGACAGAGCTAGAAAGCTGTTCTCGTTGGATACACATACAGGTGACATTCGAGTAACAGGTGCACTTGATTTCGAGGACGAAGCTGTTTATGAATTACGTGTAGAAGGGAAAGATGGATTTGGTTTATCCAGTTATGCTAAAGTTGTAATTCAACTTACAGATGTTAATGACAATGCACCTGAGATACGTTTGAAGTCTTTGCGTAGTCCCGTTCCTGAGAACGCGTTACCCGGTACAGAGGTTGGCATCATTAATGTGCAGGACAGAGACTCTGAGAATAACGGACAGGTGCGCTGCTCCATTCAGCAGATCGTCCCGTTTAAACTCGTACCTTCAATCAAAAATTACTATTCTCTGGTGACCACAGGTGAATTAGACCGCGAGCTGCTCTCTGATTATAATATTACAATCACTGCTAGTGATGAGGGCTCTCCGCCTTTATCTTCCACTAAGAATATTCACTTGACTGTCGCTGACGTGAATGATAATCCACCTGTATTTGAGGAGCAGAATTACAGAGCTCATGTGCAAGAAAATAACAAACCGGGCTCCTCTATTTGTTCAGTATCAGCTACAGACCCGGACTGGAGACAGAATGGCACTGTAGTTTATTCTCTGTTGTCCTCTGATGTCAATGGCGCACCGGTGTCCTCCTTTTTATCCATTAACGGAGACACCGGGGTCATTCATGCCGTGAGATCGTTTGATTACGAACAGATGAAGAGTTTCAAAGTGCTCGTGTTAGCCAGAGACAACGGCTCTCCTCCTCTGAGCAGTAACGTGACCGTGAGTGTCTTCATATCGGATGAGAATGACAACTCCCCTCAGATATTATACCCCTCTCCGGAAGGAAACTCCTTCATGACCGAGATGGTCCCCAAAGCTGCGCAGGCGGGCTCCCTGGTCTCCAAGGTGATCGCCGTGGACGCGGATTCTGGACAGAACGCGTGGCTCTCGTATCACATTATTAAAGCGACTGATCCGGGACTTTTCACTATCGGTGTCCACAGCGGGGAGATCAGGACGCAGCGGGACATTTCTGAATCTGACAGCATGAAACAGAACCTTATTGTGTCCGTGAGAGATAACGGACAGCCCTCTCTCTCGGCCACGTGCGCGTTGTATTTACTCATATCAGATAACTTGGCTGAAGTTCCAGAACTGAAAGACATGTCTCATGACGAGAGCAGCTCCAAACTGACGTTTTATTTGATCATCGCGCTGGTGTCCGTTTCCACTTTCTTCCTGACCTTCATCATCATCATCCTGGCCGTGAGGTTTTGTCGCAGGAGAAAGCCCAGACTGTTGTTTGATGGAGCTGTAGCCATTCCCAGCGCGTATCTCCCTCCAAATTACGCAGAGGTGGAGGGCGCGGGAACTCTCCGCAGCACTTACAATTATGACGCATACCTGACCACGGGCTCGCGCACTAGTGACTTCAAGTTCATCAGATCTTATAATGAGGGCACACTGACCGCTGACCTGACTCTGAAAAAGACTCAGTCCGCTGTGGATGATCTTGAAGGACTCGATGCAGAAATTAATGATTCCTTTCAGGTAGGACTAGTGTTTTAATTATTTGTTTATGTTGGCCTCCATTTTAAATGTGTATTTGTATTCAAAATGTACTGCTTTTAGACTTTCACTGCCAAAATTCTCTTAAAAGATCATAACTACCTGATTAAAATGCTTTATTTTATGTACATGGACATGTTTGAGAGTCATTTTCAAATATTTTAATAAGGCTCCGTTTAATTTATTATTATTATTATTATTATTATTATTATTATTATTATTATTATTATTATTATTACCGGTCGGTTTTAAGTTTTGAGGCTTCACGAATTATGCATGTTGACTCGATATGTTTGATTTGATGTGATTAAAGTTGGGAAAAATGAAGTTACAACGACATTTGTTCTGTTTTCTTCGTTTTCTCTAGTTGTTGAGTTTGGTCTAAAATTTATTCTACACCTTTTTACTTGTAAAAGTAAATGGTCCTTGATCTTTTTTTCCTTGCGGAAATCTGTGGATTTTACGGTAGGTTGATAATACGTTTACATTACATTTAGGCATTTAGCAGACGCTTTTATCCAAAGCGACTTACAACATAGGAGTACAGGAAGCGATCGGTCATGAATTGGCAAAAAACGCAAGAAGTGCCTTAAATAACAAGTTTTGGGCATTACATAGAATAAGCTTAAGCTAGAATAAGGAAGGAATAAAAGAGAAATAGAGGAAGAGTTTTTTTTTTTTTTTTTTTATGATAAGGTTAAGTGCTCACGGAAGACATGAGTTTGTAGCTGTCTTTTGAATGATGGCAGTGATTCTGCCATCCGGATGGAGGTAGGAAGATCGTTCCACCAGCCAGGAACGGTGAATGAAAAAGTTCTGGAGAGGGATTTCATGCCTCTCTGTGATGGTACCATAAGCCTACGCTCCTTACCTGAGCGAAGGCTTCTGGTAGGGGTGTAGACTCGTAGGAGCGAGTCGAAATATGCTGGTGCCGAGCCTGTGGTGGATCCATAAGCGAGTGTCAAGGCCTTGAACTTGATGCGGGCATCAAGTGGCAGCCAGTGCAGAGAGATGGAGAGAGGTGTGACATGGGCCCTTTTGGGCTCATTGAATACAAGACGTGGCGCAGCGTTCTGAATCATTTGAAGAGTTTTGATTGCACACGATGGAAGACCAGCCAGAAGCGCATTGCAGTAGTCAAGCCTAGAAATGACAAGGGCCTGGATGTGAAGTTGTGTTGCATGCTCTGTAAGGAACGGTCTGATCTTCATGATGTTGTGCAGAGCAAACCTGCATGATCGAGCTGTCTTTGAAATGTGGTCTTTGAAGGACAGCTGGTCGTCAAAGATTACTCCAAGATTTCTGACCGACCCTGAGGGGGTAATCAGAGATGAACCTTGCTCTATGGTGAAGTTGTGTTGTAGAGTCGGATTGGCAGGGAAGACGAGATGGAGACATGCTACTTTGAGCCTATCTTGAAGAACTATACTGTCAACTTGAAAAAAAACAACAACAACAACTTTGAGTTCCTTACCTATTATCTTTTTATTGAAGTCTAAAGAAGTGCCTCGCCCTTTGAAAGTATTTTAGTTTTTAGCGTTTTAGTGTGTTAGCAAAGTTTGTGGTGATTGATATCGAAGTTGTTTTGCTCCTCTTATCATGAGCTATTAATGCTGAATGCATTTTGTGATTCGTTGTAATTTCTTATGTCATGTTCTTTTGCCCGTGTACAAGGGCTCAATGGGCGAAATGAGCTGTTCGTTTGAAAACTAAGCAAGTTTTTTTATTATTATTATGTAATGGTAGATGTTTACATGAAATGTGTATTTTCTTTGTAAACTGAGTATTTGCTTTGGTAACAGGCTCTGTTCTCTGCTTAGTTTCACTTGACTGATTCAAGTGGTCTTTTACAGGTGCAACATTTCTGGTATGGTCGGTTTGCGCAATTGCTCTACAGTACATCACCCGCTTCACTGAAAAAAAATGTGGAGTGACATTTACTTAAAAAAAGCTAGGCAACTTTTTCCACACAGAAAGTGCTTGTAATCTTTACTCTGGCTTTTTCTAAGTAATATTTACTTACTAGAACCACTTATTTTTTATGTACAATACACAAGTAAATAACAATTTGCACTCAATTTTTCTAAGTAAATTTTACTGCTGTGATATCAAGTACACATTACTTGCCAGTATCAAGTAAAATGTACTTAACTGTAAATGTAACATTTGCAAAGACATTAAGTTATTGTTACTTAATTATATTTAACTTAGCAGGTTGTATTTATTAAAAGTAATCAAGTAAATTTAATTTTAAAAGGTGACATGCTTCATGCCACAATGCATTCTGGGAGCCATGCATGAGTTTTGCGTGATGCACCCAGAATGCATTGTGGCATGAAGCATGTCTCCATTGTTGAGATTCATAGGCTGATTCTTGATGTCTGTGTGTGAGTCAATCTCGCAGGAGTTAAAATTGCTTTAGTGTACAGTCTGTTAACGTATTCAACTTTTCTGGTTAAAACCGTGCTGGATCTTTTCTAGAATAAAACAAGGTTAATAGTATATTGCTCATACTCAGTCATAAGGTCTTTGAATTAAGCCACTACACAATGATCATATTCTGATCATCGAGCAGCCAACAGCATCTGGTCGTGTTTTCTCTGCTTTTCTTGCCATAGCAAACCCAGATACAGCAGCCAGAGAAACACTAACATTAAAAAGTCGTCAAACTGCCCAACTAAAGAAAACACTGATCGCCATAATGGTGATATAAAAATACTCTGTTAATTCTCAATTAGAACTAGCGTTAGCTACCGTTATTGTGATTAAAACTCACGTTCAGTTAAGAGTCAAAACTTATTGAGAATAAGTCAGCCACATAAAAGCAACATCCCAAAATGACCGTCTCTGCCACCACTGAACAAGTGTCATCTTTTTGTAATTTTTTTAAAAACCTGTGCGCATTTTCAAATGCACTTTGCTTTTCAGATTAAAATGTACTTAATATTTTTAGGTGAATGTGCTGTGACTATAAAACATTAAATAGTATTTGTAAATATATTATAACATTTACTCTTTCTTCTCAGTTAATTTATTACATTAATACATTGTGTAAATTTTACATAAGATATATAGTTCAAACTTAATCTTGATTTTACAATGTATAAATTACATGAATTAATGTAATAGATTTTACCATACCACAAAGTCATTATTTTCAGTGTTGGCCCACGACGTGTAAACGGAATATAAACGGACATAACATCTGTTATGTGAAACAAGTTTATAAATGGCTTTACATTTTTATGAAAATATTATTTTATAAGCGCCAGTACACTCAGATATTAAGTTTAAATACCAATTTTTCAATTTGCTGTCCATAGTGCTGTAGAGGAAGTGTCTGATGCTGTTAAGGTTTGAAATTGTATTCGGTGTAGGTCTGTATACATGTGGGTGTGGTTCAGATAAATCTTACCTTATAGGGACAGAATGTCTCCACAAAAAAGGCAATATCTGAAATCCTTGCCCTTGTGGGGACATGTTTTGGTAGCCATGAAAAAAAACATCTTATGAATCATTCTAAGTTATGCTTTTTGAAAATACAAAAATGCAGACAGTTTGTTTGATGGGTAATTGTTTTGTGTAACTCATTCGATTTGTCTAATATCAGATTGTGCAAAGGATTTCTGTATTTTGCAATTGAATGAAATGTTGCTGTTTTTAAGAAGTCTTAGTTTTTACAATGTTTTTATTTTTTTATTTTTTATTTAATTTCCGATGTCAGAAATGTCACTTTTTTTTACTATTTTGCCGGAATGGAAATGGCGTAGTGCAGATTTCCCGTTGCTGTCCATGGTGCTTAACTGTTGCAATGCACTGGTGTGTTTCATCCCCTTCATTCACAATGTAGCTCACAGCTTTCCCTTATTCTTATTATTTTTCTTTTCTTTTTTTGGTAAATTCTGTATGCCTAAATGATGTGGTAATTTCGATCTCCCAATCTTTAGAGAATGTTGCTGCTGGCTCTGGTTTTGCTTAGTGTATGTATGTTCAGACGCTTAATCCTGTGAGAGATATGGGTCTTATGCAGTTTTTTCCTTTAACTCACAGTGTCGCTGTTCACCTACAAAACCATGTGTGGTCAGTAAACATCTCTCCACCCTGCTTCTATGTCATACACAGAGCTGCGTGATCGTCTCGTTTTAGAAAATCGTCGAATGTGACTACTTTTCCCCCCTACATGTAGTTTCATGTATGCTTCTATTTTACATTTTAACGGTTGGATTACAGGAATTGCCTTTTTCTGAAATTCTCAAGCATTTCAGTGGTTGCTGTCGAGATGTTTGGCCTTTTGTTCTTCGTGCTGATGGCGCGCACCGCTTATGGAGACGTGAGCTATTCTTTCCCGGAGGAGATGAAACGCGGATCTGTGATTGGGAATATAGCAAAGGATCTCGGGCTCGATGTGAACAGACTGTCATCTCGTAAGGCTCGCATTGATACTGAAGGTAACAGAAAACGATACTGTGACATTAATCTGAATACTGGAGAACTGACCGTAGCGGAGAGGATCGACAGAGAGGAGATTTGTGGAAGGAAAGCTTCATGCGTTATTAAACTGGAGCTCGTGCTGGAAAATCCTTTAGAGCTACATCGCTTCATTCTCAATATTGAGGACATAAATGATAATTCACCACAGTTCAAACAAAGTGTAATCAAATTTGAAATTAGGGAATCAGCGGTCAAAGGATCTCGTTATTTATTAGATGAGGCCCATGATGCGGATATTGGTATGAATTCAGTGCAGTCATATACACTTCAAAACAATGAACACTTTATTCTGAGTGTTCTTACTGGGGCAAATGGAGGAAAATATGAAGAGTTAGTTCTTAATAAAGAGTTGGATCGTGAGCAGCAGAAAGAGGTGACTTTAATTCTCACTGCGGTAGACGGCGGGACTCCACCGAGATCAGGTACTGTAGCCATACACGTCACTGTGCTGGATGCTAATGATAATGCTCCAGTCTTTAGTCAGGCCGTCTATAAAGTCAGTCTGCCTGAAAATTCTCCTGTAGATACTGTAGTGCTGACAGTGAGCGCTACTGATGCTGACGAGGGACAAAATGGAGAAGTGACGTATGAATTTGGTCATTTACAAGAAAGCCATCTGGAAATGTTCTTTCTTGATGCAGTGTCGGGTGAAATTAAACTAAGACGGCTCTTTGATTATGAGGAGGAGAGTTCAATTGAGCTGCCCATTCAAGCTAAAGATGGTCAAGGGTTAGCAAGTAGATGCACTGTAGTGATAGATGTTATGGATGTCAATGATAACGCCCCTGTAATTGCACTAAATTCTCTTAACAGTCCCGTTCCTGAGAATGCGTTACCCGGTACAGAGGTTGGCATCATTAATGTGCAGGACAGAGACTCTGAGAATAACGGACAGGTGCGCTGCTCCATTCAGCAGAACGTCCCGTTTAAACTCGTACCTTCAATCAAAAATTACTATTCTCTGGTGACCACAGGTGAATTAGACCGCGAGCTGCTCTCTGATTATAATATTACAATCACTGCTACTGATGAGGGCTCTCCGCCTTTATCTTCCACTAAGAATATTCACTTGACTGTCGCTGACGTGAATGATAATCCACCTGTATTTGAGGAGCAGAATTACAGAGCTCATGTGCAAGAAAATAACAAACCGGGCTCCTCTATTTGTTCAGTATCAGCTACAGACCCGGACTGGAGACAGAATGGCACTGTAGTTTATTCTCTGTTGTCCTCTGATGTCAATGGCGCACCGGTGTCCTCCTTTTTATCCATTAACGGAGACACCGGGGTCATTCATGCCGTGAGATCGTTTGATTACGAACAGATGAAGAGTTTCAAAGTGCTCGTGTTAGCCAGAGACAACGGCTCTCCTCCTCTGAGCAGTAACGTGACCGTGAGTGTCTTCATATCGGATGAGAATGACAACTCCTCAGATATTATACCCTCTCCGGAAGGAAACTCCTTCATGACCGAGATGGTCCCAAAGCTGCGCAGGCGGGCTCCCTGGTCTCCAAGGTGATCGCCGTGGACGCGGATTCTGGACAGAACGCGTGGCTCTCGTATCACATTATTAAAGCGACTGATCCGGGACTTTTCACTATCGGTGTCCACAGCGGGAGATCAGGACGCAGCGGGACATTTCTGAATCTGACAGCATGAAACAGAACCTTATTGTGTCCGTGAGAGATAACGGACAGCCATCTCTCTCGGCCACGTGCGCGTTGTATTTACTCATATCAGATAACTTGGCTGAAGTTCCAGAACTGAAAGACATGTCTCATGACGAGAGCAGCTCCAAACTGACGTTTTATTTGATCATCGCGCTGGTGTCCGTTTCCACTTTCTTCCTGACCTTCATCATCATCATCCTGGCCGTGAGGTTTTGTCGCAGGAGAAAGCCCAGACTGTTGTTTGATGGAGCTGTAGCCATTCCCAGCGCGTATCTCCCTCCAAATTACGCAGAGGTGGAGGGCGCGGGAACTCTCCGCAGCACTTACAATTATGACGCATACCTGACCACGGGCTCGCGCACTAGTGACTTCAAGTTCATCAGATCTTATAATGAGGGCACACTGACCGCTGACCTGACTCTGAAAAAGACTCAGTCCGCTGTGGATGATCTTGAAGGACTCGATGGAGACACAATCCCTTTTTCCGAGGTAGGCGTTTTTATGGTCCTATATGGTACTTGAGCATCCTTAAATCTTCTTGTTTTCTGAGTACTTCTCCCTGTGTGATAGGACTGAATGATCATTTTACATGCCTTTTTAATTAAAAATATTTTTGTGTTGTCTGTTTAAAACATGTATAGATTATTATTTTGAGACTTTAATTAACTTGACTGGCCTACACAAAACCCAGACATGCACACTATTGTGTTCATCTTTAAGATGAATTGAGACAGGGAATCTGGTCCAATCAAACAACTTGAGTGCCAGACCTCTGTGATGCTCTTGTGTCTTGTTGAAAGTTTATTTTCAAAAGCATTTATCCTGCTATATCTCGGAAGACCTTCCATGAGATGTCAAGTTCCACTTCAGTCAAGTTCTTCCTCACCAGACACATTTGTTGCAGCAAAGTTGAAATCACACACTTGTTCACATTCTTCTGACCTTATTGTCTCTCTTGCATTTGTCTGACAGTTTTTCTAGTTGGTGATTTGCATCTGCCAGCACTTTAAAGGGACAGTTCACCCAAAAATGAAAATTCTGACATCATTTAGTCACCCTCAGTTTGTTCCAAACATGTATAAATGTTTTTGTTTTTTCTTCTGCTGAACATAAAGGAAGTTATTTGGAAGAATGTTACATTACTTGAGATTGAAGCAAGCAGATCTCAGCAGCCGTTGACTACCACAGCTGAAATCTGCTTGATTACAAACATTCTTCCAAATAACTTCCTTTGTGTTCAGCAGAAAAAAACATTTATACATGTTTGGAACAAACTGAGGGTGACTAAATGATGCCAGAATTTTCATTTTTGGGTGAACTATCCCTTTAAATGCCAAACCATTAGGTGTACTGCTTTCTCTTTAAAATGTATATTTTCTAACTAGCAGAAACTACTGCATGTGTAGAGGAGCACACAAAATAGATAATCGATTGCCTCAGTCTTTTATCTGGAGTGGGCTATGTTTCCAGTATGCTTCATTTTAGTAATAGTATTTTTTTAATTCAATGCTACATTTCAGTTTTTTGATTATAAAGATTGTCTCCATGGACAGCAAAGATGACGTGTAAATATTATATCATGATTTGTTCTAAGTTTGAGGCACCTTAAATGAAAAACTGCAGCAGAAAATTTCTGTGATTTAATATGATTTTTTTGCTATTAGTTTTAATTTTAACTCATATTATTTTGGGGTGAGGAAATCAAGCATCAAGACCAGGTGCTATTCAATCATCTACTCGAGTGTAATGAAATCTTTATACAAATTTGCTCATTTTTAACTCAGTTATTTACTTTGTTTTTTTTTTTAGTTTTTTTTTTTATAAAAATGATCTCAGTTTGTTTTAATCATTGGACCCAAATGTTGCTTTTAACTTTTGTTGTTGTTGACATGAGTTCTTCGGTTGCTTATTTTGATATTGCGACAGACTCTTTTAACTAAGTGCAGGTGTTTGTTGGTCTGATGTAATCTTATCATAGTCCAGAGATTACTTGCTTGTTTAATATATTTGTTTTTGTGGACAGGAATGTAGCCTTGGTACAGCATTAGTGGTGTTTTGCACACAAGTATCAAGTAGCCTTTTCCTTTCCTTCTTGACACCTTTTATTTGCATACTGATTTGCTGTTATTTCATGAGAACTTTAGTGTTGTATCAATTCACTGAGATGGATATCCAAACCATGCTAAAATGTATGTCTCTGTTGTTGAATATTAGTATTACTGTCTGTGGTGCTAAACGGAAGTACTGTACTTTCCTCATCGCTTCACTGCATACCGTAGCCCTCAATAAATACAATAACTATTAATTCTTCCTATATCCTCTATAAACAACATACCATGTATTTATAGATTATGTAATTCAATAGAATGCCACGGAACCATTCTTCCCTACAGCCTCATGGCGTCGCTGTATACCTTTGTTGAACAGACAAATAATATCTTCCCACCCACTTTTTCGTTTATAAGACGTTGTTTGCTGGAGAGAAGCGAGGAATAGTCGAATTTGATCCGTTTATTAATTACATAGGGGCTTTCCCTATCATTTTGGCACATTTTTGGTCTTCATCTCTGCTTTGCACTTACAAGAGATTTTGTGTTTGTTTCATAATGAAAAGAAACGCAGGATTTCGTTTACTGCTTTCGCTCTGCTTTTGTGTCATGATGGCGCGAACTGCTTATGGAGACGTGAGCTATTCTTTCCCGGAGGAGATGAAACGCGGATCTGTGATTGGGAATATAGCAAAGGATCTCGGGCTCGATGTGAACAGACTGTCATCTCGTAAGGCTCGCATTGATACTGAAGGTAACAGAAAACGATACTGTGACATTAATCTGAATACTGGAGAACTGACCGTAGCGGAGAGGATCGACAGAGAGAGTCTTTGCGGAAAAAAAGCATCATGCGTTCTGAAGCAAGAACTTATGCTTGAGAATCCCTTAGAATTGCATCGAATTAGTTTACACGTTGAAGATATAAATGATAACTCTCCGCATTTTGACGAGGATGTAATCAGAATGGAAATCAGGGAATCCGCGGACAAAGGGGAAAGGTTTTTACTGGAGGAAGCGCACGACCCGGATATAGGAAAGAATTCAGTTCAGTCTTACACTTTGGAAAGCAATGAGAATTTCGTTTTATATGTTAAATCAAATGATTTATCTGGGAAATACTGTGAATTGGTATTAAACAAAGAGTTGGATCGGGAGCAAGAGCGTGAGGTGACTTTAATTCTCACTGCGGTAGACGGCGGGACTCCACCGAGATCAGGTACTGTAGCCATACACGTCACTGTGCTGGATGCTAATGATAATGCTCCAGTCTTTAGTCAGGCCGTCTATAAAGTCAGTCTGCCTGAAAATTCTCCTGTAGATACTGTAGTGCTGACAGTGAGCGCTACTGATGCTGACGAGGGACAAAATGGAAAGGTCACTTATGCATTTGGTCATGTTTCTGAGGAAGATAAGAGATTGTTTTTGCTAAATCGCAACACCGGAGAAACAACTGTTATCGGAACGTTAGATTATGAGGAGAAATCAGCGTATGAGTTGCGTGTTTTAGCAAAAGATGCAGCAGGTTTAACATCGTATTCAATGGTAATGATAGAGATTACAGATGTTAATGACAATGCCCCCATTATAGTGATTAAGTCTTTGAATAGTCCCGTTCCTGAGAACGCGTTACCCGGTACAGAGGTTGGCATCATTAATGTGCAGGACAGAGACTCTGAGAATAACGGACAGGTGCGCTGCTCCATTCAGCAGAACGTCCCGTTTAAACTCGTACCTTCAATCAAAAATTACTATTCTCTGGTGACCACAGGTGAATTAGACCGCGAGCTGCTCTCTGATTATAATATTACAATCACTGCTACTGATGAGGGCTCTCCGCCTTTATCTTCCACTAAGAATATTCACTTGACTGTCGCTGACGTGAATGATAATCCACCTGTATTTGAGGAGCAGAATTACAGAGCTCATGTGCAAGAAAATAACAAACCGGGCTCCTCTATTTGTTCAGTATCAGCTACAGACCCGGACTGGAGACAGAATGGCACTGTAGTTTATTCTCTGTTGCCCTCTGATGTCAATGGCGCACCGGTGTCCTCCTTTTATCCATTAACGGAGACACCGGGGTCATTCATGCCGTGAGATCGTTTGATTACGAACAGATGAAGAGTTTCAAAGTGCTCGTGTTAGCCCGAGACAACGGCTCTCCTCCTCTGAGCAGTAACGTGACCGTGAGTGTCTTCATATCGGATGAGAATGACAACTCCCTCAGATATTATACCCCTCTCGGAAGGAAACTCCTTCATGACCGAGATGGTCCCCAAAGCTGCGCAGGCGGGCTCCCTGGTCTCCAAGGTGATCGCCGTGGACGCGGATTCTGGACAGAACGCGTGGCTCTCGTATCACATTATTAAAGCGACTGATCCGGGACTTTTCACTATCGGTGTCCACAGCGGGAGATCAGGACGCAGCGGACATTTCTGAATCTGACAGCATGAAACAGAACCTTATTGTGTCCGTGAGAGATAACGGACAGCCCTCTCTCTCGGCCACGTGCGCGTTGTATTTACTCATATCAGATAACTTGGCTGAAGTTCCAGAACTGAAAGACATGTCTCATGACGAGCAGCTCCAAACTGACGTTTTATTTGATCATCGCGCTGGTGTCCGTTTCCACTTTCTTCCTGACCTTCATCATCATCATCCTGGCCGTGAGGTTTTGTCGCAGGAGAAAGCCCAGACTGTTGTTTGATGGAGCTGTAGCCATTCCCAGCGCGTATCTCCCTCCAAATTACGCAGAGGTGGAGGGCGCGGGAACTCTCCGCAGCACTTACAATTATGACGCATACCTGACCACGGGCTCGCGCACTAGTGACTTCAAGTTCATCAGATCTTATAATGAGGGCACACTGACCGCTGACCTGACTCTGAAAAAGACTCAGTCCGCTGTGGATGATCTTGAAGGACTCGATGCAGAAATGAGCGATTCCTTTCAGGTAGGACTAAGCAGTTATTTTTATAAAAACAAATATCTCTTAAAAATATCACGTGACTCAAGAGCATTTTTTAAGCAAAATAATCATTTTGAGGGCCAAGTTGATATAAAAGATTGTTAATTTGTATATATGTATTATTTTATTTTTTTTAAGATTGGTCTGGTCATTTGTTATCAGCTGTAAGTGACGATGCATGATTCACGAATTGTTGTGCGTTACGTATTTGAGTTTTATTTTATTTGTATTGAGTTTTGACTAGATCATTTCTGATTAAAATGGTTGTTTGTTTCATTTAGATTTCGCTTTTATCTAATAATATACTTAGAGTCTTGTTGAAATTTGTTAATAGCCTATTATGGTGAGCAGAAGTGGTTTATGAAACAAATCCATTAGTATTGCCTCATATCAGAAAATACCTATTTTGATTTTAGGTGTTATATTGTAATATATTGAAAACATTTTGGGGTGAATTATGTAGACTGTAGAGTAGCTCGCAACTTGTAGTTTTGTAAATGAGGTAAAGTCTTTGCCCCTTGATTCCCGATTGTAAATCATGGCGTAGCTCAGTGTATGTTTTATTGCCGTTTTTCATTGATGACTGAAGCCTTGTTTTCAAAAGAATTCACGACATTTGCGAATCAATTAGAAAGTTTGCAAATCCTTTAAATCAACTCTTCATGTCAATTTGCTTGTCAAATTAAATTATGTGCCTCTTTCTGCTTTCAATACTTTCTGCAGTAACTATAAAATATGTAAATAGTAATATTTATGTTAAATCATGCTTTTTGCATTTCTTTCATCGCTGTGTCTTTAATGAAACAAAATATTCTAGCTGCTTCATTTACGTACAGTATATTGGGCAAACTTTTAAAACACCTGTGTGGTGTTAATTGCCCATGGGGTTATTTTCATGGTGCTGTCCATGGTGCTGCTCGAGTATGATTGTATCCATTTGTTTTTATTGTTTTTCTCTTATATTGTATAACTGTGCGTGAAGTTGATTTTACAATTATTTCTTAGTTAAATGTAAAATGTCCCTTATATTGGGAGGGATTTTCTTGTGTTCTAGTATGTTGGTATTTAAACGTAATGTTCTGTTAGTGGTTTTGGGGGTTGCTATAGTGGTAAAGTGTTGAGCTTGTGCTTGGGTTGAGGACCTACTAACAGCAATTCAAAGTGTTTTAAAGTGCTCTGGGTAGAACCAATATTACTTCTAGGCTGCCAACTTTCTTTACACATCATGTGTGTAAAAAAACAAAAATTATATTAGATTATGTGAATCATATAACTAAACAAGAAGCATTGATTAGTTGAATAATCCAATTTAAATGTAAACTATTCATTTAAATTAAACTAAAACCATTCATTCAAATGAACACCATTAATTTGGTTAGTTGTACACGGTTGATTCTTGGGTTTTACTTGTTTCGATCACGAGGAACCATTGCCTGTGATTGAATCATGGTCAGCCATATTATTAATATTATTTTTATTATTATTTTTTGTTTTACTGTATTGTTGCTCTTTAGTCATAGTACCGTAATCAAGCTGTCTAGACCAGTGGTTCTCAACCACGATCCTGGATGCCCACCAACAGTGCACATTTTTCATGTCTCATTTGTCTCACACACCCACATCAGATTTTAGAGTCATTACTAACGAGCCGATGACCTGAATCAGGTGTGTTTGATTGACGAGAAGTTGATTCTTCTTGACGAGAAGTGCAAAATGTGCACTGTTGGTGGGCCTCCAGGAACTTGGTTGGGAACCACTGGTCTAGAGCACTAAATGTTATGCAGTTTCTCGTTTAAACACTTAGAGTCGCTGTTTACCTGCAATATCATTGACTAAAACGTTTTTTGTCTCCACCCTGTTGGTGATGTCATTAGCAGTGCTTCTAGCTCGTTTTTATCGTCGACGCGTACACATTCTCGAGTGTTCTGTGTATTGTTGTGGATTTAATCTTCAGATTTACGTTTCTATTGCATCTTGGGTCTAACTCATATTTCAAAATGGATTTCCAAAGCTTCTTGGTTAATTGTCAGATGTTTTCCTTTGTGTTCTTCGTGCTGATGGCGCGCACCGCTTATGGAGACGTGAGCTATTCTTTCCCGGAGGAGATGAAACGCGGATCTGTGATTGGGAATATAGCAAAGGATCTCGGGCTCGATGTGAACAGACTGTCATCTCGTAAGGCTCGCATTGATACTGAAGGTAACAGAAAACGATACTGTGACATTAATCTGAATACTGGAGAACTGACCGTAGCGGAGAGGATCGACAGAGAGGAGATTTGTAATGAGGGCCATTCCTGTGCTCTTGATTTCGAATTAGTTCTAGAACACCCATTGGAGATTCATCGTGTCACAATACAAATACAAGATATTAACGATAACACGCCAACATTTCCTAAAGACACAATAAAGCTTGAGATAAGTGAGAATGCTGTGAAAGGCGCTCGGTTCCGCGTGAATGAGGCGCATGATGGGGACATAGGGAAGAACGGAGTACAAAGCTATTCGATTGAAAAAATAATAATTTTCTTTTATCTGTTAATACGAAGGCGGATGGTGGCAAAAATATTGAGTTGGTGTTAGACAAAGAGTTGGATCGTGAGCAGCAGAAAGAGGTGACTTTAATTCTCACTGCGGTAGACGGCGGGACTCCACCGAGATCAGGTACTGTAGCCATACACGTCACTGTGCTGGATGCTAATGATAATGCTCCAGTCTTTAGTCAGGCCGTCTATAAAGTCAGTCTGCCTGAAAATTCTCCTGTAGATACTGTAGTGCTGACAGTGAGCGCTACTGATGCTGACGAGGGACAAAATGGAGAAGTGATGTATGAGTTCAGCCGAATTTCGAGAATTGCAAACGTACTATTTGCTCTAGATCAAAACAATGGGGAGATTAAAGTTAAAGGCCCCATTGATTTTGAAATGGCATTAAGGTATGAAATGCTTATTGAGGGAAAGGATGGCTCTGGTCTTTCTTCAGACACTAAAGTAATTATAGAAATTACAGATGTTAATGACAATGCCCCTATTATAGTGATTAAGTCTTTGAATATTCCCGTTCCTGAGAATGCGTTACCCGGTACAGAGGTTGGCATCATTAATGTGCAGGACAGAGACTCTGAGAATAACGGACAGGTGCGCTGCTCCATTCAGCAGAACGTCCCGTTTAAACTCGTACCTTCAATCAAAAATTACTATTCTCTGGTGACCACAGGTGAATTAGACCGCGAGCTGCTCTCTGATTATAATATTACAATCACTGCTACTGATGAGGGCTCTCCGCCTTTATCTTCCACTAAGAATATTCACTTGACTGTCGCTGACGTGAATGATAATCCACCTGTATTTGAGGAGCAGAATTACAGAGCTCATGTGCAAGAAAATAACAAACCGGGCTCCTCTATTTGTTCAGTATCAGCTACAGACCCGGACTGGAGACAGAATGGCACTGTAGTTTATTCTCTGTTGTCCTCTGATGTCAATGGCGCACCGGTGTCCTCCTTTTTATCCATTAACGGAGACACCGGGGTCATTCATGCCGTGAGATCGTTTGATTACGAACAGATGAAGAGTTTCAAAGTGCTCGTGTTAGCCAGAGACAACGGCTCTCCTCCTCTGAGCAGTAACGTGACCGTGAGTGTCTTCATATCGGATGAGAATGACAACTCCTCAGATATTATACCCCTCTCCGGAAGGAAACTCCTTCATGACCGAGATGGTCCCCAAAGCTGCGCAGGCGGGCTCCCTGGTCTCCAAGGTGATCGCAGTGGACGCGGATTCTGGACAGAACGCGTGGCTCTCGTATCACATTATTAAAGCGACTGATCCGGGACTTTTCACTATCGGTGTCCACAGCGGGGAGATCAGGACGCAGCGGGACATTTCTGAATCTGACAGCATGAAACAGAACCTTATTGTGTCCGTGAGAGATAACGGACAGCCCTCTCTCTCGGCCACGTGCGCGTTGTATTTACTCATATCAGATAACTTGGCTGAAGTTCCAGAACTGAAAGACATGTCTCATGACGAGAGCAGCTCCAAACTGACGTTTTATTTGATCATCGCGCTGGTGTCCGTTTCCACTTTCTTCCTGACCTTCATCATCATCATCCTGGCCGTGAGGTTTTGTCGCAGGAGAAAGCCCAGACTGTTGTTTGATGGAGCTGTAGCCATTCCCAGCGCGTATCTCCCTCCAAATTACGCAGAGGTGGAGGGCGCGGGAACTCTCCGCAGCACTTACAATTATGACGCATACCTGACCACGGGCTCGCGCACTAGTGACTTCAAGTTCATCAGATCTTATAATGAGGGCACACTGACCGCTGACCTGACTCTGAAAAAGACTCAGTCCGCTGTGGATGATCTTGAAGGACTCGATGCGGAAATTAACGATTCATTTCAGGTAGGACTAACGAAGTTTTTCTTAAATAAACAAAAAAATAAACCTTATTGTGAGTTTACGAGTGCTTTCATATAAACTCTATTGCTGAACAGATTATGCGAGTCATTCAAATGCTTTTTGTAGATATGAACATTTTTGAGGGTCAAATTTAGGTCTGAAAAGTAGCTAAATGTAAGGCCTGTTTTCACAAACAGGGTTTAGATTAAGCCAGATTTAGTCTTTATTTAAATTAGGACATTTACGTTGCTTTTATAAACTTGCTTTGAGCAAACATTACTGGTGTGCATCTTGTTGTTGTTGTTGTTGTTGTTGTTGTTGTTTTTAATCTTTGTAAATAATGGCCAAATTAATCTGATCGTTGCCTGTTATCTTGTTGATGCACATTTTTCTTTTATATAATCAGTTATTTACTGAGTTTTTATTAAACAGGGTTTCAGTTAAATGAATGATTCTTCACTGGGATAGAAAGTTTAGTATGAATGGTATATTTCTGTGCACGCTCTATGGTACTGTACAGGCATGGTGTGTTGCTGTTGAGTTTTCTTTTCTCTTGTAGGTTATTACTGTGGAGGTCTGTTTACAGTCGTGTTTTTTATGAGTAGATGTTATAGAAATTGAGCTGGTTCACTTTGCACATTTTCAGAGAATGTTTGGTTGAGTCAGGCCCTTTGATATTATGGAATAATTATTTTTAAAAAATGTATTCATTTTTTGACATTGTCAGCCCTATGAGAGTGTCATTTGAATGGTCTTTTACACTTGAATTCTTCATGGCATGGTTAAATTTGTGTTCTTGAGATTCCAAAAGACTCAACGTAAACATCAGGGATTCTTTTTAAGTGGGGCGCCTAAAGTTAGTCTTTAAAAAATATGTCCTGCGCTTTCAGAATAAATAGATATTTGTATTCTAATAGACTGCCTTCACTTACAACAGGCTCTTAAAGATTTTGAGGTTAACTTTAAAGTCTGATAAGTAGCTTCATTGTTCTATTTATGATTTAGATTTCTGCTCATGACTTTTCTTATGAATGTGTTTATGTATTAGATTTTTTTTCATTCTTTTTTTAATATTTTTTATTTAAATTTTATAATTGACATTGTATATAATAGATTGACCCTTTTAGCTGTTTAAAAATGGTCTGATTACAGTTTTTCTCAATCAACATTTCTCCAAACTCAGGTCACTGTTCTCAAAACAGTTAACACATTAATCTGAACACTTTGTAATTGTCCTAAACAGGTTGCTAATTTTCCTTAATTTAATCACATGCATAATTTTCTCAAAACAATATGCACACAATTCTCAAATGTTTTCACGGTAGTTCATAACAAACCAAATAATATATCAGGAAAAAACTAAAAACAATTGCAGTTTTTTTTTATTGGTTTTACAAAAATTACAATCATTTGTGCTCCATTTTTCCAAACACAACAAACAGAACATTTGTTAAATTCTCAGTTGGACTTGGAATGTTCTCAATCAGCCCTAGATAAATATCTGCTGAGTTAGTAAAACACTCTCAGAAATAAAGGTACAAAAGCTGTCACTGGGGTGATACCTTTTCAAAAGGTACACTTGTGTTCCTTTTTAGGTACTGATATGTACCTTTAAGTTGCCGAACTGCACAATTTAGGTTCAAAAGTGTACCTTTTGAAAAGGTACCGCACACAATGTATCTTTTTTTTCTGAGAGTGTACACACAATACAGGAACAGCTATCTCGATTGCAAAAAAACTATAAAAGGGGAACAGAAAAACAACAAAAAGAAAATAATAATGGGAAAAGGAAGCTGTGTAAGAGTGGGAGGTTTTGGAGGAGAAGGATACTATTGAGAGGGAGAGGAACAGTGGAAGAGAAAGAAGGGGAAAGGAATAGATGGTATGGAAAGAGGAGATGGAGCAAGAAGATTTAAGGATGTAGGAAGAGGAGAAGATGGATTAGAAGAAACGGTGGAGTGGAAGGCCATGGTTGCAAGAGAAGAAAATATAAGAAGACATGGACGGGAAGGGGAGAGCAAGGTGGAAGAGGAGGGAGAAGAGGAAGGATAGGGTACAGATGAGTTTCAAATTAAATCAGACACACCATAATTGACCATGTCATTAATTATGGCCTTTGAGGGAAGCTGGACAGAGAGTTCAGCCCAATATAAACATTGTGCCACAGTCAATGTCCCTGGACAACAAGTGTTACACCACTGGTGTTGTGGCGCACAACATTGTCATGGGGCCACACAACACAGAAAGGCTTCTATATTTTTTAAACTCCCTCAGTGAAATACACTTTCCACAGGGTGATCCGGAGCAAATTTAGCGAAATTGTGTAGTAGTCTGGGATAATATCCAATTTCACCATTCAGCATTGGTGAGCATCACCAACGTTTCAGGATGGTGTTCCTTCCAGCATATTCTCCTCTTGGTGATGGAAAGTATATGATACTAAGTTAGCATACTTCAAGTGATGAAAGAGGCTTGTGGAGAAGTCGAGGCACAAGGGTGGATCCAGCATCCACTGTGTTTTTTCCCACGATGCATGACTTGGCAAAATATATGCTGTGATGCTAATGAAATTCTGTAAATGAGAGGCAAGATAAGTTCATTGATTCAATGATTGCAGTCCATTTATTTATTTAATGGGGGTGGCGGCTATAACATCGTTATACAACTAAACTTGTAATTCAAAACTCTTCACACAGTTCTCCTAACAAACTTTCAGCTTGGCACGGCAGATCATTTCACATTCATAATGCACTAAAACTACCAAAACATTTTATTATTTTCTCAAATCAAGTCATTTTTCCAGAACACTACCAAAGGTTTTCAACCAACAAACAAACACACTTTATCAATCATAAAGCACATACCTAAAAAACACTAACATCAGGTTGCATTATACAATGATTTTAATGATTATTTAAATGATTTTATAAAATGTCTTTACAAAACCAAAATGACACACTCTGCTGCTTATAATTCACTGCAGTTTATGTTACTTAGTCCATGTTTACATTACAGTACAAAATTATTCCCAAGTTTTCCTCTTTTGAATGGATGGTAATGTAGGTGTTCAGTTACATCTAGTTTCTTTGATAGTATTAGATTTTTATTTTATTTAGAATATATATCAATATGGTATTACTGTAAAAAAAAAAATTGCAACAAATTGGCCTGTATAGTACATAAAGTTTGTATGGTGTATGTGTATAAGATTTGAAAGATATTGTCATTTGAATGCATTACTAGACTAAAATGCAGTGCTTCATTATGTAGTGAAAACTGGTGTTTTGCCAACATAAGAGTGTGTTTGGTTTGCTGTGTTAATTGTTTTAAGAGCAACTACATTCATTTAGAGAAATGTGTCAAATCGATTGAGAAAAACTGTAATACGTATATCTGTCATAAAATAGCTTTTAAAGCCTTTATATAGCAATAAATTCAACTGCAATATGCGCTTCGCACATTTTTTAGATTCATTGAACTTAAAGTTGTTGGATATTTTTATAGTAAGGAATCTGATATTCTTGTATTGTTGGCTAATTGTTCTTTTAAGCCTCTTTTTTTCTGTGACATCAGTATATCTGTACATGAAAAATGCTATTATAAGTAGTTTAGGGATTTTCTCATCAATGTCTTCATTCCTATATATGTGGGACTTCCTTATAAAAGCAATTTCGATTGTCAGCAGCTTTTTAAACTGTTTTAGTTTGGTTAGGAATGGAATAAGGCAAGTTTTTCCCTTTTGCTGTCCATGGTGCTGCAATGTCATTTGCTCTTGATGTTTGGTGTTTTGATCTGTAGCTCCTAACTCTCTATAATGCCAATGTGTTTTGTTTTGTTTACTTATTTATTTAGTTTGATGGCGTACTAAAACACTGTCGTCGTGTTTATCTTCCACTCATCAGGAATGTTGTCGGCTAAAAAAAAAAATACTGTCAAAATACAAGAATATACTGTCATAGAAATTTGTGTTATGCAGTTTATTCTTTTAACTCACAGTGTCGCTGTTCACCTGCAAAACCATGTGTGTGTTCAGTACACATCTCTCCACCCTGATTCTGATGTCATACACAGGGCTTCAAGCTCGTCTCGTTACAGAATATCGTCGACGGAGACTGATTAGTGCTAATACTGTGGCTATTATTCTACATTGAGTTTTATTTTTGTGTTTTCTTTGACGTGCTGATTGTTGTAGTGGCGGATTTGATTTATGCTTAATATCTGCATCATTTCAAAGGTTCTGCGTTTCTGTCGAGATGTTTGGCCTTTTGTTCTTCGTGCTGATGGCGCGCACCGCTTATGGAGACGTGAGCTATTCTTTCCCGGAGGAGATGAAACGCGGATCTGTGATTGGGAATATAGCAAAGGATCTCGGGCTCGATGTGAACAGACTGTCATCTCGTAAGGCTCGCATTGATACTGAAGGTAACAGAAAACGATACTGTGACATTAATCTGAATACTGGAGAACTGACCGTAGCGGAGAGGATCGACAGAGAGGAGATTTGTGGAAGGAAAGCATCATGCGTTATTAAACTGGACCTGGTTTTGGAAAATCCTCTTGAATCACATCGCATTAACATAAATGTCCAAGATGTAAATGACAATTCTCCTTTGTTTAAAAGGGATGTAATAAAACTTGAGATCAGAGAGTCGGCTGTAAAAGGTGCTCGCTTTTTGCTCGAGGAGGCTCACGATGCAGACATAGGGACTAATTCGGTTCAAACGTATAATTTAGGGCAGAATGAACATTTTGAATTGGCTGTTACTGCAAAAACAATAGGGAAAATGTATGGTGAGCTAGTACTTAATAGAGAGCTGGATCGTGAGTATAATCAGGAGGTGACTTTAATTCTCACTGCGGTAGACGGCGGGACTCCACCGAGATCAGGTACTGTAGCCATACACGTCACTGTGCTGGATGCTAATGATAATGCTCCAGTCTTTAGTCAGGCCGTCTATAAAGTCAGTCTGCCTGAAAATTCTCCTGTAGATACTGTAGTGCTGACAGTGAGCGCTACTGATGCTGACGAGGGACAAAATGGAGAAGTGACGTATGAATTTGGGCATATTTCAGAAAATGACATCAAAATATTTTCTCTCGACCAAAGTAATGGAAAAATAACTTTAATAGGATCTCTTGACTATGAGGACGAGTCCTATTTTGAGCTACCAATTCAAGCCACCGATGGTCTTGGCATGGTATCATATGCAACTGCTGTTATTGAGATATCTGACATTAATGACAATGCCCCCATTATAGTGATTAAGTCTTTGAATAGTCCCGTTCCTGAGAACGCGTTACCCGGTACAGAGGTTGGCATCATTAATGTGCAGGACAGAGACTCTGAGAATAACGGACAGGTGCGCTGCTCCATTCAGCAGAACGTCCCGTTTAAACTCGTACCTTCAATCAAAAATTACTATTCTCTGGTGACCACAGGTGAATTAGACCGCGAGCTGCTCTCTGATTATAATATTACAATCACTGCTACTGATGAGGGCTCTCCGCCTTTATCTTCCACTAAGAATATTCACTTGACTGTCGCTGACGTGAATGATAATCCACCTGTATTTGAGGAGCAGAATTACAGAGCTCATGTGCAAGAAAATAACAAACCGGGCTCCTCTATTTGTTCAGTATCAGCTACAGACCCGGACTGGCGACAGAATGGCACTGTAGTTTATTCTCTGTTGTCCTCTGATGTCAATGGCGCACCGGTGTCCTCCTTTTATCCATTAACGGAGACACCGGGGTCATTCATGCCGTGAGATCGTTTGATTACGAACAGATGAAGAGTTTCAAAGTGCTCGTGTTAGCCAGAGACAACGGCTCTCCTCCTCTGAGCAGTAACGTGACCGTGAGTGTCTTCATATCGGATGAGAATGACAACTCCTCAGATATTATACCCCTCTCCGGAAGGAAACTCCTTCATGACCGAGATGGTCCCCAAAGCTGCGCAGGCGGGCTCCCTGGTCTCCAAGGTGATCGCCGTGGACGCGGATTCTGGACAGAACGCGTGGCTCTCGTATCACATTATTAAAGCGACTGATCCGGGACTTTTCACTATCGGTGTCCACAGCGGGAGATCAGGACGCAGCGGGACATTTCTGAATCTGACAGCATGAAACAGAACCTTATTGTGTCCGTGAGAGATAACGGACAGCCTCTCTCGGCCACGTGCGCGTTGTATTTACTCATATCAGATAACTTGGCTGAAGTTCCAGAACTGAAAGACATGTCTCATGACGAGAGCAGCTCCAAACTGACGTTTTATTTGATCATCGCGCTGGTGTCCGTTTCCACTTTCTTCCTGACCTTCATCATCATCATCCTGGCCGTGAGGTTTTGTCGCAGGAGAAAGCCCAGACTGTTGTTTGATGGAGCTGTAGCCATTCCCAGCGCGTATCTCCCTCCAAATTACGCAGAGGTGGAGGGCGCGGGAACTCTCCGCAGCACTTACAATTATGACGCATACCTGACCACGGGCTCGCGCACTAGTGACTTCAAGTTCATCAGATCTTATAATGAGGGCACACTGACTCCTGACATGACTTTGAAAAAGCCCCAATCCTCCGATGATCTTAATAGTATTGCCGAGGGAATAGAGATTGTTTCACAGGTATGTTAAGTTTATTGATTCGACTTGTTCTTTTTTATTTATTTTTTTGCTCCAAAATGGACTTCGTGGTTAAGTAAATGTAGCAGAAACAAATTAGAAAATGTTTAATTGAATACGTTCGTTCAAGCATCAAATGTGATGTTTAATTTAAGCGTAGAGATCAAAGTTCTAAAATATATGTAAATGTTATGAGTGTATGTTATAATTATACAAAGTTCTCAATTTTGTTCAAGAAGAAAAACTTTGTAATCTTCCTGGCAGTTTTTTGAACGAAAACAACGATAAACCCGGAAACAGCGTGATAACAGAACCCCGTGTACTGTGTGAACATGAAGGAATTTCCCGTTTTGATTTTTCCACAGGTGTTTTCCTCATACTTTGAATTTCACCTTGCATTCTGTTGTGGAAAGGAAATGTACATAAACGTAACCCTCATTATTAGTATGGTGGCAATTAGTTTCGTTTTCTCGGTTATTGTTGGCACGTTGTTGTCAGAAGTAGTAACATGTTTAGCACGTCTGGAGTTTATTATACTCTGAATGATCCATTAGGCTGAGTTTTTGTTTTTTTTTTTTGTGAAAAATGTTCACTCTAAAAAAAATGGTGGATTGTTTTAATCCAAATTTGTGTCAAATATGGACAAACCCAGCCTTTGGGTTAAACGTTTCAATTAAATGATTAACCCAACAGTTGGGTTTGTCCATATTTGACCCAAATTTGGGTTAAAACAACCCAGCATTTTTATAGTGTTATTGTTTGCTACAGTTATGGTTCTCTCACCACAGGTTGTGTTTATACCACCCTCCACAAATTATCAACATTCCTATTATTAATTTTCTATCATTCTGCGTTTGCTTTTTTCTGCATTTCCAGGGTCATTGGTTTAATTTAATCAATTAAATAAGATATACATTTCCGCTTTTGCGTATTTTTTGAGTTTTTCTTCAGGGATGTATGTGCTGATGTTTGTTACGATCGAATTCATAATGAGTTTAAAAACAAGCTGTAACTTCAAAGACCGTTTGTTGGCTTTACAAGGCGTGTAGGCCTGGCGCTGTCCATGGTGCTGGTGTGTTGTGGCAGGAACTGTAGCGTGTTCAGTCTTGTGAAAAAGATTGTGTATGGTCCGTTCAGAATATTTGTTGTCGTGTTTCGATGTGTAAAAATAATATAACGATCACATGATTCTCAAATCGTGTAGGCGTAATGGCAGTACTTTGACAACACTTGATTTTTTTTGTCTATATTAAATGAGTGGCTTGTCAGAAATGTGTTTTGCCAAGTTTATACATATGTGAATTAGAATCACATTTGGTCCTCATGGTGTCGCTGTTGACCTGTGCTTCCAATTTCTTTGTTATCCCCACCCATTTGCGTTGCTAAGCTGAATGCATGTCCAGTGTCTGAACGGAGATTGGTTTTCGTCTTTCTTAGAACAGCTGAATATGAGCTGGTGTTCAAACTGATAGTTATTCGTTCTTATTTGCTTGTCATTTTGTATCGAGTACTACTCTACATTTTGTCCACAACCGAAAATGATGCATAAAGGATTGTTGGCGACGATACTCTGTCTTTTCTTCTCCATATTTTGTATGGCGCGCACCGCTTATGGAGACGTGAGCTATTCTTTCCCGGAGGAGATGAAACGCGGATCTGTGATTGGGAATATAGCAAAGGATCTCGGGCTCGATGTGAACAGACTGTCATCTCGTAAGGCTCGCATTGATACTGAAGGTAACAGAAAACGATACTGTGACATTAATCTGAATACTGGAGAACTGACCGTAGCGGAGAGGATCGACAGAGAGAGTCTTTGTGGAAAGAAAGATTCGTGTGTTTTAAATCAAGAGCTCGTGCTGGAAAATCCGTTAGAGTTACATCCTTATCAGTCTTCGTGTTCAAGATGTTAACGACAACAGTCCTTATTTCGGTAAAGATGTGATTAATCTGGAGATAAATGAATCCGCCGATAAAGGCAAGCGCTTTTTGCTCGAAGAAGCAAACGATGCAGATATTGGGCAAAATTCTGTACAAAGCTATTCTATTCAAAATAATCAATATTTTGTTTGTCCGTGCAAAGTAATTCTCTTGGAGAGAAATACGCCGAAATCATTTTAAATAAAGAGTTGGATCGCGAGCAGCAGAAAGAGGTGACTTTAATTCTCACTGCGGTAGACGGCGGGACTCCACCGAGATCAGGTACTGTAGCCATACACGTCACTGTGCTGGATGCTAATGATAATGCTCCAGTCTTTAGTCAGGCCGTCTATAAAGTCAGTCTGCCTGAAAATTCTCCTGTAGATACTGTAGTGCTGACAGTGAGCGCTACTGATGCTGACGAGGGACAAAATGGAGAAGTGACATATGAATTTGGTCATGTTATGGAAGATTATAAACATTTGTTTTACCTTGATCGGAAGACCGGTGTCGTCAGAATAAAAGGGCCACTAGATTTTGAGGAAGAAGCCACCTTTAGTCTGCGAATAATAGCTAAAGATGGTTCAGGTCTAACATCTTACTCAAACGTTGTAATCACTGTAATTGACATTAATGATAATGCCCCTATAATAATAGTAAAATCACTTAATGGCCCGATTCCCGAGAACGCGTTACCCGGTACAGAGGTTGGCATCATTAATGTGCAGGACAGAGACTCTGAGAATAACGGACAGGTGCGCTGCTCCTTTCAGCAGAACGTCCCGTTTAAACTCGTACCTTCAATCAAAAATTACTATTCTCTGGTGACCACAGGTGAATTAGACCGCGAGCTGCTCTCTGATTATAATATTACAATCACTGCTACTGATGAGGGCTCTCCGCCTTTATCTTCCACTAAGAATATTCACTTGACTGTCGCTGACGTGAATGATAATCCACCTGTATTTGAGGAGCAGAATTACAGAGCTCATGTGCAAGAAAATAACAAACCGGGCTCCTCTATTTGTTCAGTATCAGCTACAGACCCGGACTGGAGACAGAATGGCACTGTAGTTTATTCTCTGTTGTCCTCTGATGTCAATGGCGCACCGGTGTCCTCCTTTTATCCATTAACGGAGACACCGGGGTCATTCATGCCGTGAGATCGTTTGATTACGAACAGATGAAGAGTTTCAAAGTGCTCGTGTTAGCCAGAGACAACGGCTCTCCTCCTCTGAGCAGTAACGTGACCGTGAGTGTCTTCATATCGGATGAGAATGACAACTCCTCAGATATTATACCCCTCTCCGGAAGGAAACTCCTTCATGACCGAGATGGTCCCCAAAGCTGCGCAGGCGGGCTCCTGGTCTCCAAGGTGATCGCCGTGGACGCGGATTCTGGACAGAACGCGTGGCTCTCGTATCACATTATTAAAGCGACTGATCCGGGACTTTTCACTATCGGTGTCCACAGCGGGAGATCAGGACGCAGCGGGACATTTCTGAATCTGACAGCATGAAACAGAACCATTGTGTCCGTGAGAGATAACGGACAGCCCTCTCTCGGCCACGTGCGCGTTGTATTTACTCATATCAGATAACTTGGCTGAAGTTCCAGAACTGAAAGACATGTCTCATGACGAGAGCAGCTCCAAACTGACGTTTTATTTGATCATCGCGCTGGTGTCCGTTTCCACTTTCTTCCTGACCTTCATCATCATCATCCTGGCCGTGAGGTTTTGTCGCAGGAGAAAGCCCAGACTGTTGTTTGATGGAGCTGTAGCCATTCCCAGCGCGTATCTCCCTCCAAATTACGCAGAGGTGGAGGGCGCGGGAACTCTCCGCAGCACTTACAATTATGACGCATACCTGACCACGGGCTCGCGCACTAGTGACTTCAAGTTCATCAGATCTTATAATGAGGGCACACTGACCGCTGACCTGACTCTGAAAAAGACTCAGTCCGCTTTGGATGATCTTGAAGGGCTTGATGCAGAAGCTATGCAAGAAAGTACCTCTGAAAATAAGGTATGAAATTGGTTCCGCATTTTCTTAATGTGAGTTGTATCATCAAGACATTTCATGTACACTTAAAATATTTGTTTGTTTAATGGCATTGCAAAAGATTTTGGAGCAGTAGTCTCATCAAATCTTGCTATTAGAAATATCTATAAACGACGACCTTTCTCACCCTGGCAACCATTCATAAATCTTCGTTTTTTCTTATTATATTTGTGTTATGGTTACAATGTAATAAAGTGGCTTCATCTAACATCAGTACATTGCATCATAACTATCCATTTGGACAATATTAGAAGTTTACATAAGATTCAAAATAGTGTTTTTTTTTATATATTTCCAGAAGGGACTTTAAAATAGGTTAAAAAAATAAATAAATAGGAAATTGAGAGTTTCTTATGATACAGTTTTACGCTTGTTCCGTCTTCTGAAAAAATAAAACTATTGTTTAAAAAATTGGCGAAAAAACTGCTTCTCTGTAAATCTTTTAAAAAACTTTTAGTTTTTTGGCCTCTGAAATAAAATTTAGCAAATAAATATTGATATATATTTTATTTTATATTATCTCTTATATTAGTCAATTCTACTCCTATGTTCTTTATATAAATAAATTAATTAATGAATTTATATATTGTATGTGCTCTTCAAACCATTCCATTTTTGCTTTGTGGCAGGGCACATTATCCCACTGAAAGAGCCCACAGCCACCAGGGAATACCGTTTCCATGAAAGGGTGTATATGGTCTGCAAAATAGTTCATCCTGGTGCCATGTGTTCCCCATTCATTAGACCAGGCCAGCTTCATCCATTGTTCTTCCAGTTCTGATGCTCATATCACCACTTTTAGCTCTTTTGGCAGTGGACAGGGGTCAGCATGGGCCCCCTGACTGGTCTGTGGCTATGCAGTCCCATACGCAACAAGCTGATGCACTTTGTATTCTGACACCTTTCTAACAGAACCAGCATTAACTTCTTGAGCAATTTGAGATACAGTAGCTTGTCTGTTTGATCGGACCCATGACCCTGTCGCCAGTTCTCCACTGTTCCTTCCTTGGAGCACTTTTGATAGATACTGACCACTGCAGACAGGGAACACCCCACAAGAGCTGCAGTATTGGAGATGCTCTGACACAGTTGTCAAGTGCTTTAGAAGCTTTTGTCACCTCTCTACTGCAATCTTGGCTCATTCCTCGCTTGAAAAAGCTTCGAGATCACTGATAGTCTTTGATTTTCATGTTACCACTGCTTACTTCAAATTTCACCAAATATTTTCAAAGAGATTTAAATCTGAAGACTGTACAGGCCACTCAAGAACATTCTATGACTGATCCCTGAACCAAGCTTCAGTAGATTTGGATGTAAACTTTGGGATGGCTGTCCTGCAGGAAAGCCCATTGATCATCAAGCTTCAGTCTCTGCACCGAAGCCATCACCATCTCTGCCAAAATGGCTTGATACTTCAAATAATTCATGATGTCCTTCATTCAGTCAAAATGTTCACTTCCTGCAACAGCAAAACACCAGAACTAGACCGTCTTCGTGTTTAACCATGAAAACGGTGTTCCTCTGCTCATAAGCTTTGCCTTTTTTGTACCAGACATACAGTAAGCCTACTGCTGATCCATGGGTCCAAAAAGTTACAGTGTGGTCAAATCACTCCATAAAACCTTCTTCCAGAACTCCACAGGTCTATCCAGATGAATTTTAGCATATTCCAGTAGGCCTGTTATGTTCTTCTTGGTCATGAGTGGCATTAGGATGTCCTAACATGAAGGCCATGCTTGTCTAGTATTCTTCTTATACTCTGCATTTAAATGTTTTTTCTCCTTTTATCAGTTCATCTCGCAAGTCTCTGGCAGTAAATTAAGGGTTTTTCTCAGTTGCTCTGATCAAACATTTTAAACTGCCTGAGGCTGTTTTGGAAATCTTCTTGTAGCTGTAGACTTTCTAATGTAATAAAACAATTCTCTACAGCTTGTGTGAGAACTCTTTTAACTTGGCCATATTTGCTACTCAACTTTAGCACATGCATGAGCTAAATGTGTGTATGTGTAACAGCACAAGCAAATTTATACATAGTTTCCAAAGGCTTAATTGTGTTTTAACACAATTTTGTACCATACCATACAAATAAGTGACTTAAAAACAGCAGCGCTGGATAGGGGTTGAATAATTATGACATAGTTGTATTACAAAAAATCCTGTAACTTAAATATATTGACATTATCACTTTAAATTTGCCACTAAACTGTTATAGATACAATAATTTTTTTTAAAAACCCTCTGTATATATATTTATTTTTATTTTTTTTTTTTTAAATTTTGTGTGTGATTCTGTAACTCTTTCATTTGGTCTCTGGGTGACGCTTTCATGTTATGCACAGCTTAGGAAGTGATGTCATCTGTGCCATGTGCCCTGATGCCCCAGTTTAATCAGTGTTGCACAGCGAGAAGAGGAGGGAGAGATGAGGGATGGATGGGGAGGGGAGTGCTGTAGGCGTGCAGAGAAAGAGAGAGATGAAAATAAAAATCTAAGCCGACAAGAGCAGGCATCAGAACACAGTGTCTACCCCATCTGTTCGGGATGCGCTTTTATCATCATTATTTTTATTCTTTATTATTTAAATGTAACCATTAATATTTTACAACATGATTTGTTTGTCAAGATGCGCACTGGCACATTTCTGGTTCCAGCTTTGCTTATGCTTCATCTGCATGTGTGGTTCTCTTGCTGAAGTGCGATATTCGGTTCCTGAGGAGATGCAGCAAGGCTCCGTCATCGGTAATGTGGCGAGAGATTTGGGAATAGATGTGATGGAGCTCGTGAGGCGCAATGCTCGAGTTGTTGCTGAGGGCAGCCGACAGTTTTGCGAGCTGAGTGCTGAAACAGGCTCTCTGTTGGTGAGTGAGAGAATGGACCGTGAGGAGCTTTGCACACAGTCTTCGTCTTGCGTCCTGCAATTTCAACTGCTACTGGAGAATCCACTCAAAGTGTACAGCCTCCTCTTGGACATCCAGGACATCAACGATAACAGCCCAGCGTTTGATAACGGTCAGATTGAGCTTGAGCTACTGGAGTCAACAGTCCTGGGAAGGCGTTTTCCACTTGAAAGTGCTCACGATCCTGACATAGGAGCTAATACTGTTCAGCATTATCAACTCAGTGAGAGTGATTATTTTGCTTTAGAGATGAATACTCAAATGGACAGAAATGCATATCCTGAATTGGTACTCAAAAAACCTTTGGATCGAGAAAACCAAGCAGATCACTTTCTGACCCTAAGTGGAGTGGATGGTGGCCGGCCCTCTCGTTCTGGAGCGGCTTCAATTCACATTCACGTATTAGACGCTAACGATAATGTTCCTGTGTTTGGCCAAAGGGTGTATAAAGTCAGTGCACAAGAAAATTCAGCTAAAGGTTCTGTGTTGGTTAAATTAAATGCAACCGATTTAGACAGTGGGATTTACGGGGAAGTTAGTTACTCTTTCAGTCACGTGCCTGATAAGACAAGGGGGATTTTGGAGGTTGACCCCATGACGGGTGAGGTGAGAGTCATGGGCGCGTTGGATTATGAGGAAGCCACTTCTCATGAGCTGGATGTACAAGCCAAAGATGGAGGCGGACAGTCATCTCACTGTAAACTCATCATAGATGTGATAGATGTGAATGACAATGCACCTGTTATTGCAGTTAAATCCAATTCTGCTACTGTGCCAGAAGATGCTACACCTGGAACCATGGTGGCTTTGCTACATGTTTATGATCTTGATACTGGCACCAGTGGTCCCGTCACATGTGAAATATCCGACGATGTGCCATTTAAGCTTGTGTCAGAAGTAAAGAATTACTTTATGCTTGTGATCGATGGGGTTTTAGACCGGGAAAAGTGTCCTCACTATAACATAATCGTGACTGTTGTGGATGCTGGCACACCCCCTTTATTCAGCAGTAAAACTGTAGCCATAACAGTCACAGACATTAATGATAATCCTCCTATTTTTAGACACAGTGACTACAGCATCCAGTTAGCAGAAAATCAGCCTCAGGGAACCCCAATCATTAAAGTCAGAGCTGACGATGCAGATGAGGGGCAGAATGCTAGAATCCTGTATTCGCTTTCAGAAGATGCAGCTTCTCTTTTCTCTATTAACGCAGAAACCGGTGAGATATTTACTCTATGCCCCTTTGATTATGAAACGTCGACTCACTTCCATGTTCAAGTGATTGCACATGATGGAGGCAGCCCTCCGTTCACTAGCACATGCACTGTTCGGGTCTTTATTGCAGATCGAAATGACAATGCTCCGGTTGTTCTTTACCCAGTTCAGTTTGATGGATACCTTGCAGATGACATTGTGCCCCGAGCTGCTCCTGCAGGTTATTTGGTCACTAAAGTGGTTGCTGTTGATGCAGACGCAGGGCACAATGCATGGCTGTCCTATCGAATTGTGAAAGCCACGCAGCCTAGTTTATTCTCTGTTGGACTGCACTGTGGAGAAATTCGGACACTTAGACCATTTGCAGAAGATGATGAGATCAAACAAACCTTGCTAGTCTCTGTGAGTGATAACGGGCCTGAGTCTTTGTCTGCCACTGCAACTGTCAATATTATGATTGAAGACGGCTTGCCTATCATCAACGAGCTCTTTGCACGTGGCATGGACGAGTCACATGCTCACAAGGACCTAACTCTGTATTTAATCCTGGCTGTGGCATGCGTGTCCAGTCTTTTCTTTGTGCTAATCATTGCTATGGTCTATATGAGATTATGTAGAGACAGATACATGTATCGCTCAACTGCAAACTTACCCGTTTTTCCTCCTACCTACGGACCACCTGGCTACTCCGACGTGAGCCGATTTAATACTTTGCAGAAGGATGATCAATGTAATGCATTCTTAACCACGGGCTCGTGGAGAGGGGACTTCAGATTCGGCTCTGACTTGGTTGATTTTGACATGCAGAATAAGAGGGGGACTTCGGTGCATGTGGGCGGCCGCAGCACTGCACGTGCAACGCTCTTAGTGCCACATAGATTCTAACCCAGATGGCAATCATACAGAAAATCCTTGTGAACAGATCAGACTGAAAATACTTTAATCAAAAAAATGACAGATGTTCATCATTATAATGCATTAACCTGTTTCATGAAAACACAGTACAGTGTACCTTTGCTGCTTTTATTTCGCATGTGACACGATCTCAACAGCCATTATCTTTTTCTCTCTTTTTTGTTTGTTTTTTACACATTTTGTATATGCACTTTAAAGAATTTTGTGTGCTCTTTAATATTGTATGCGGATCTCCTTTAATGTATTATTTAAAAAAAAGAAATATATATATATACGTGTGTGTGAGCTGTCACAATGAGCATAGACTTTACTTTTTACTTTTATTTGGAAGCCATGAATGTCATTTTTTTATGTCAAGGCTGTAATCACTGAGTTTGTCTTTGATAAGGATCAATCTCTGCATTGTATCTTTGACTGTGCAGACATTTTCTGACAAATCAGACCCTTGCTCTGTTTAGGTCTCTATCTCTCTCTCTCTGAGCTTTATTGGCATGAATGTGTGAAATAGCACAGTATTGCCAAAGCAATAGACATATGTGATCCTGGTCTACAAAAACAATCATAAGTCACGCAGGTATATTTGTGGCAATAGTCAACAATGCATTTTATGGGTCAAAATTATTGATTTTTCTTTTATGGTAAAAATCATTAGGATACCAAATAAAGGTCATGTTCCATGAAGATATTTTGTACATTTCCTACCGTAAATATTTATTATTAGTAGTAATATGCTTTGCTAAGGACTTCATTTGGTCAACTTTAAAGGGGATGTCGATTTCGATTTTTTTTTTGCACCCTCAGATTCCTGATTTTCAAATAGTATCTCAGCCAAATATTGAGCTTATTTATTCAGGTTTCAGATGATTTATATATATAAATTTCAAAAAGATTTACCCTATGACTTGTTTTGTGGTCCAGGGTCACATATATGAACATATAGATAAATAAAAGGAAAAAAAGCCTAAATATATACATAAATATATCACAATTATCGCACAAAAAACAAGTAAATGAATACAGAGAGCAGTTATAAAGAAAAAATATGGTTCTCTCTCTCTCTCTCTCTCTCTCTCTCTCTCTCTCTCTCTCTCTCTCTCTCTCTCTCTCTCTCTCTCTCTCTCTCTCTCTCTCTCTCTCTCTCTCTCTCTCTCTCTCATCTGTCTTTCTCTCTCTCTCTCTCTCTCTCTCTCTCTCTCTCTCTCTCTCTCTCTCTCTCTCAGATTGAAAGATTATAGTTGAAAGAAGTTGAATCTGCATTTCACATCTGCTTCTGTGAACCGGATTTATCACAATTTCATCTTCATCTGTCTTTCTGTACTTTCTTATCCTTTCATCTATGTGCAATTTGTTACTGGTGATTTAACTGGTCAAATAATAAATAATTCTTTAAACCTTTACGATACACAAACCATACATGTATAATTAATCTACACAAACACTATTTTTTACCATGATATGTTACTCTAAAAGTATTTAGTTATTTGAGCCAGAATCACTGTCACTGGAGGTGTCAACATTTACACTTTAGTTATTTTAACATGTTCTCTGGATAGTGTTGTTTATGTGCATTATGTGCTTTGTAAAGTGACTTTAGAAGTTATATTAATAAAAAATATTTATCAAAAAGACACAATCTGAGCATCTCTTTTAAGTGGGCTTGTATTAATAGACAGGTTTATGAAAGATCTTGTTGATTATTCAGTAGAAATATTGAACAGCAGTCTTCCTAGTGCCCCAGTATGTCTGTGCTGTGTTTATTCAGAGATATGCATGTTGTATTTATTCAGGTAGGTTGTCTCTTTGCTGTTGACATTAAATGTACTTGCAGTAACCTGCGATGACAGATCAATCCAAGGCTGCATTCATTTTAAAGAAAAATAAAATCCTGCGATCAAAGCTGAATTTCCAGCATCATTCCTCCGGTCATTCTGATATGATGATTTGCTGCTCAAGAAAAGTATTTGATGAATATAAATTTAAAAATTTAAAGCTTTTGTAACATTTGTAACATCAAAAGTTTTAGGTCAGTAATATTTTTTTGTTTATTTGTTGGGGTGAAAGAACTTAAAGAAATAAATACATTTATTCAGCAAGGATGAATTGAATTGATCAAAGGTGACAGCAAAGATATGTATGTTACAAAGATTATATTTAAAATAAATTCTCTTTTTTAACTTTCTATTCATCAAAGAATCCTGAAAAAACGTTTTACACAACTGTTTTCAACAATGAGAACAATAATGTTTCTTGAGCAGCACATCCTCATATCAGAATGATTTCTGAAGGATCATGTGACACTGGAGACTGGAGGAATGATGCTGAAAATCCAGCTTTGATCGCAGGAATAAATTGCAGTTTAAAATATATTAAAATAGAAACATTTTAAGAATATTTCACAATTAGTATTGTTAATATTTTTTAATAAAATAAATGCAGCCTTAATGAGCATAAGAGACTTCTTATAAAAACTTATAAAAAAAATTTGAATAACTTTTTGGCAATATACACTGTATGTGTATGTATGTATGTACAGTGGCTAGAAAAACTATGTGAACCACTTGCAGAATCTGTGAAAATGTGAACATTTTTAACTATGAGAGATCATACAAAATGCATGTTATTTTTAATTTTTTACTGTCCTGAATATATATAAATTAATTTAACAAATGTCCAGAGATTTGAGCTTCTTATCTAGAATAATGAACGATTTTGTCTCGTGACTATAAGGCCACATGTAAACTGTTCATTTGATTTTCCCTGGGTCTGCTTGATTATTTGTCATCTAGATGGACAGTAATGTTCTCTCTGAGCAGATGTTCATGTGTTTATAACTGTGACTGTCCACTGAGCTCATCTGCAGTTTATAACATGTTCGGACCATGAAGGCCTGACGCATACACGTGAGCATGCATAAGGCCACAATAATGCTACAAAAGAGAGATTGGGGTGAATTTGCAAATACATTTAAATCAAATGTCATTCTTATTAATTGAATCATAGTTGACTTAACAATGGTTGTTCTGAGTGCCAGTGATGAAACGCATATAGTTTAATGCTTGGTATCAATCTCAGAAAAAGGTACAAAATTGGTCACTTGGACGGTTACCCTTTCAAAAGTTACACCCTTGTACCTTATTTACTCATAAAGGGTGCATATAAGTATCTCAAAGGTACATATTAGCACCTAAATGGCACATATTAGTACTATTTGAAATGGCATCACCACAGTAATAGCTTTTGTACCTCTTTTTCTGAGAGTGTACAGTATTGGAACTGTGATGTACTGCAGATCTGTGTCCACAGAATGCTGTACATATTGCAGTCAGTGACTGTGTGCTATTTAAAGTGTTCACCCATGTGTGATTAAATTTTTGCTTTAGGCAGGCCTACTTCTGCTGTACGGATCTCTCTGTGTGTGTGTGTGTGTGTGTGTGTGTGTGTGTGTGTGTGTGTGTGTGTGTGTGTGTGTGTGTGTGTGTGTGTGTGTGTGTGTGTGTGTGTGTGTGTGTGTGTGTGTGTGTGGACTGGTAATCTACGGTATGGGGACAAAATGTCCCCACAAAGATGGCAATATCCAAATTTTTGTCCTTGTGGGGACATTTTTGGTCCCAATGAGGAAAACATCTTATAAATCACACTAAGTGATGTTTTTGAAAATATAAAAATGCAGCATGTCTCCTGTGATGGGTAGGTTTAGGGCAGGGGCAGTGTAGGGGATAGAAAATACAGTTTGTACAGTATAAAATGCATTACGCCTATGGAATGTCCCCACAAAACATGGAAACACAACATGTGTGTGTGTGTGTGTGTGTGTGTGTGTGTGTGTGAGTTTGGGGGGACTTTTCTGATTGTTATTTTAGTGCACACATGCAGAGATGCCTTCATGAAGAGCTATTGGAGGGTGACAAGCAGAATGATGTCTCCTCATGTCCCACATACATGAAGCACATAGTGTGTTTCTCAGTGTACACTTTCTGATCAAGATGGAGATCATGATGATGCCATTGTGTACGCTAGATTGTCATTATGTGTTCTTGTGAAAGCTATCCTCTGTGTTTTGTGGCTTTTCTGAGTGCACTTTGCGTGTGGTTTCTCTTATTTTAATGTATAGATCTTTGTATTTTAGTGTGTGTGTTTCTTTTCATTTGGTTTAATCACTGCTTGCCTTGGCAAACACCATTATTATGTACAGTGTAAGTGCTTTGAACAAATCAACACATTTTCTTCAGTAAACCTATTTTTGTTCATTATGTTCTTTCTCTTCTCTTCCCTCCATGACCTAAACCTGCGCTTCATCCTAATGAATGGAAACGAATAAATCGCCTCCTAGGTAAGAAACATATATTTGATATACTGTTTATATAAATTATTATATAAAGTATTATTGGCAATCCTCAGAAAGCTTTTTTTCACTTTTCTGTAAACTTTTTATCTCTCTCTTTCGTTCTCATTTAAATTTTCATACTCTCCTAAACACCTCTGATACACGTTTTTACTTTTAGAGAAATAGCTCATGATGGGCTGTTTGCTCATGTTTAGTTCAGTATATGAATGTATGCATACAGTATGTGCAGTGCTCCATCTTGTGGTCGTTCACTAAAACACTGCCAGAGACACTGCGTCATCTTACTGCATGTGTGTTTGTGTGTGAGGTAGAGAGAGTGTCTGCACTATTTAGGTCTCCTCTGCTGCAGCAGTGTGTCACTATGCTTTACTCTGGCCCACTTTTATTGCATTAAAATGCATCAGGCTGTATGGGACACAGTGTGAATAATGCAGTCTCCTCACACTAAGTATGAATGACTATGCGGCAGCTTCAGAGCTGCTCATGTTTCATGCATCCAAACAGCAGTGTATGTGTTTGAATCATCTGCAGAACTCAAAAACACATACTGGCACAATAACACATACCCTGCTCCTGTATTTAAATAGCTGCAAACAATGTAAAATGACGTTAAGTTCATCATAAACTAAGAATAACATTTTAAAAACATTTATGAATCTGGGTTATGTAAATAAAATCAATAATATATTACTGTTCATTTGTAGTTCGTGTTCATTCATAAAATGTTACAAATTGTCCCAGATTAAATAAAGTTAGTTCACAAATCCTAACGCATTTGCTAAGTAATGCATTAAACCTTATTGTACAGTCTTACTAAAGAAAATCTTTTATTTTAATTGCTGTGAAGCTTTGACAACAGAACCGTTTGCACTTGTTGTCATGTTAGTTGAAACACACACACACACACACACACACACACACACACACACACACACACACACACACACACGTTTGTTTTTGTGAAATGTGAGGACATTCCATAGGCGTAATGGTTTTTATACTGTACAAACCGTATTTTCTATCCACCCAAAACCCCTGCCCCTGCCCCTAAACCTACCCATCACAGGAGACTGCGCAGTTTACTTTCTGTGAAAAAAACCTCATCCTGTGTGATTTATAAGCATTTTGAAAAGTGAGGACATGGGGAACGTCCTCATATTTCACCCTCTTTTTGTAATACCTATGTCATACCCATGTCATTATACACATTTGTGTCCTGATATTTCACAAAAACATGCCCACACACACACACACACACACACACTCAAACTCATGTTGGTGCACCTATCATCTATCATTATGAGGTCATTCTATAGGCATAATGATTTTTATATAGTACAAACAGTATATTTTCTCCCCCTACACTAACCCCCTATCTCTAAACCTATCACACACAACTTTCTGCATTTTAAAAATTATTTATAAAACATTGTTTAGTATGTTTTTTTAGCCATTTTAATTATGAGGACTCATGAAATGTCCTCATGTAATACCCATTTATGTCCTTTTAAATCATATAAATAAATGTACAGGCCAAGACTGAGGATTGTGTCTGGTTTTTGGATATCACAATTCACTGACTTTCATCCTTTCAAATGTAGGTCATCGTCAGCTAGCTTACAGCATCACATCTGACTGGCTCAATATTACACACCTTCTTCATTATATTTTATTTAATTGAAACAAGATTGCACCTAAAATCATATTTGGCCAACCTCTTGTTAAACACATGTCATGGACTTACATAGCTTATTGGTTAATGATAAACTGAAAATTGCTCAAATCTGGTGTTGATTTGATTTAATTCTGCATTGTTTTTTTCATGACTGTTCCTGCACTGAGCTCATCACAGTGATGAATTTTACTTCATGAGTTCACACTTACAAATGATTAGATAGAGTAAAAGAGTATGCATATTTGGCGTGCTGTCTGAGGGTGGGCTTCTAGCTTGAAATGTGTCCCGAACCCAGTGTACTCCCCTGTATCTGGTTAGGATAGTAAGCAGGTGAGAGTGAGGAGACGGGGTGGTGGAGGGATGCAGAAAAACTGTCAAGGAAAATAGGTGAGTCAGCTTCTTATTTATAAGCCTCCTCTCATGCTGATTGAATAGCTCATTTGAATATGCTCCTTTGCTAATAAGACATAATTTGTTTTAAGCACCAAGTACTCACTATCAAGTTTCTGTCCAGTAATGACAAAAGAAACAGAAATGTGCAAGAGCCTCATATTGCGCTCTCATAATAAATCAGCTCTTTTTGCCCTAATACTGGACAGTCCAGCGCTGCTGTTGTGCTTCTTATTGACTGTGAGAGGTGCTGTTGCCCAGGGAGAGGATAGTGCTTAAAAGAGCTGCGTACAGAAGACATTGCGTCAGACAGGACAGAGAAAAGAGGCGAAGCGCTGTGGTTTGTTCATGAAGCTCGTTTTGGAACATTCTGAACAATGCAGAAGAGATTTTTAAATGCTTGAATATTTGAAAACTGCAAGTGTATGATTGCATCTTCCTCGGATTACTACAATTGCAGGATGGGGGATAACAAAAAAGATGCCCGGTGGTGTGTAAAATGGCAAGAAGGATTCTCCATTTTTCTTTTATTCGTGCTGAACGCAGCGTCCGGGCAGATTCGTTACTCCATTCCCGAGGAAATGAGAGCAGGATTGTTTGTCGGAGATGTGGCGAAGGATCTCGGTTTGGACGTGAAAAGGTTGGTGTCTGGCCGTGCGCGTCTCGTTATTGATGACAGTAGACAATATGTCGAACTGAACCGTAACAAAGGACATTTGGTGGTGAAAGAGAGAATAGACAGAGAGCAGCTCTGCGGACAAAAATCACCGTGTAGTTTCGGTCTTGAGATTTTGCTCGAAAACCCTCTCGAATTTTTCTCGATTACTATTGAGATTCAAGACATCAATGATCATGCACCCGTTTTTTCTAAGAGAGAAATCATTTTAGAGATTAGCGAATCCACGCCTATAGGCACCATTTTTTGTTAGACACCGCGACTGATCCCGATGTTGGATTGAATTCTCTTCAGAGCTATAGTCTGAAACCTACTGATCATTTTGCTTTAAAGCAGCACAGTCGCTCAGACGGCAGCAAGTATGCAGAGATGCTGTTGCAGTCAGTGCTGGACAGAGAGAAACAGGGCGAGCATTCGCTTATATTAACGGCTATTGATGGTGGAGACCCGCCGCGCTCTGGAACTGTTAAAATACTCGTCACTGTCCTTGATGCCAACGATAATGCACCTATTTTTACTGAAACAATGTATAAAGCAAATGTAGCTGAGAACGCAGTAAAAGGGACGTTGATAACTAAAGTAAGTGCATCTGATGCAGATCAAGGTTTCAATGGCAATGTCACGTATTCATTTACCCATTTGGGAGAGGACGCAGCGCACCTCTTTCAAATCAGTGCAACCACTGGTGATGTAACGCTCTCTGGTAATTTAGACTATGAAGCTGCTCAGCAATATGAACTTAATTTGCAGGCTAAAGACCCATGGGGCCTAACCGGTGCAAGTAAATTAGTCATAGATGTTGTAGATGTTAATGACAATAGCCCGATTATAACCATGACATCTTTTTCAGGTAAAATACAAGAGGATTCTCCACCTGGCACCATTGTAGCTTTGATAAGCGTTCAGGATGTAGACTCCGGTAAAAATGGACAGGTCCGCTTAAGTTTAGAGCAAAATTCTCCTTTTACAATTAAACCATCGCCGCGCAAGTACTACACTTTAGTAACCGATGCGCCACTAGACCGAGAAAAGGCGTCTAGTTTTAATCTAACGCTGGTTGCATCAGACGAAGGCAGCCCCTCATTATTCAGTAAAAAACGATTTCACTAGACGTTACTGATATCAACGACAATGCGCCAGCCTTTAGTCAGCGTGAATATAAAACATATATATTAGAGAATAACTCTCCCGGAGTTTCTTTGCTGACTCTTCGAGCAACAGACCCTGACGCAGGGCAAAACGCGCGTATCGCGTATTATATCATAGATACCGATGTAAATGGTTCTCCTGTTTCAACGTACTTCTCTGTAAACGCAGACAATGGAATTATCCACGCGGTGCGATCATTTGATTATGAACAGATGAAAGAGTTTAAAATACTCGTGAGAGCGCAGGATGGAGGGTCTCCACCTCTCGGTTCAAATGCGACAGTTCTTATTAGCGTTCAGGACCAGAATGACAACGCGCCTCAGGTTCTGTATCCGGTCCAGTCAGGCGCTTCTGTGGTGGCTGAAATAGTGCCTCGTTCGGCAGATGTGGGTTATCTGGTGACTAAAGTGGTGGCTGTTGATGTGGACTCTGGTCAGAATGCCTGGCTCTCGTATAAACTGCAGAAAGCCACAGACAGGGCGCTGTTTGAAGTGGGCTTACAGAATGGAGAAATAAGAACTGTTCGCCAAGTGACAGATAAAGATGCTGTCAAACAGAGACTCACTGTTGTAGTGGAGGACAACGGGCAGCCCTCTCGGTCAGCTACAGTCAATGTTAACGTGGCGGTGGCGGACAGCTTCCCTGAAGTGCTCTCGGAGTTCACTGACTTTACGCACGACAAGGAATACAACGACAACCTGACTTTCTATCTAGTCTTGGCCTTGGCTGCAGTCTCATTTCTTTTCATAACATGTTTAGTCGTTATAATATCTGTTAAAATCTATAGATGGAGGCAATCGCGTATGTACTTTCAGTCTAATCTTCCAGTTATTCCGTACTATCCACCGCGTTACGCGGACACTGTGGGCACAGGAACTCTTCAGCACGTGCATAATTATGAAATTTACAGAACCACAGACTCCAGGAAAAGTGATGTTAAGTATTTCGCACCCATCAGTCAAAGTCTGATGAGTGTTGACGTGAGTGGAACAGAAACAATTCCAAAGGAGACACGAGCCGCTGACTGTACCGATGCGCGCAGCACACTGGTGAGTTTGCACAAATGTGATTTTTTTTTAGCTTTTACTTATGATATAACAGATGATTGTCACTTTAAATTGCGTGTTCTCTTTTGCTCATTTGCATATTTCTAAGCCTGAGGAAGATCAATTGACCAAAACGTTCATTAAATATTTTTGTGATGATACAAACTCGAGTAGTTATTTTTCTGCTTTACGTGGCTTATAAATAGTTGATACTGGTAGTCTGCAATTTTTTGGTTATGGGTAAAGGAGACATTTAAACAGTCCGTGTTGTGGTGCTGTCCATGGTGCTGATACTGTCTTCGGTTCAATCATTCTTATCCTCCGGTATGTTCATAAATCACTTAAGGGCTGCTATACGAAGGGTGAATGAGGGTAATGTTGTTTTTATATATATATATATATATATATATAAATATGTATGTATGTGTGTGTGTGTGTGTGTGTGTGTGTGTGTGTGTATGTGTGTGTGTGTGTGTGTGTGTTTTGAATAATTATTCGTTTGTGTGTCTGAAATAACGTCTCTCTTTAAGCACCCAAATTGTTTTTTTTTAATTACCGTCTTTTTTCTTTGGTAAATTATATGAATACCACATGGTCACATGACTGCGACAATGTACATGACGGCAATTATTCATAATCTTACTACTTGCTTCAGTGTGTAATGTATTATTGCTGCATTCTTATTGTGACTGTTTTGATTGCTATCTATGATTTCTACTCTGAGTGCCGCTGTCGGCCTGTGAATGTGCATTGATGTCACTGCAATATTTTACGTAATTTGTCCCCATTGGGCAGGTGAGGAAAAAGACAGATGCAGTCAGCAAGGCGAGGGGAAGAAATGCACCATCGACAGTACAACATATATATATATATTTTAAAATTGTTTATCATTAGCCTATTTGACGCTTCTGTTTTCCACGCAGCCGTTACGAGCCCGATCTCACGAAAATGTGTATCAATAGTACGCGTGTGCAATCTCGTAGAATGTATACGCCAAAATGAGTTTGCATATGGTACGCCGTTTTTGGCGTGCATATGATACGCACTTTATGGCGTATTATATGTACGAACCCCCCACACCCCCACCCTCACCCTACCCAAAAGCGTGTCATATACACGCCATAAAGTGCGTATCATATGCACGCCAAAAACGGCGTACCATATGCACGCCAAAATGAGTTTTGGCGTATACATTCTACGAGATTGCACACTCGTACTATTTATACGCATTGTCATGAGATCGTGTTGCCTCGTCTGTATGGATTCGCCTGCTTTTGTTTTTTGTAGCACACCAGGTGATTGAGGCACAAGTTCGATATTCTGTACCAGAAGAAATGGTGTCTGGATCTATGATTGGTGATTTATCGAGAGACCTCGGCCTGAGTATTGGCAGGCTTTGATCCGGATGGGCCCGTGTCGCGTCGGAGGATGGAAGCGAGCTGGTGCAATTTCTATCAGAAAAAGGAATACTGCTCGTGAAAAAACGCATAGATCGAGAAGAAATCTGCTGACAGACTTCGCCGTGCAGCTTCAGCTTTGAGATCGTTTTAGAAAATCCAATGGAGTTATTTAGCGTCACAGTTGAAATACTGGATATTAACGACAATTCACCCGCTTTTCCTTCGAAAGAGATGAACGTAGATATAAGTGAATCGGCGATGGTAGGAGCGCAGTTCATATTAGGCAGTGCTGTAGATCCCGATGTAGGACTAAATACACTTCAAGGGTATACAGCCTTACACCAACAACGCATTTCAGTCTAAAAGAGCAGACGCATTCTGACGGAAGTAAGTACGCAGAGATGGTGCTTGATCGGCCGCTTGATAGAGAGCAGCAGATAGAGATGAAGCTCACTCTTACCGCAGCTGATGGCGGCAGTCCTCAGCGCACTGGCACAGTGAGTATCCGTGTCATCATTCAGGATGCAAATGACAATGCCCCGATTTTTATGCAGGCAATGTACAAAGCTTTTGTTTTAGAAAACGCATCAAAGGGTACTCTCGTTACTACAGTATATGCTAATGATAAAGACGAGGGAGCATTTGGCCAAGTAACATATTACCTTGATCAAACATCACAGGCGAGTAATGTGTTTTCTCTTAATCCTGACAACGGAGAGATTCGAGTGCTGGGAAATATCGATTACGAGAAAGTTAAACAATATCAATTAACTGTAATGGCCAAAGACAAGGATTCTCTGTCCAATTCATGTAAAGTTATTGTGGAAGTGGTCGATGTGAATGATAACGTGTCAGTCATAAGCTTAACGTCATTTTCAAATACAATTGCAGAGGACTCGCCCACCAACACTATAGTTGCTATAATAAGTGTTAAAGATGCAGATTCGGGGAAGAATGGTCTTATAAGTTGCAGTATAAGCCCGTCTTTGCCTTTTAAGATGAAGTCAACCATTGCCAATTATTATACTTTACTATCAGATGGTCCTTTAGACCGCGAAACTGTCTCGGAGTACAACATTACTATAACAGTGGCTGATCAAGGATCATCTCCATTAAGCAACAATAAAACGCTTGTCGTTAGAATTAATGACGTTAACGATAACGAGCCAGTGTTTGATAAAAGTGTCTACTCGGCGGTTATGGCTGAAAACGATTCACCGGGTCATTCAATCACTTGCGTTCATGCTCGCGATTCAGACTCGCACCAGAATGCACGGGTGGCTTACCTCCTTAAAGATGTGCAGATAAACGGGGAATCATTGTCTTCTCTTGTATCAGTTAACGCTGAAACTGGTGTTGTTTATGCCATGCGCTCGTTTGACTACGAACAAATTAAATCACTTGATTTCAGGGTAAAGGCCCAGGATGGCGGTGCACCAGCTCTCAGCAGCAGTGCACAAATTAAAATCCAAATTCAAGATCAGAATGACAACGCGCCTCAGGTTCTGTATCCGGTCCAGTCAGGCGCTTCTGTGGTGGCTGAAATAGTGCCTCGTTCGGCAGATGTGGGTTATCTGGTGACTAAAGTGGTGGCTGTTGATGTGGACTCTGGTCAGAATGCCTGGCTCTCGTATAAACTGCAGAAAGCCACAGACAGGGCGCTGTTTGAAGTGGGCTTACAGAATGGAGAAATAAGAACTGTTCGCCAAGTGACAGATAAAGATGCTGTCAAACAGAGACTCACTGTTGTAGTGGAGGACAACGGGCAGCCCTCTCGGTCAGCTACAGTCAATGTTAACGTGGCGGTGGCGGACAGCTTCCCTGAAGTGCTCTCGGAGTTCACTGACTTTACGCACGACAAGGAATACAACGACAACCTGACTTTCTATCTAGTCTTGGCCTTGGCTGTGGTTTCATTTCTTTTCATAACATGTTTAGTCGTCATAATATCTGTTAAAATCTACAGATGGAGGCAATCTCGTATGTATTACAAGTCCAGTCTTCCAGTTATCCCGTATTATCCACCGCGTTACGCGACACTGTTGGCACAGGAACACTGCAGCACGCGTATAATTATGAGGTTTATAGCATGACAGATTCCAGAAGGAGTGACTGTAAGTTCGCCAGACTTGCTAGTCAGGGCATGTTAATAATGAACCCCAGTTCTACAGGGACAGTGCAGCGCGCGCCCAGCGACAAAAACCTCCTTGATGAACCAGACTCTTCGCTACAGGTGGGTAATATGGATATATAATTATTAAATAGCCTAGCCGTTTAAAGTGTTTTATTTCATTTTTACTCTCGAAATGTTCCTGCATGTGCTTCTTTCTATTACAATCTGAATGTGTTACTCGGTGTGTTACACGTTTCGTTTCAGCACTACTTTTGTGGACAGCAACAGTACAGTCTGTGATGTATTTTAGACTATTGTTCTTCGATGGTTTCTTTCAATACATAATTCACTTATTTTGTAGAATTACTTAGGCATGTTAATGCTCACTTTGAACAGCAAGGGCCGCTGTTGATCAGTGAAACATTTTATGGTGCTTTGTCATCCAGCAATCTTTACCCCTCCCCATTTTCTTGCGTGTTTGCAGATGAGGGCAAGGCTGCCTCGACATTTTTATTCAGGCTTGTGTGCCGGAGATACTAAGGTTTGCAGTAAATTTTTCGTTGCATTATTCTTCCTCTCGACATCTTGGACTACATCTCAACATTTTCTTGGATTTGTTTTTTGTTAACTCTGTGATTCATGATGCAACGGAGCTGTTGGATGACAGAATGCAGTCATTGGCGATGGAAAATGCTGTGGGTGTTATTAATGTTTTTTTCTAGTTATTTTTACACTGCAAGCGGACAGATACGATATTCGATTCCGGAGGAGATGAAGAAAGGTTCGCTCATAGGTAATGTAGCACAAGATCTGGGGCTCGATTTGAAAAGGCTTCGAGCGGGTCGAGCGCGTATCGTGACCGGAGAAAGCACTCAATACGCAGAGCTTAGAACAGACAAAGGGATGCTAGTCGTGAGTGAGAGAATAGACCGAGAACAGCTATGCGGCGACATCACACCGTGCAGCTTCAGCTTCGAGATCATTCTAGAGAACCCAATGGAGCTGCACCCAGTTACTGTTGAAATATTGGATGAAAATGATCACGCGCCGTCGTTTCAGAACAAGGAATTAAAATTCGAAATTAGTGAGTCTGCAACGCTGGGTTCACGCTTTTTGTTGGAAAGCGCAGATGATCACGACGTAGGCGTGAACTCCCTGCAGAATTACATTTTATCGTCAAATAACCATTTTGTTTTAAAGCAACACTCAAGTCCAGACGGCAGTAAATACGCTGAAATGGTTTTACAGAAAGCGCTAGATCGGGAGGAGCATCCTCATCTATCTCTGAAGCTGATCGCTGTAGATGGCGGAAACCCGCAGAGGTCTGGCTCTGTTAATATAGATGTTACTGTTTTAGATGTAAATGACAATGCCCCTGTGTTTAACCAGACTGTTTATAGGGCATCTGTAATGGAAAATGCACCGAATGGCGCGTACATTACTACCGTTAACGCCACAGATGCAGACACTGGTTCAAATGGGCGAATAACATACAATTTCTACAAACAAAAGGGAACCGCTGCGCAGTTATTTAATATTGACCGCAACACTGGCATTGTTTCTGTTGTTGGAGAAATTGATCATGAAAAAGATACTAAATTTGAACTTACAGTTGAGGCTAGGGATCAGGGTGGATTAACTGATTCGAGTAAAATTGCATTAGAGGTAATTGATGTAAATGACAATGCACCTGTCATTAATATAATGTCTTTCTCGAGCACGGTATCTGAAAACGCTCCACCTGATACTACAACTGCAATAATTAATGTCAAGGACTCAGACACTGATGATAATGGTAAAGTCAATTGTTTTATCGAAGGATCTGGAGATTTTGCAATAAAGTCGACTTTAAGAAATTATTATTCTTTAGTCACGAATGCTATTTTAGATCGTGAGAAGTTGTCTGAGTACAACATCACTGTTATCGCCACTGATTCCGGAAAGCCGCCTTTAACAAGCAGAAAAACATTTCACCTGAAAGTAACCGATGTCAATGATAATGCCCCAGTTTTTAAGGACAGTGTTTATAATTCACACTTGCTCGAGAATAATTCACCCGGCGTTTCTATTCTCAGAATTAGAGCTCATGACCCGGATGAAAATCAAAATGCTCGTATATCTTACCTTCTAGAAGAAAGTCACGTGGGCGGGTCTCCTGTAGGAACTTATATTTCTGTTAACGCGGAGAGTGGGGTTGTACACGCAGTGCGCTCTTTTGATTATGAACAGATAAAAAACATTAAGATTACTATTAAAGCGCAGGACGGAGGCTCTCCTCCGCTTTTTAGCAACGTAACCGTGAACATTTTCATCCAAGATCAGAATGACAACGCGCCTCAGGTTCTGTATCCGGTCCAGTCAGGGGCTTCTGTGGTGGCTGAAATAGTGCCTCGTTCGGCAGATGTGGGTTATCTGGTGACTAAAGTGGTGGCTGTTGATGTGGACTCTGGTCAGAATGCATGGCTCTCGTATAAACTGCAGAAAGCCACAGACAGGGCGCTGTTTGAAGTGGGCTTACAGAATGGAGAAATAAGAACTGTTCGCCAAGTGACAGATAAAGATGCTGTCAAACAGAGACTCACTGTTGTAGTGGAGGACAACGGGCAGCCCTCTCGGTCAGCTACAGTCAATGTTAACGTGGCGGTGGCGGACAGCTTCCCTGAAGTGCTCTCGGAGTTCACTGACTTTACGCATGACAAGGAATACAACGACAACCTGACTTTCTATCTAGTCTTGGCCTTGGCTGCAGTCTCATTTCTTTTCGTAACATGTTTAGTCGTCATAATATCTGTTAAAATCTACAGATGGAGGCAATCTCGTATGTATTACAAGTCCAGTCTTCCAGTTATTCCGTACTATCCACCGCGTTACGCGGACACTGTTGGCACAGGAACTCTGCAGCACGCGTATAATTATGAGGTTTACAGAACGACCGATTCCAGAAGGAGTGACTGTAAGTTTGTCAGACCTGCAAGTCAGAACGTGTTGATAGTGGATCCTAATTCTACAGGGACAGTGCAGCGCGCGCCCAACCAGAGAAACGTGTTGGATGAATTAGATTCGCCGGTAGAGGTGAGCATTTATTTACTTATTTATTTATTTATTTGTAAGGAACCATGCACACACACAAAAAGAGAAGAGATGCTTGCGCAATATTTACTAATTTTCATTTGTAGTCTCTGGGATGATTATTATAATTTTTATTATTTGTAACAGTATTTAGTCAATTCTTGTAATATGATCATGTGATAAACGGTATGAATTGATCTTCAGTGCAGACTTCTTACACAGCACGTTTCCTTGCATTTCATGTCAGGAGAAATTGTGACATTTTACTCGCTTATCTTGTCTGATTAAATGTATTATATGTTTTCTTTGTCTAACTTTTCTTTTGAAATGTATGCATTCTCCTAATGCTTATGTTGGACTCTAAGGGCCGCTGTGGTCAATGAAATGCTCTATGTGCAATATGCTTCTCTAACAGTAAACCTTGGCCCCACCCAATCAGTGCGCTCTGTGGCGCAGCAGTCTCCCTCTGTTTCATTCGTTACGGGATGGTGAGAGGGTGACTATCTCTTTCCTTTTCTCTTCTATAGTCCTTACTTGGAATGTTCTTTTATTAATAGTGAACTTGCTTTCTAATCGGTATGGCTTTTAAGGATTTTTATCGAAATGGATGTACTCGATGGCATGTTTTCCTCCGACCGCAGTGGCAAGTATTGTTTTTCATCTCGTGTTACATTCCTTCTGCCATCTCTCAAATCCGGTACTCCATCCCTGAAGAAATGAGTAAAGGCTCGCCTATTGGTAATGTAGCACAGGATCTGGGGCTCGATTTGAAAAGGCTTCGAGCGGGTCGAGCGCGTATCGTGACCGGAGAAAGCACTCAATACGCAGAGCTTAGAACAGACAAAGGGATGCTAGTCGTGAGTGAGAGAATAGACCGAGAACAGCTATGCGGCGACATCACACCGTGCAGCTTCAGCTTCGAGATCATTCTAGAGAACCCAATTGAACTGCACCAGGTAACGGTTGAAATTATGGACGTAAATGATAATTCCCCTGTATTCGAGAAAAACAAAATTAATTTTGAAATAAGCGAATCAGCGACTACTGGTTCACGCTTTGCACTAGAGAGTGCATATGATGCTGATGTAGAATTAAATTCATTGCAAAATTATATTCTCACAAGAAACAATTATTTCGTTTTAAAACAACATTCAACTCCCGAGGGAAGTAGGTATGTCGAAATGGTTCTAGATAAAGCGCTAGACCGGGAGGAGCATCCTCATCTATCTCTGAAGCTGATCGCTGTAGATGGCGGAAACCCGCAGAGGTCTGGCTCTGTTAATATAGATGTTACTGTTTTAGATGCGAATGACAATGCCCCTGTGTTTAACCAGACTGTGTATAGGGCATCTGTGATAGAGAATGCATCTAAAGGCACGTACATTACTACCGTTAACGCCACAGATGCAGATAGTGGATCAAACGGACATATAACGTTTTCCTTCTCTGACCTGAAAGAACATTCGAGAGATGTGTTTAGCATTGATGAAAACACTGGTTTGGTGTCGGTTCTAGGAAATATTGACTTTGAGAAAGATAAACGTTTTGAAATCAGAGTTAAAGCGACAGACCAAGGGGGTTTGACGAGTACAAGTAAGCTTGTAATTGAAGTAATAGATGTAAATGATAATGCGCCCGTAATCATCCTCATGTCTCTCTCTAGTCCTGTATCAGAGGATGCGCCCCCAGGTACAACAATTGCAGTGGTTAATGTAAAAGATTCTGACTCTGGGAGAAATGGACAGGTTACGTGCTTAATTAATGAAAACCTCCCCTTTGGCATCAAATCATCCCTCTCTAACTATTATAATTTGATCACAGACGCCTTTCTTGATCGCGAAACTGAGACCGAATATAATATAACAGTAACAGCGACTGATTCAGGTTCACCTGCACTCTCGAGCTCAACGACACTGTGCATTAAGATTTCTGACATCAATGATAACGCACCAGTTTTTGAACGAAGTATCTATTCAGCACTCCTTCCTGAAAATAACGCAGCAGGATTGTCCATATGTAATGTGACGGCGAGAGATTTAGATTGGAATCAAAACGCCAGAGTGTCATATTTTATAGAAGATAATCATATTGGTGGAGCGCCAATTTCCTCGTACGTATCTATAAACTCGGAAAACGGTGTGTTACATGCAGTGCGTTCATTTGATTATGAACAAATTAAACAGATTAGTTTCGTTGTAAAAGCGCAGGACGGAGGCTCTCCTCCTCTCAGCAGCAACGCGAGCGTGAAAATAATCATTCAGGACCAGAATGACAACGCGCCTCAGGTTCTGTATCCGGTCCAGTCAGGCGCTTCTGTGGTGGCTGAAATAGTGCCTCGTTCGGCAGATGTGGGTTATCTGGTGACTAAAGTGGTGGCTGTTGATGTGGACTCTGGTCAGAATGCCTGGCTCTCGTATAAACTGCAGAAAGCCACAGACAGGGCGCTGTTTGAAGTGGGCTTACAGAATGGAGAAATAAGAACTGTTCGCCAAGTGACAGATAAAGATGCTGTCAAACAGAGACTCACTGTTGTAGTGGAGGACAACGGGCAGCCCTCTCGGTCAGCTACAGTCAATGTTAACGTGGCGGTGGCGGACAGCTTCCCTGAAGTGCTCTCGGAGTTCACTGACTTTACGCACGACAAGGAATACAACGACAACCTGACTTTCTATCTAGTCTTGGCCTTGGCTGTGGTTTCATTTCTCTTTATCGTGTCTATCATTGCCATACTGTCAGTCAAATGCTACAGATGGAGACGCGAGCGGATGTTTTATAAATCTGGAGCGAATCTTCCAGTTATTCCGTATTATCCGCCTCTTTACGCAGACGTAGGCGGCACAGGAACTTTACAGCACGTGTACAATTATGAGGTTTGCAGAACCACTGACTCCAGAAAGAGTGATCTGAAATACGTCAGACCTTGCAGTGAGAGCATCATTAGTCTGGACACCAGTGGGACACAGACACTCACGCATGCGCAGAAGGGAAAACTGATCAATGAAGAATTTGATAAACAGGTAAGAATTTTTGTTAAGATTACTTGTGAAGCAATTTATTGGTATTCTTATGTTTTTGGCTGTGCACTGAATCAAACCGTTCATGCATACATCTTAAATATTTACAATAACAAAAGTAACAAATTATGCAATAACAAGCAAATTGCTGCTCTCATGTTGTTTTCATGGTGGCATCGTTGTAGTTTGACTTATTTCCCTGCTAATATCGTTGTGTTAGTGTCACGGTTCCAATGTGGGGTTTCTGCTTATGGATTTTTGTTGTGTTGGCTTTAGCTGTAGTGCTTTACTGCAGCATTGTCCAATTTCAAATTGAGTGTGTCTTTTCTAATCGTGTATGCCTGCTTCAACTTCCTTTATGTACAATTGACTAAAACAATTAGTATTTCCAATCACTGTTTAATCATTTAGCTATAAATCATTAATAAAGTAGGTGTGATTATTTATTTTTTATTGTAGTATATATATATATATATATATATATATATATATATATATATATATATATATATATATATATATATATATATATATATATATTAACAAAGTAAACTAATCTAAAGAATCTCGAAACTTTTACTTAAACTTTTATATATATCGTGAGATAGCGTTGAAATTCCCGGTCTTCAGAAACGCCTGAAATTATTTTCTGTCTACTGAAATATTAAGTGCTTTTACAAGCTTTAAACATTTTACAGTTTTAAAAGCCATAATTAGTATTTTTTTTCCTAGACAGGTTTGGGGATCTTTTTCATCTATGATTGTGAAGATAGCAGAACTCAAATTCAGTGTAACTGGCCGTGGTGCTGAAATGTAGTCTTGCATTTACTGATTTCATATTTACTCTTTTTTTTTTTGTTTCTTTTATATTTTGTTTAGACAAATCACGCGACCATTTCTCATTTTTAGATAATTGTATTTTGATTAATATTTGTAACGGCTCTATTTTGATTATTTTTTATGGGAAATTATTTTAAAACATGTCTCATTCTGTGAAAAAAAAAGTGAGTCTATTTGGTGGTTTCTGTAGTTCGTCAGACTGGACTCATAGTGCCGCTGTTGGTCAATATGTCAGTTTAGAGAGCAGATCTGCTGCAGTTCCACCCCCATCATCTCCATATTATTAGAGAGAGAGAGAAGCTGAGAGCGCAGTCTGAAGAGGAGAGAGAAGGCACAACGCGGAGATATTTAATATCCTTCTCTTGGATTGATATACTTTTCCTGTTCTTTTCACTTTGGACATATACATGATTTCCTCCAGTTGTTTGGACTGATTTAGTTGTTTTCTGCTTTATTCTTCATCTCGTGATCTTCTGCAAAATGTCGGACAGAACAATGGCGCGGCAAGTACTGCTGTTTATTTGGTTTCTCTCTCTCAGTTCAGCTCTCGGCAGGTCAGTTACTCCATTCCTGAAGAAATGGCGAAAGGCTCTTTAGTCGGGAACATAGCGCAGGATTTGGGTTTAGATTTAAAGAGACTGAAATCGGGTAAAGCGCGCATTTATACAGGAGACAGCGCTGAATACATCGAGCTGAATAAAGAAAGAGGAGTCCTCCTTATCAAAGAGAGAATAGACCGAGAGGCGCTGTGCGGACAGACAACACCTTGCGCGCTGCATTTTCAGATTATTCTTGAAAACCCGATGCAGTTGTACCGCGTTACAGTTGAGGTCACAGATATAAATGACAATGCGCCGATGTTTAGTAGACGTGAGATGCTATTTGAAATAAACGAAATGTCTTTAGCAGGAGCTAGATTTATATTGGAGAGGGCTATTGATCATGACGTCGGTCGGAATGGTCTTCAGAGCTATTCTTTAGAACCAACAGATAATTTTGTTTTGAAATTTCAGAATCTCCCCGATGGAAATAAAGCCGTAGAAATGGTTCTTCAAACACCTTTAGACCGAGAGAAACAAGATCAAATTGCGTTACTTTTAACAGCTTTTGATGGAGGCGAGCCCCAGATGTCTGGTATAATGAAGATACTCATTACCGTTTTAGATGCTAATGATAACGCCCCTGTGTGTTCGCAATCCGTATACAAAACCAGCATGGCTGAAAACTCGCCTAAAGGCACATTGTTAACTACAGTTAGTGCTTCTGATGCTGATCAGGGTTCGAATGGTAGAATCTCGTTTTCTATTTCAAGTACTGCCGACAAAGCGGGAGACATTTTTGAAATAGACCCCGATGTTGGTGTTGTAAAGCTCACTGGGGGCATAGATTATGAAATAAGTAAGTATTATCAAATTGATGTTCAAGCACGTGATGACGGCGGTCATACGGATTCGTGTAAGATAATTGTTGACATTATTGACATAAATGATAACAATCCCACTATTAATATTATTTCAAAAGCAAGCCAGATATCAGAGGATTCAAAATCTGGCACTGTTCTTGCAATATTAAACATTCAAGACGTAGACTCAAATGAAGGAGGCAAAGTTAATTGTCACTTAAATGAAAATTTTCCATTTGTCATTCAGTCATCGCCCGATGGTTTTTATAGTCTAGTGACAGACAGTGATTTAGACCGAGAGCGAGAGTCTGAGTATAACATCAGTGTGACGTGCGCTGATGAGGGCGTGCCCTCTCTCTCCAGCAGCGTCACTCTCTCCTTACAGATATCAGATGTGAATGATAACGCGCCCGTCTTTGAGAAGAGCTCATATGAGGCCTCTGTTCAAGAAAACAACACACCGGGTCTTTCCATATTCACAGTCAGAGCCAGAGACGCAGATTTTAACCAGAATGCCCGTGTGTCTTACATACTGGAGGACTCGTCGGTTAACGGAGTGCCCGTGTCCTCGTTAGTGTCCGTTAGTGCTGATAGTGGAGTCATACATGCAGTGCGATCTTTCGATTACGAGCAGATCAAAGATTTCCAGTTCCGCGTAAAAAGCGCAGGACGGAGGCTCTCCTCCTCTCAGCAGCAACGCGAGCGTGAAAATAATCATTCAGGACCAGAATGACAACGCGCCTCAGGTTCTGTATCCGGTCCAGTTAGGCGCTTCTGTGGTGGCTGAAATAGTGCCTCGTTCGGCAGATGTGGGTTATCTGGTGACTAAAGTGGTGGCTGTTGATGTGGACTCTGGTCAGAATGCCTGGCTCTCGTATAAACTGCAGAAAGCCACAGACAGGGCGCTGTTTGAAGTGGGCTTACAGAATGGAGAAATAAGAACTGTTCGCCAAGTGACAGATAAAGATGCTGTCAAACAGAGACTCACTGTTGTAGTGGAGGACAACGGGCAGCCCTCTCGGTCAGCTACAGTCAATGTTAACGTGGCGGTGGCGGACAGCTTCCTGAAGTGCTCTCGGAGTTCACTGACTTTACGCACGACAAGGAATACAACGACAACCTGACTTTCTATCTAGTCTTGGCCTTGGCTGTGGTTTCATTTCTCTTTATCGTGTCTATCATTGCCATACTGTCAGTCAAATGCTACAGATGGAGACGCGAGCGGATGTTTTATAAATCTGGAGCGAATCTTCCAGTTATTCCGTATTATCCGCCTCTTTACGCAGACGTAGGCGGCACAGGAACTTTACAGCACGTGTACAATTATGAGGTTTGCAGAACCACTGACTCCAGAAAGAGTGATCTGAAATACGCCAGACCTTGCAGTGAGAGCATCATTAGTCTGGACACCAGTGGGACACAGACACTCACGCATGCACAAAGAGGAATACTGATCAATGAAGAATTTGATGAACAGGTAAGAATTTTTGTTAAGATTACTTGTGTAGCAATTTATTATTATTCTTTTTTTTTGAATGTGCACAGAATCAAAGCGTTCATGCATACATCTTAAATATTTACAATAACAAAAGTAATAAATTATGCAATAACAAGCAATTTGCTCCTCTCATATTGTTTTCATGGTGGCATCGTTGTAGTTTGACTTATTTCCCTGCTAATATCGTTGTGTTAGTGTCACGGTTCCAATGTGGGGTTTCTGCTTATGGATTTTTTTGTTGTGTTGGCTTTAGCTGTAGTGCTTTACTGCAGCATTGTCCAATTTCAAATTGAGGGTGTCTTTTCTCATCGTGTATGCCTGCTTCAACTTCCTTTATGTACAATTGACTAAAACAATTGTATTTTCAATCACTGTTTAATCATTTAGCTATAAATCATTTATAAAGTAGGTGTGATTTTTTATTTTTTATTGTAGTATGAAGTGTATAGTCATATATATATATATATATATATATATATATATATATATATATATATATATATATATATATATATATATATATTAACAAAGTAAACTAATCTAAAGAATCTCGAAACTTTTACGAGTTACCAAATATGTATGAATTCATGCGAATGACCTACCCCTGACTTCTGCCCCTAAACCCACCCATCACGTGGGTTTAGACAAATCGTACGAATTAGACACCTTTTATTTACTCGTATGAATTAGTACGAATTGGTCGTGAGATAGCGTTGAAATTCCCGGTCTTCAGAAACGCCTGAAATGATTTTCTATCAACTGAAATATTAAGTGGTTGTACAAGCTTTAAACATTTTACAGTTTTAAAAGCCATAATTAGCATTTTTTTTCCTAGACAGGTTTGGGGATCTTTTTCATCTATGATTGTGAGGATAGCAGAACTCAAATTCAGTGTAACTGGCCGTGGTGCTGAAATGTAGTCTTGCATTTACTGATTTCATATTTACTCTTTTTTTTGTTTGTTTATTTTATATTTTGTTTAGACAAATCACGCGACCATTTCTCATTTTTAGATAATTGTATTTTGATTAATATTTGTAACGGCTCTATTTTGATTATTTTTATGGGAAATTATTCTAAAACATGTCTCATTCTGTGAAAAAAAGTGAGTCTATTTGGTGGTTTCTGTAGTTCATCAGACTGGACTCATAGTGCCGCTGTTGGTCAATATGTCAGTTTAGAGAGCAGATCTGCTGCAGTTCCACCCCCATCATCTCCATATTATTAGAGAGAGAGAGAAGCTGAGAGCACAGTCTGAAGAGGAGAGAGAAGGCACAACGCGGAGATACTGTATTTAATATCCTTCTCTTGGATTGATATACTTTTCCTGTTCTTTTCACTTTGGACATACATGATTTCCTCCAGTTGTTTGGACTGATTTAGTTGTTTTCTGCTTTATTCTTCATCTCGTGATCTTCTGCAAAATGTCGGACAGAACAATGGCGCGGCAAGTACTGCTGTTTATTTGGTTTCTCTCTCTCAGTTCAGCTCTCGGGCAGGTCAGTTACTCCATTCCTGAAGAAATGGCGAAAGGCTCTTTAGTCGGGAACATAGCGCAGGATTTGGGTTTAGATTTAAAGAGACTGAAATCGGGTAAAGCGCGCATTTATACAGGAGACAGTGCTGAATACATCGAGCTGAATAAAGAAAGAGGAGTCCTCCTTATCAAAGAGAGAATAGACCGAGAGGCGCTGTGCGGACAGACAACACCTTGCGCGCTGCATTTACAGATTATTCTGGAAAACCCGATGGAATTTTTTAGCGTTACCATTGAAATAGTTGATATTAATGACAACACTCCCAGTTTTGAAAAGGGTAGGATTAATTTCAGGATCAGCGAATCAGCCATTTTAGAGTCTAAATTTATGTTAGAGCCTGCTATAGATCTCGATGTGGGAATCAATGGCCTTCAAAGCTATATGCTAAAACCAACTGATAATTTCAACCTTAAATTTAAAAATCAACACGGAGACGCAAAAAATGTCGAAATGGTTCTACAAAAGCCATTAGATCGTGAAAAACAGCATGATGTAATATTAGTGCTCACAGCTGTTGATGGAGGAGATCCTCAGTTGTCTGGCAGTATAGAGATCCACATTACTGTTTTAGACGCAAACGATAATGCTCCTGTTTTCTCCCAGTCAGTGTATAAAGCGACTGTAACCGAGAATGCGCCAAAAGACACTATTGTGTCAACAGTGAGCGCAACTGACGCCGATGAGGGTGTAAATAGTAAAATAGAGTATTCCATTACTAACATGCAAGATAATGTGCGTCAGTTATTTAAAATAAATGAAAATAACGGGGAGGTTACGGTGGTCGGAATAATAGATTTTGAAAAAGCCCGCAATTATGAGATTCGCGTTCAGGCCAGTGATCACGGTGGTCTGACTGATTCCTGTAAAATCGTAGTTGACGTCATTGACATCAATGATAATAAACCAGTGATCAATATTATGTCCAAAACAAATGTGATAGCGGAAAATTCTCCTTCTGACACGGTGGTTATAATGATCAATGTTCAGGATCCTGATTCAGGAGAAAATGGGAAAGTTCAGTGTTCTATTAGTGAAAATATCCCCTTTTCTCTTAAATCCACCAATACTCATTTCTTTAGTCTAGTGACAGACAGTGATTTAGATCGAGAGCGAGAGTCTGAGTATAACATCAGTGTGACGTGCGCTGATGAGGGCGTGCCCTCTCTCTCCAGCAGCGTCACTCTCTCCTTACAGATATCAGATGTGAATGATAACGCGCCCGTCTTTGAGAAGAGCGCATATGAGGCCTCTGTTCAAGAAAACAACACACCGGGTCTTTCCATATTCACAGTCAGAGCCAGAGACGCAGATTTTAACCAGAATGCCCGTGTGTCTTACATACTGGAGCACTCGTCGGTTAACGGAGTGCCCGTGTCCTCGTTAGTGTCCGTTAGTGCTGATAGTGGAGTCATACATGCAGTGCGATCTTTCGATTACGAGCAGATCAAAGATTTCCAGTTCCGCGTAAAAGCGCAGGACGGAGGCTCTCCTCCTCTCAGCAGCAACGCGAGCGTGAAAATAATCATTCAGGACCAGAATGACAACGCGCCTCAGGTTCTGTATCCGGTCCAGTCAGGCGCTTCTGTGGTGGCTGAAATAGTGCCTCGTTCGGCAGATGTGGGTTATCTGGTGACTAAAGTGGTGGCTGTTGATGTGGACTCTGGTCAGAATGCCTGGCTCTCGTATAAACTGCAGAAAGCCACAGACAGGGCGCTGTTTGAAGTGGGCTTACAGAATGGAGAAATAAGAACTGTTCGCCAAGTGACAGATAAAGATGCTGTCAAACAGAGACTCACTGTTGTAGTGGAGGACAACGGGCAGCCCTCTCGGTCAGCTACAGTCAATGTTAACGTGGCGGTGGCGGACAGCTTCCTGAAGTGCTCGGAGTTCACTGACTTTACGCACGACAAGGAATACAACGACAACCTGACTTTCTATCTAGTCTTGGCCTTGGCCGTGGTTTCATTTCTCTTTATCGTGTCTATCATTGCCATACTGTCAGTCAAATGCTACAGATGGAGACGCGAGCGGATGTTTTATAAATCTGGAGCGAATCTTCCAGTTATTCCGTATTATCCGCCTCTTTACGCAGACGTAGGCGGCACAGGAACTTTACAGCACGTGTACAATTATGAGGTTTGCAGAACCACTGACTCCAGAAAGAGTGATCTGAAATACGCCAGACCTTGCAGTGAGAGCATCATTAGTCTGGACACCAGTGGGACACAGACACTCACGCATGCGCAAAGGGAGAGACTGAACTTTGATGACTGTGGTGATCAGGTGAGAATTATTTTATAACTCATTTATGTGATATTTTAAAACGTTTCTCATCATTGAACATTTTTACTTGAACTGTTGACACAGTCGCTGAATAGTTTTCTGAAAAGAATCGTTTCTGCTTTTGCAAGAAATTGGCTATTTTATCTTATAGTATATTTTGGTCAACTTTTTTTCTGCAGTTATATTGCTCAAATCATTCTTCTCTATTGTTAGAGTTGTTGTGTAATTCGATATGAATTCATGTCATCACTTTGTGTATATACAAGAAAAGAAATGACGGATTGCTTGCTTTCTTGCTTTATTTATTTATCCTTATGCTTTAAATATGTATCCTTTCCCTCTTGAATTTAGGTTTTATTTCCACTTTATATAGCACACTATACATGACACTGCTTTTGCTTGCACGAAAACAGCAAAACTTTTGCTCATCTTTGTCATGAAGTGGAAAATCTCTAGTCAGTTTCTCTGGCCATGGTCCTGAAACACCGTGAGGCGCGGTCACGTCATGTATTCTGTTGCTTCTCCTTACAGTAGACCATCTTTTAGAGATTTTCATCTGGTTATCTTCTGTACTGCTCTTAAAAAGTAAAACTACACTATTTTAGTCGTATCTAGATATGAATTATGCATATAGTTGTATTTTAGATATTTATCCCTGTGTCTCTGATCAAAATATTGAAACGAATACATTTTTGTTCGCTCAGTGTTTTTCTTAATTATTTACACAGTTATACAATCATTTTATTTTACAGATATTTTCGTTGTTATGCTCATTGTTTTTTTTGTTTTTATGCTTCATAACTTTTACTAAATTGCTTTTCTCAGATGTGTCTGACACTGAGGCTAAAGCTTTAAAATGTTCTGTAGTTCGTCAGACTGGACTCATAGTGCCGCTGTTGGTCAATATGTCAGTTTAGAGAGCAGATCTGCTGCAGTTCCACCCCCATCATCTCCATATTATTAGAGAGAGAGAGAAGCTGAGAGCGCAGTCTGAAGAGGAGAGAGAAGGCACAACGCGGAGATACTGTATTTAATATCCTTCTCTTGGATTGATATACTTTTCCTGTTCTTTTCACTTTGGACATATACATGATTTCCTCCAGTTGTTTGGACTGATTTAGTTGTTTTCTGCTTTATTCTTCATCTCGTGATCTTCTGCAAAATGTCGGACAGAACAATGGCGCGGCAAGTACTGCTGTTTATTTGGTTTCTCTCTCTCAGTTCAGCTCTCGGGCAGGTCAGTTACTCCATTCCTGAAGAAATGGCGAAAGGCTCTTTAGTCGGGAACATAGCGCAGGATTTGGGTTTAGATTTAAAGAGACTGAAATCGGGTAAAGCGCGCATTTATACAGGAGACAGCGCTGAATACATCGAGCTGAATAAAGAAAGAGGAGTCCTCCTTATCAAAGAGAGAATAGACCGAGAGGCGCTGTGCGGACAGACAACACCTTGCGCGCTGCATTTACAGATTATTCTGGAAAACCCGATGGAATTTTTTAGCGTTACCATTGAAATAGTTGATATTAATGACAACACTCCCAGTTTTAAAAAGAGTAGGGTTATTTTTAGAATCAGCGAATCAGCTATTTTGGGGTCTAAATTTATGTTAGAGCCTGCTATAGATCTCGATGTGGGAATCAATGGCCTTCAAAGCTATATGCTAAAACCAACTGATAATTTCAACCTTAAATTTAAAAATCAACACGGAGACGCAAAAAATGTCGAAATGGTTCTACAAAAGCCATTAGATCGTGAAAAACAGCATGATGTAATATTAGTGCTCACAGCTGTTGATGGAGGAGATCCTCAGTTGTCTGGCAGTATAGAGATCCACATTACTGTTTTAGACGCAAACGATAATGCTCCTGTTTTCTCGCAGTCAGTGTATAAAGCGACTGTAACCGAGAATGCGCCAAAAGACACTATTGTGTCAACAGTGAGCGCAACTGACGCCGATGAGGGTGTAAATAGTAAAATAGAGTATTCCATTGCAAACATTGAAGATGATGCTCAGCAATTATTTGACATAAATGAAGATAACGGGGAGGTTACGGTGGTCGGAATAATAGATTTTGAAAAAGCCCGCAATTATGAGATTCGCGTTCAGGCCAGTGATCACGGTGGTCTGACTGATTCCTGTAAAATCATAGTTGACGTCATTGATATCAATGATAATAAACCAGTGATCAATATTATGTCCAAAACAAATGTGATAGCGGAAAATTCTCCTTCTGACACGGTGGTTATAATGATCAATGTTCAGGATCCTGATTCAGGAGAAAATGGGAAAGTTCAGTGTTCTATTAGTGAAAATATCCCATTTTCTCTTAAATCCACCAATACTCATTTCTTTAGTCTAGTGACAGACAGTGATTTAGATCGAGAGCGAGAGTCTGAGTATAACATCAGTGTGACGTGCGCTGATGAGGGCGTGCCCTCTCTCTCCAGCAGCGTCACTCTCTCCTTACAGATATCAGATGTGAATGATAACGCGCCCGTCTTTGAGAAGAGCTCACATGAGGCCTCTGTTCAAGAAAACAACACACCGGGTCTTTCCATATTCACAGTCAGCGCCAGAGACGCAGATTTTAACCAGAATGCTCGTGTGTCTTACATACTGGAGGACTCGTCGGTTAACGGAGTGCCCGTGTCCTCGTTAGTGTCCGTTAGTGCTGATAGTGGAGTCATACATGCAGTGCGATCTTTCGATTACGAACAGATCAAAGATTTCCAGTTCCGCGTAAAAGCGCAGGACGGAGGCTCTCCTCCTCTCAGCAGCAACGCGAGCGTGAAAATAATCATTCAGGACCAGAATGACAACGCGCCTCAGGTTCTGTATCCGGTCCAGTCAGGCGCTTCTGTGGTGGCTGAAATAGTGCCTCGTTCGGCAGATGTGGGTTATCTGGTGACTAAAGTGGTGGCTGTTGATGTGGACTCTGGTCAGAATGCCTGGCTCTCGTATAAACTGCAGAAAGCCACAGACAGGGCGCTGTTTGAAGTGGGCTTACAGAATGGAGAAATAAGAACTGTTCGCCAAGTGACAGATAAAGATGCTGTCAAACAGAGACTCACTGTTGTAGTGGAGGACAACGGGCAGCCCTCTCGGTCAGCTACAGTCAATGTTAACGTGGCGGTGGCGGACAGCTTCCCTGAAGTGCTCTCGGAGTTCACTGACTTTACGCACGACAAGGAATACAACGACAACCTGACTTTCTATCTAGTCTTGGCCTTGGCTGTGGTTTCATTTCTCTTTATCGTGTCTATCATTGCCATACTGTCAGTCAAATGCTACAGATGGAGACGCGAGCGGATGTTTTATAAATCTGGAGCGAATCTTCCAGTTATTCCGTATTATCCGCCTCTTTACGCAGACGTAGGCGGCACAGGAACTTTACAGCACGTGTACAATTATGAGGTTTGCAGAACCACTGACTCCAGAAAGAGTGATCTGAAATACGCCAGACCTTGCAGTGAGAGCATCATTAGTCTGGACACCAGTGGGACACAGACACTCACGCATGCGCAAAGGGAGAGACTGAACTTTGATGACTGTGGTGATCAGGTGAGAATTATTTTATAACTCATTTATGTGATATTTTAAAACGTTTCTCATGATTGATCATTTTTACTTGAACTGTTGACACAGTCGCTGAATAGTTTTCTGAAAAGAATAATTTCTGCTATTGCAAGAAATTGGCTTTTTTATCTTATAGTATATTTTGGTCAACTTTTTTTCTGCAGTTATATTGCTCAAATCATTCTGCTCTATTGTTAGAGTTGTTGTGTAATTCGATATGAATTCATGTCATCACTTTGTGTATATACAAGAAAAGAAATGACGGATTGCTTGCTTTCTTGCTTTATTTATTTATCCTTATGCTTTAAATATGTATCCTTTCCCTCTTGAATTTAGGTTTTATTTCCACTTTATATAGCACACTATACATGACACTGCTTTTGCTTGCACGAAAACAGCAAAACTTTTGCTCATCTTTGTCATGAAGTGGAAAATCTCTAGTCAGTTTCTCTGGCCATGGTCCTGAAATACCGTGAGGCGCGGTCACGTCATGTATTCTGTTGCTTCTCCTTACAGTAGACCATCTTTTAGAGATTTTCATCTGGTTATCTTCTGTACTGCTCTTAAAAAGTAAAACTACACTATTTTAGTCGTATCTAGATATGAGTTATGCATATAGTTGTATTTTAGATATGTATCCCTGTGTCTCTGATCAAAATATTGAAACGAATACATTTTTGTTCGCTCAGTGTTTTTCTTAATTATTTACACAGTTATACAATCATTTTATTTTACAGATATTTTCGTTGTTATTCTCATTGTTTTTTTGTTTTTATGCTTCATAACTTTTACTAAATTGCTTTTCTCGGATGTGTCTGACACTGAGGCTAAAGCTTTAAAATGTTCTGTAGTTCGTCAGACTGGACTCATAGTGCCGCTGTTGGTCAATATGTCAGTTTAGAGAGCAGATCTGCTGCAGTTCCACCCCCATCATCTCCATATTATTAGAGAGAGAGAGAAGCTGAGAGCGCAGTCTGAAGAGGAGAGAGAAGGCACAACGCGGAGATACTGTATTTAATATCCTTCTCTTGGATTGATATACTTTTCCTGTTCTTTTCACTTTGGACATATACATGATTTCCTCCAGTTTTTTGGACTGATTTAGTTGTTTTCTGCTTTATTCTTCATCTCGTGATCTTCTGCAAAATGTCGGACAGAACAATGGCGCGGCAAGTACTGCTGTTTATTTGGTTTCTCTCTCTCAGTTCAGCTCTCGGGCAGGTCAGTTACTCCATTCCTGAAGAAATGGCGAAAGGCTCTTTAGTCGGGAACATAGCGCAGGATTTGGGTTTAGATTTAAAGAGACTGAAATCGGGTAAAGCGCGCATTTATACAGGAGACAGCGCTGAATACATCGAGCTGAATAAAGAAAGAGGAGTCCTCCTTATCAAAGAGAGAATAGACCGAGAGGCGCTGTGCGGACAGACAACACCTTGCGCGCTGCATTTTCAGATTATTCTTGAGAACCCGATAGAATTTTACTCAGTTACAATTGAAGTTATAGATATAAATGACCATTCACCTTCTTTTAAAAGGGATGAAATGAGATTCAGAATCAGTGAGTCAGCTGTAACTGGAGCAGTATTTGTTTTAGAGAGAGCGATGGATTTAGATGTCGGAATAAACGGCCTGCAGACCTATTTACTAAAGCCCACTGATAATTTTTCATTGAAATTGCAAAGTCAGGCAGACGGAAGTAAGCTTGTAGAAATGGTTCTTCAAAACCCCTTGATCGTGAAAAGCAAGAGCATTTGTCTCTGGTTCTGACAGCGATAGATGGAGGTGATCCACAATTGTCTGGTACTGCGCAGATTCATATTACGGTTTTAGATGTGAACGACAACGCGCCTGTTTTTACGCATAAAATATATAAAGGGAGTATCATTGAGAATGCCCTCAAAGGCACAGTTGTTACGACGGTGAGCGCTTCAGATTTGGACGAGGGCTCAAACGGCAAAGTAAAATATGCTATTACAAATACCCTCGACAATGTTCCGGAATTGTTTGAAATTAACGAAACAAACGGTGAGGTGATAGTAACAGGGAATATAGATTATGAAAAAGCTCGGCATTATCAAATTCATGCTCAGGCAAGCGATGACGGGGGTCTAACTGACTCTTGTAAAATCGATGTAGATGTGATTGATATAAATGACAACAAACCACTCATCAACATAATGTCTAAATTAACCAGTTTATCAGAAAACTCTAATCCTGGAACTGTTGTAACTGTGATAAACGCGCAAGACCCAGATTCTGGTGAAAACGGAAAAATTTATTGTTCAATTGATGAGAATATTCCCTTTACCCTGAAGTCAACAAATAGTAATTTCTTCAGTTTAGTCACAGATGGTGATTTAGATCGAGAGCGAGAGTCTGAGTATAACATCAGTGTGACGTGCGCTGATGAGGGCGTGCCCTCTCTCTCCAGCAGCGTCACTCTCTCCTTACAGATATCAGATGTGAATGATAACGCGCCCGTCTTTGAGAAGAGCTCATATGAGGCCTCTGTTCAAGAAAACAACACACCGGGTCTTTCCATATTCACAGTCAGAGCCAGAGACGCAGATTTTAACCAGAATGCCCGTGTGTCTTACATACTGGAGGACTCGTCGGTTAACGGAGTGCCCGTGTCCTCGTTAGTGTCCGTTAGTGCTGATAGTGGAGTTATACATGCAGTGCGATCTTTCGATTACGAGCAGATCAAAGATTTCCAGTTCCGCGTAAAGCGCAGGACGGAGGCTCTCCTCCTCTCAGCAGCAACGCGAGCGTGAAAATAATCATTCAGGACCAGAATGACAACGCGCCTCAGGTTCTGTATCCGGTCCAGTCAGGCGCTTCTGTGGTGGCTGAAATAGTGCCTCGTTCGGCAGATGTGGGTTATCTGGTGACTAAAGTGGTGGCTGTTGATGTGGACTCTGGTCAGAATGCCTGGCTCTCGTATAAACTGCAGAAAGCCACAGACAGGGCGCTGTTTGAAGTGGGCTTACAGAATGGAGAAATAAGAACTGTTCGCCAAGTGACAGATAAAGATGCTGTCAAACAGAGACTCACTGTTGTAGTGGAGGACAACGGGCAGCCCTCTCGGTCAGCTACAGTCAATGTTAACGTGGCGGTGGCGGACAGCTTCCTGAAGTGCTCTCGGAGTTCACTGACTTTACGCACGACAAAGAATACAACGACAACCTGACTTTCTATCTAGTCTTGGCCTTGGCTGTGGTTTCATTTCTCTTTATCGTGTCTATCATTTGCCATACTGTCAGTCAAATGCTACAGATGGAGACGCGAGCGGATGTTTTATAAATCTGGAGCGAATCTTCCAGTTATTCCGTATTATCCGCCTCTTTACGCAGACGTAGGCGGCACAGGAACTTTACAGCACGTGTACAATTATGAGGTTTGCAGAACCACTGACTCCAGAAAGAGTGATCTGAAATACGTCAGACCTTGCAGTGAGAGCATCATTAGTCTGGACACCAGTGGGACACAGACACTCACGCATGCGCAAAGGGAGAGACTGAACTTTGATGACTGTGGTGATCAGGTGAGAATTATTTTATAACTCATTTATGTGATATTTTAAAACGTTTCTCATGATTGAACATTTTTACTTGAACTGTTGACACAGTCGCTGAATAGTTTTCTGAAAAGAATCGTTTCTGCTTTTGCAAGAAATTCACTTTTTTATCTTATAGTATATTTTGGTCAACTTTTTTTCTGCAGTTATATTGCTCAAATCATTCTGCTCTATTGTTAGAGTTGTTGTGTAATTCGACATGAATTCATGTCATCACTTTGTGTATATACAAGAAAAAGAAATGACGGATTGCTTGCTTTCTTGCTTTATTTATTTATCCTTATGCTTTAAATATGTATCCTTTCCCTCTTGAATTTAGGTTTTATTTCCACTTTATATAGCACACTATACATGACACTGCTTTTGCTTGCACGAAAACAGCAAAACTTTTGCTCATCTTTGTCATGAAGTGGAAAATCTCTAGTCAGTTTCTCTGGCCATGGTCCTGAAACACCGTGAGGCGCGGTCACGTCATGTATTCTGTTGCTTCTCCTTACAGTAGACCATCTTTTTGAGATTTTCATCTGGTTATCTTCTGTACTGCTCTTAAAAAGTAAAACTACACTATTTTAGTCGTATCTAGATATGAGTTATGCATATAGTTGTATTTTAGATATTTATCCCTGTGTCTCTGATCGAAATATTGAAACGAATACATTTTTGTTCGCTCAGTGTTTTTCTTAATTATTTACACAGTTATACAATCATTTTATTTTACAGATATTTTCGTTGTTATGCTCATTGTTTTTTTGTTTTTATACTTCATAACTTTGACTAAATTGCTTTTCTCAGATGTGTCTGACACTGAGGCTAAAGCTTTAAAATGTTCTGTAGTTCGTCAGACTGGACTCATAGTGCCGCTGTTGGTCAATATGTCAGTTTAGAGAGCAGATCTGCTGCAGTTCCACCCCCATCATCTCCATATTATTAGAGAGAGAGAGAAGCTGAGAGCACAGTCTGAAGAGGAGAGAGAAGGCACAACGCGGAGATACTGTATTTAATATCCTTCTCTTGGATTGATATACTTTTCCTGTTCTTTTCACTTTGGACATATACATGATTTCCTCCAGTTGTTTGGACTGATTTAGTTGTTTTCTGCTTTATTCTTCATCTCGTGATCTTCTGCAAAATGTCGGACAGAACAATGGCGCGGCAAGTACTGCTGTTTATTTGGTTTCTCTCTCTCAGTTCAGCTCTCGGGCAGGTCAGTTACTCCATTCCTGAAGAAATGGCGAAAGGCTCTTTAGTCGGGAACATAGCGCAGGATTTGGGTTTAGATTTAAAGAGACTGAAATCGGGTAAAGCGCGCATTTATACAGGAGACAGCGCTGAATACATCGAGCTGAATAAAGAAAGAGGAGTCCTCCTTATCAAAGAGAGAATAGACCGAGAGGCGCTGTGCGGACAGACAACACCTTGCGCGCTGCATTTACAGATTACTTTGGAAAATCCCATGGAGTTTTATAGCGTTACAGTTGAAATTTTAGACGTGAATGATAATGCTCCCGTTTTTGCAGATAAAGAAATTAAATTTGACATAAGCGAATCATCTCCGACAGGAGCTAAATTTGTTTTAGAGACAGCCGTGGATGATGACGTTGGGTTTAATGGCATACAGAGTTATTTCTTACATCCCGCTGATCATTTTATTTTAAAGACTCAAGATATGCCAGATGGCACCAAAAATGTTGAAATGATTTTACAAAACCTCTAGATCGAGAGAAACAGGAACATATTTCGCTTTTACTTACTGCCGTTGACGGCGGGGACCCGCAGATGTCTGGAACGATTCCGATTATAATCACAGTTGAGGACGCAAATGATAACGCTCCAGTTTGTTTTCTGCCTGTTTATAAGACCAGCATAGCAGAAAACTCTCCAAAAGGAACAATTTTAACTATAGTTAAAGCATCGGATGCTGACCAGGGTCTAAATGGTAAAATAGAGTATCATATTGCTAAAACCTCTGGTGGTAACACCAATCACTTTGAAATAGACAGAAATGAGGGAGTGTTGAAATTATCTGGCGAAACAGATTATGAAAAAGTTAAACATTATCAAATTGACGTCCAGGCGAGAGACCCCGGACGTCACTCTGATACTTGCAAAGTGATTGTTGATTTAATCGATGTAAATGACAACAAACCAGTGATTAATATAATGTCAAAAGCAACTATTCTTTCCGAGAATTCAAAATCAGGCACTGTTGTGACTATGCTAAATGTCCAAGACTCAGATTCTGGTGAGAATGGAAAGGTGCAATGCTCCATTAATGATAATATCCCTTTTACGCTTAAATCAACGAATAACAATTTCTTCAGTTTAGTCACAGATGGTAATTTAGACCGAGAGCGAGAGTCTGAGTATAACATCAGTGTGACGTGCGCTGATGAGGGCGTGCCCTCTCTCTCCAGCAGCGTCACTCTCTCCTTACAGATATCAGATGTGAATGATAACGCGCCCGTCTTTGAGAAGAGCTCATATGAGGCCTCTGTTCAAGAAAACAACACACCGGGTCTTTCCATATTCACAGTCAGAGCCAGAGACGCAGATTTTAACCAGAATGCCCGTGTGTCTTACATACTGGAGGACTCGTCGGTTAACGGAGTGCCCGTGTCCTCGTTAGTGTCCGTTAGTGCTGATAGTGGAGTCATACATGCAGTGCGATCTTTCGATTACGAGCAGATCAAAGATTTCCAGTTCCGCGTAAAAGCGCAGGACGGAGGCTCTCCTCCTCTCAGCAGCAACGCGAGCGTGAAAATAATCATTCAGGACCAGAATGACAACGCGCCTCAGGTTCTGTATCCGGTCCAGTCAGGCGCTTCTGTGGTGGCTGAAATAGTGCCTCGTTCGGCAGATGTGGGTTATCTGGTGACTAAAGTGGTGGCTGTTGATGTGGACTCTGGTCAGAATGCCTGGCTCGTATAAACTGCAGAAAGCCACAGACAGGGCGCTGTTTGAAGTGGGCTTACAGAATGGAGAAATAAGAACTGTTCGCCAAGTGACAGATAAAGATGCTGTCAAACAGAGACTCACTGTTGTAGTGGAGGACAACGGGCAGCCCTCTCGGTCAGCTACAGTCAATGTTAACGTGGCGGTGGCGGACAGCTTCCTGAAGTGCTCTCGGAGTTCACTGACTTTACGCACGACAAGGAATACAACGACAACCTGACTTTCTATCTAGTCTTGGCCTTGGCAGTGGTTTCATTTCTCTTTATCGTGTCTATCATTGCCATACTGTCAGTCAAATGCTACAGATGGAGCGGCGGATGTTTTATAAATCTGGAGCGAATCTTCCAGTTATTCCGTATTATCCGCCTCTTTACGCAGACGTAGGCGGCACAGGAACTTTACAGCACGTGTACAATTATGAGGTTTGCAGAACCACTGACTCCAGAAAGAGTGATCTGAAATACGTCAGACCTTGCAGTGAGAGCATCATTAGTCTGGACACCAGTGGGACACAGACACTCACGCATGCGCAGAAGGAAAACTGATCAATGAAGAATTTGATGAACAGGTGAGATTTTTTTTAACATGTGTATTTGTATAGAAACTCTGACTGCGCAAAGACCCAAACCGTTCATACACACATATAATAAATTTGTCCAATAACAAATGCAAGACTTTATGCAATAACAAGCAGGGAATTGACTGTACCAGGAGCAACATTCAGCACACATCCTATACACATACTACACAGAATACACACATTTCTCATTATTTATACACATAAATAGGCATACTGCACAAAAATGGCATCAGCAACAAATATGTAAAAATGTAGAAATTATGCATTCTGTAAATTCAATGCTCTAATAACTGAGAGTACAAAACTTTTCCCTAGGAGGGTTTTTTTACTGGGCAGCTGTCTGTATCTACGGCCTGAGGGAAGAAGGGTCAAACATGACTTGAAAGGGTGGCTAGGATTTTGTATTATGATGTTTGCTCTACAAACGGTAGCAGCGTCAACAAGAGCCAACAAATTGGGAGTGGGAAGATTTACTATTATTAAGGTGTTAGTGATTCTAAGGAGCTTGTTCATAGAGTAACAGGTGGCACAGTACAGGAGGGTGGGTTCAATGATACTTCAGTACAAGAGAAGCGAGAGGTGTTGTTTGACTGAGAGGATTCTGAGTTTACGAATGACAAATAGCCTTTGTTGGCAACATCTATGAATGTATGTGATGGTCAAAACTCAATTTATTGTCCAAAATAATGCCAAGGTACCTGAAACTGTCAACCATTTCTATTGACTAGCCATTTTTAGAGATAGGGCAGTGAGGCGTGGAGAGTTATTGACGTGTATCAATGATGAGTTCCTTTGTTTTTGTAATGTTGTGGAGGAGATGACTGTCTGTACACCATTGGGTGAAATGGGCAACAGATTGGTGAAATGCTATAACTGATTCCATGCCGGTGAGGAGGGCGAGTATGGCTGTGTTATCCGAGTATTTGAAGTATTTTGTGGTGGGGGAGGGGCTATGGCAGTCGTAAGTATACAGTGTGTAGAGAAAGGGATTGATGATGCAACCTTGAGGGGCTCCCATGTTGACAGTGATGGTAGTGGATGTCGTGCTACCCACCCTTACTGCCTGTGGTCTGTCACTGAGGAAATTATAAATCCATCAAATGAAGAGAGGTGGCACATAAAGATGCTGTTTGGTTTGGTTATCATGGTATGACGTTGAATCGTATTGAAGAAAAGAATCCTGGCATAATAGCCAGGGGAGTCCAGATGTTGGAGGCCTCTTTTGGCTTTGTTTTCCAGAGGGTGGTGACATCTGTTGTCTGTATTGACTCTTTGAAGAGTGAATGCAGAACAGGAGAGAGCTCCAGGGCACAGTTCTTAAGCAGCCTTGATCCCATCTGGGCCGGGGGTCTTGCCAGTTTTGGACCTCCTGAGCTGCTGGTGGACATCTCCCACCGCTATGCCGAGTTCACACTGCACGATTTTCAAAGTAGTCAGAGCATTTCTTTTCACACTACATGGCTGTCTGGGGTAGCATTCAGTTGCTGATGTGTGCACACAATGGATCGGCGACAGGAGGTTTTTAGACTGCATGACTTTTCAATGACAAGAAGCGCAAAGAACTCTGTCTTCTCCACAAACTATGTTTTACAACCAATCATGCAAGATGTGACATGGAAACAACACCAGATCACGCGTGCGTCAGAGTTCTCAAGCGAGACTGGAATTGGTATTAAAAATGATATCCCACAAGAAGCTTGCAATCCAAATGATTGGGGATTGAAAGGACACCTCTATAACCTTGCGCGTACCCCTCCTCGCCTTCCTTGTTTCACACAGGATGCCAGCTGGAATTACATCTGATGGTATTAGGCCGAAAGTGACTGAGCCCTGGAGAGAGGAGATCTTAATGGGAGTAGGTGAGTATGTTGCTGCTATACACATCCGGGTGAAACACCTGAGATTGTGGGTAATCAGTAAAAAAATCACCATGATCTCCAGCATTTTTCTGATGTTGATCATGTTAGCAGAGAAGACAAACAAAAAAGAAAATCTTAACAGATGTGGACCAGTGACTAGGCGCAGACTTGACTCGTGGGTGAGTACAGACTGTGTTGTCGCAGCAGAGCATGCGCCAGACCGAGAAAGTTGCTGCAAGTGGCTGCTCTCATAATTAGGCTGTTGTTTTCATCGTGTCAAGTCAAGTCAACTTTATTTATATAGCGCTTTTTACAATGCTGATTGTTTCAAAGAAGCTTCACAGTGTTAAACAGGAAAATAATGCAACTGATTTTGATTTGGCTATACAGCCGCTCTGGAGAAAACGGAGATGTCATCCAGCTCATTTCAATTGTCATATAGCGACAATGTGGGCAGATCAGTAATTTAGTTGATATAGTTAATTTAGTTTAGTAATTACATTTATTTGGATATTTAGTTGAATATTTAGTGTCCCCAACTGAGCAAACCAAAGGCGACAGTGGCAAGGAACCAAAACTCCATCAGATGGCATAATGGAGAAAAATAAACCTTGGGAGAACCCAGGCTCAGTCGGGGTGCCAGTTCTCCTCTGGCCAGTCGCATCGTTGCAGTAGTTTAAAGTATTTCCCTGCTATTCATTTTCATGTTTTTGCCCCTTTTGTTCTTCTTCTTATGTTAAGTTGGTTTTAGCTTTGGTTTATTGAAACATTTTCCAGTTTCAAATTTTGGGATTTTTTTCCTGATCTTTTCGAGTTGCAACGTGCACGTGTGTTTTCTTTGTCAAATCATTTTACAATATATAATTTGTCAAGTAGTAATCTAAACCATCTAGTTGATACAACTTTAAGACCATTCTCTGTCTTTAGAAACACCTGAAATGGCGGTGTGTGTTTTATCAGCTTTTAAACACATTTTTTTTCTAGACAGGTTTGAGGATCTTTTGTCTATACTCGTGAAGATAGCAGAACTCAAATTCAGTCAGAGTCACTGGCCGTGGTGCTGAAATGTAGCTCTGCATTCTTCTGCTTCCTAACTTTTCTTCCTTACCTCCATTTATTATAGCATATCGTCTAAATCTTTTACGTCCTTCCAGTTTCAGAAATTAAGATTTGTATACATGCTAATTATGTGTTTTAAGTTTCTTGTGACTTCTTGTTCCATATCTAGTTCTTGCTTCTTTCTTTTATAATTTGTTTACACAAAATCATGCATTTCTCGTTTTTAGATAATTAGTTTTGATTAACAGTCAGAAAGAGCAAAACAGCTCTGTTTTAATTATTTTTATAAAAGGAAATAATTCTAAAACATGTGGGGGGAAAACAAATAATAATTTTAAAAAGAAACGAAATATATTTGGCGGTTTCTGTAGTTCGTCAGACTGGACTCATAGTGCCGCTGTTGGTCAATATGTCAGTTTAGAGAGCAGATCTGCTGCAGTTCCACCCCCATCATCTCCATATTATTAGAGAGAGAGAGAAGCTGAGAGCGCAGTCTGAAGAGGAGAGAGAAGGCACAACGCGGAGATACTGTATTTAATATCCTTCTCTTGGATTGATATACTTTTCCTGTTCTTTTCACTTTGGACATATACATGATTTCCTCCAGTTGTTTGGACTGATTTAGTTGTTTTCTGCTTTATTCTTCATCTCGTGATCTTCTGCAAAATGTCGGACAGAACAATGGCGCGGCAAGTACTGCTGTTTATTTGGTTTCTCTCTCTCAGTTCAGCTCTCGGGCAGGTCAGTTACTCCATTCCTGAAGAAATGGCGAAAGGCTCTTTAGTCGGGAACATAGCGCAGGATTTGGGTTTAGATTTAAAGAGACTGAAATCGGGTAAAGCGCGCATTTATACAGGAGACAGCGCTGAATACATCGAGCTGAATAAAGAAAGAGGAGTCCTCCTTATCAAAGAGAGAATAGACCGAGAGGCGCTGTGCGGACAGACAACACCTTGCGCGCTGCATTTACAGATTATTCTGGAAAACCCGATGGAGTTTTACAGCGTTAATGTTGAGGTGCTTGATATAAATGACAATGCACCGTTTTTTGAAAAAGATGAGATGACTTTTAGAATTAGTGAATCTGCGTCCGTTGGCGCAAAATTCACGATAGAACGTGCTAGAGATTTCGACGTTGGAACTAATGATCTTCAGACCTACTCGTTAAAACCAACAGATAATTTTGTCCTCAAGTTCAAGAGGCAGCCAGGGGCTGGACAAAATATAGAAATGATTTTACAAAAGCCTCTAGATCGCGAGAAGCAGGAGCATATGTCTTTAACGTTAACAGCCATTGACGGGGGAGATCCACAAATGTCTGGTAATATACAAATACATATTATTGTTTTAGATGCGAACGATAACTCTCCTGTTTTCACACAATCAGTTTATAAAGCCACTGTAACTGAAAATTCACCGAAAGGAACAATTGTAGCGACAGTTAGTGCGTCAGATCTAGATCAAGGAATAAACGGTGAGGTAATCTATACAATAACAAACACTCTAGATAAAGTAAGGGATATATTTGAAATAAATGAGTCTGATGGTAAAGTAAGACTGATAGGTCTAGCTGACTATGAACAAGCTCGGCACTTTGAGATCCGTGTACAAGCGAGTGATCACGGTGGTCTGACTGATTCTTGTGAGATCATAGTTGATGTAGTTGATATCAATGATAATAAGCCAGTGATCAATATCATGTCCAAAACAAATGTGATTGCTGAAAATTCGCCGCATGAGACTGTAGTTACAATGATAAATGTTCAGGATCTTGATTCGGGAGAAAATGGGAAAGTTCATTGTTCTATTAGTGAAAATATTCCATTTTCTCTAAAATCCACTAATAATAATTTCTATAGTCTAGTGACAGACAGTGATTTAGATCGAGAGCGAGAGTCTGAGTATAACATCAGTGTGACGTGCGCTGATGAGGGCGTGCCCTCTCTCTCCAGCAGCGTCACTCTCTCCTTACAGATATCAGATGTGAATGATAACGCGCCCGTCTTTGAGAAGAGCTCATATGATGCCTCTGTTCAAGAAAACAACACACCGGGTCTTTCCATATTCACAGTCAGAGCCAGAGACGCAGATTTTAACCAGAATGCCCGTGTGTCTTACATACTGGAAGACTCGTCGGTTAACGGAGTGCCCGTGTCCATGTTAGTGTCCGTTAGTGCTGATAGTGGAGTCATACATGCAGTGCGATCTTTCGATTACGAGCAGGTCAAAGATTTCCAGTTCCGCGTAAAAGCGCAGGACGGAGGCTCTCCTCCTCTCAGCAGCAACGCGAGCGTGAAAATAATCATTCAGGACCAGAATGACAACGCGCCTCAGGTTCTGTATCCGGTCCAGTCAGGCGCTTCTGTGGTGGCTGAAATAGTGCCTCGTTCGGCAGATGTGGGTTATCTGGTGACTAAAGTGGTGGCTGTTGATGTGGACTCTGGTCAGAATGCCTGGCTCTCGTATAAACTGCAGAAAGCCACAGACAGGGCGCTGTTTGAAGTGGGCTTACAGAATGGAGAAATAAGAACTGTTCGCCAAGTGACAGATAAAGATGCTGTCAAACAGAGACTCACTGTTGTAGTGGAGGACAACGGGCAGCCCTCTCGGTCAGCTACAGTCAATGTTAACGTGGCGGTGGCGGACAGCTTCCTGAAGTGCTCTCGGAGTTCACTGACTTTACGCACGACAAGGAATACAACGACAACCTGACTTTCTATCTAGTCTTGGCCTTGGCTGTGGTTTCATTTCTCTTTATCGTGTCTATCATTGCCATACTGTCAGTCAAATGCTACAGATGGAGACGCGAGCGGATGTTTTATAAATCTGGAGCGAATCTTCCAGTTATTCCGTATTATCCGCCTCTTTACGCAGACGTAGGCGGCACAGGAACTTTACAGCACGTGTACAATTATGAGGTTTGCAGAACCACTGACTCCAGAAAGAGTGATCTGAAATACGCCAGACCTTGCAGTGAGAGCATCATTAGTCTGGACACCAGTGGGACACAGACACTCACGCATGCGCAAAGGGAGAGACTGAACTTTGATGACTGTGGTGATCAGGTGAGAATTATTTTATAACTAATTTATGTGATATTTTAAAACGTTTCTCATGATTGAACATTTTTACTTGAACTGTTGACACAGTCGCTGAATAGTTTTCTGAAAATAATCGTTTTTGCTATTGCAAGAAATTGGCTTTTTTATTTTTTATCTTATAGTATATTTTGGTCAACTTTTTTTCTGCAGTTATATTGCTCAAATCATTCTTCTCTATTGTTAGAGTTGTTGTGTAATTCGACATGAATTCATGTCATCACTTTGTGTATATACAAGAAAAGAAATGGATTGCTTGCTTTCTTGCTTTATTTATTTATCCTTATGCTTTAAATATGTATCCTTTCCCTCTTGAATTTAGGTTTTATTTCCACTTTATATAGCACACTATACATGACACTGCTTTTGCTTGCACGAAAACAGCAAAACTTTTGCTCATCTTTGTCATGAAGTGGAAAATCTCTAGTCAGTTTCTCTGGCCATGGTCCTGAAATACCGTGAGGCGCGGTCACGTCATGTATTCTGTTGCTTCTCCTTACAGTAGACCATCTTTTAGAGATTTTCATCTGGTTATCTTCTGTACTGCTCTTAAAAAGTAAAACTACACTATTTTAGTCGTATCTAGATATGAGTTATGCATATAGTTGTATTTTAGATATTTATCCCTGTGTCTCTGATCAAAATATTGAAACGAATACATTTTTGTTCGCTCAGTGTTTTTCTTAATTATTTACACAGTTATACAATCATTTTATTTTACAGAAATTTTTATTGTTATGCTCGTTGTTTTTTGTTTTTATACTAAATAACATTTACTAAATTGCTTTCCTCACATATATCTGACACAGAGATAAAGGTTTAATAATTTTAAATGTTCTGTAGTTCATCAGACTGGACTCATAGTGCCGCTGTTGGTCAATATGTCAGTTTAGAGAGCAGATCTGCTGCAGTTCCACCCCCATCATCTCCATATTATTAGAGAGAGAGAGAAGCTGAGAGCGCAGTCTGAAGAGGAGAGAGAAGGCACAACGCGGAGATACTGTATTTAATATCCTTCTCTTGGATTGATATACTTTTCCTGTTCTTTTCACTTTGGACATATACATGATTTCCTCCAGTTGTTTGGACTGATTTAGTTGTTTTCTGCTTTATTCTTCATCTCGTGATCTTCTGCAAAATGTCGGACAGAACAATGGCGCGGCAAGTACTGCTGTTTATTTGGTTTCTCTCTCTCAGTTCAGCTCTCGGGCAGGTCAGTTACTCCATTCCTGAAGAAATGGCGAAAGGCTCTTTAGTCGGGAACATAGCGCAGGATTTGGGTTTAGATTTAAAGAGACTGAAATCGGGTAAAGCGCGCATTTATACAGGAGACAGCGCTGAATACATCGAGCTGAATAAAGAAAGAGGAGTCCTCCTTATCAAAGAGAGAATAGACCGAGAGGCGCTGTGCGGACAGACAACACCTTGCGCGCTGCATTTACAGATTACTTTGGAAAATCCCATGGAGTTTTATAGCGTTACAGTTGAGATTTTAGACGTGAATGATAATGCTCCCGTTTTTGCAGATAAAGAAATTAAATTTGACATAAGCGAATCATCTCCGACAGGAGCTAAATTTGTTTTAGAAAGAGCAGTGGATGATGACGTTGGGTTTAATGGCATACAGAGTTATTCTTTGCAACCTGAAGATAATTTTGTCTTAAAGACACAGGACATGCCAGACGGCACTAAAAATGTTGAAATGATTTTACAAAAACCTCTAGATCGAGAGAAACAGGAACATATTTCGCTTTTACTTACTGCCGTTGACGGCGGGGACCCGCAGATGTCTGGAACGATTCCGATTATAATCACAGTTGAGGACGCAAATGATAACGCTCCAGTTTGTTTTCTGCCTGTTTATAAGACCAGCATAGCAGAAAACTCTCCAAAAGGAACAATTTTAACTATAGTTAAAGCATCGGATGCTGACCAAGGGCAAAATGCTAGATTAGAATATCATATTTATAAGTCCCCAGGTAGCACCACTAACCTTTTGAAATAGACAGAAATGAGGAGTGTTGAAATTATCTGGCGATATTGACTACGAAAGAGTTAAACATTATCAAATTGATGTCCAGGCGAGAGACCCCGGACGTCACTCTGACACATGCAAAGTGATTGTTGATTTAATCGATGTAAATGACAACAAACCAGTGATTAATATAATGTCAAAACCAAGTGCTCTTTCCGAAGACTTAAAATCAGGCACTGTTGTGACTATGCTAAATGTCCAAGACTCAGATTCTGGTGAGAATGGAAAGGTGCAATGCTCCATTAATGATAATATCCCTTTTGCGCTTAAATCAACGAATAACAATTTCTTCAGTTTAGTCACAGATGGTGATTTAGACCGAGAGCGAGAGTCTGAGTATAACATCAGTGTGACGTGCGCTGATGAGGGCGTGCCCTCTCTCTCCAGCAGCGTCACTCTCTCCTTACAGATATCAGATGTGAATGATAACGCGCCCGTCTTTGAGAAGAGCTCATATGAGGCCTCTGTTCAAGAAAACAACACACCGGGTCTTTCCATATTCACAGTCAGAGCCAGAGACGCAGATTTTAACCAGAATGCCCGTGTGTCTTACATACTGGAGGACTCGTCGGTTAACGGAGTGCCCGTGTCCTCGTTAGTGTCCGTTAGTGCTGATAGTGGAGTCATACATGCAGTGCGATCTTTCGATTACGAGCAGATCAAAGATTTCCAGTTCGCGTAAAGCGCAGGACGGAGGCTCTCCTCCTCTCAGCAGCAACGCGGCGTGAAAATAATCATTCAGGACCAGAATGACAACGCGCCTCAGGTTCTGTATCCGGTCCAGTCAGGCGCTTCTGTGGTGGCTGAAATAGTGCCTCGTTCGGCAGATGTGGGTTATCTGGTGACTAAAGTGGTGGCTGTTGATGTGGACTCTGGTCAGAATGCCTGGCTCTGTATAAACTGCAGAAAGCCACAGACAGGGCGCTGTTTGAAGTGGGCTTACAGAATGGAGAAATAAGAACTGTTCGCCAAGTGACAGATAAAGATGCTGTCAAACAGAGACTCACTGTTGTAGTGGAGGACAACGGGCAGCCCTCTCGGTCAGCTACAGTCAATGTTAACGTGGCGGTGGCGGACAGCTTCCTGAAGTGCTCTCGGAGTTCACTGACTTCATACGACAAGGAATACAACGACAACCTGACTTTCTATCTAGTCTTGGCCTTGGCTGTGGTTTCATTTCTCTTTATCGTGTCTATCATTGCCATACTGTCAGTCAAATGCTACAGATGGAGACGCGAGCGGATGTTTTATAAATCTGGAGCGAATCTTCCAGTTATTCCGTATTATCCGCCTCTTTACGCAGACGTAGGCGGCACAGGAACTTTACAGCACGTGTACAATTATGAGGTTTGCAGAACCACTGACTCCAGAAAGAGTGATCTGAAATACGTCAGACCTTGCAGTGAGAGCATCATTAGTCTGGACACCAGTGGGACACAGACACTCACGCATGCGCAAAGGGAGAGACTGAACTTTGATGATTGCAATGATCAGGTGAGATAAGAGTCTTTAAAATTAAACACGTTTTACAGTTTTGAGAGCCACACTCGTTTTGCCATGTTTTTCTTTTCACTAGACATGTTTGAGGATCATTAATTTGAGCTTGTGAATACATCATCTTAACGGCAATTTCAGTCTGTGTAACTGACCGTGGTGCTGAAATGTAGTCATGCGTTCTGTTGCCTGTACTAACTTTTCCTCCTTACCTACGTACTTTAGATCATATCTTGCAGAATTTTAAAATCCTTCTAGTCTCTCATCCTATTGAAAATGAAAAGGGATAAGGTCCATATTAATGTATTTCATGTTGATTAGTTGTATATTTCAAGCATGCATTTATGCTAATCCAACATCTAGCTCTGTTTATTCTTTTGTTGCTTTACAATCTTCTCCTCAAAATCATGCAATAATTTCTCAATGCTAGATACATTGATTTTGACTGACATTAGAAACGGACGTTTTATTTAATTTGTCTTATATATATAATGGGAGTACTTCTAAAGCAGGTCTTATATGCCTTAAAAACTGCATCAATTTGGTGTTTTCTGTAGTTCATCAGACTGGACTCATAGTGCTGTTTGGTCAATATGTCAGTTTAGAGAGCAGATCTGCTGCAGTTCCACCCCCATCATCTCCATATTATTAGAGAGAGAGAGAAGCTGAGAGCGCAGTCTGAAGAGGAGAGAGAAGGCACAACGCGGAGATACTGTATTTAATATCCTTCTCTTGGATTGATATACTTTTCCTGTTCTTTTCACTTTGGACATATACATGATTTCCTCCAGTTGTTTGGACTGATTTAGTTGTTTTCTGCTTTATTCTTCATCTCGTGATCTTCTGCAAAATGTCGGACAGAACAATGGCGCGGCAAGTACTGCTGTTTATTTGGTTTCTCTCTCTCAGTTCAGCTCTCGGGCAGGTCAGTTACTCCATTCCTGAAGAAATGGCGAAAGGCTCTTTAGTCGGGAACATAGCGCAGGATTTGGGTTTAGATTTAAAGAGACTGAAATCGGGTAAAGCGCGCATTTATACAGGAGACAGCGCTGAATACATCGAGCTGAATAAAGAAAGAGGAGTCCTCCTTATCAAAGAGAGAATAGACCGAGAGGCGCGCTGTGCGGACAGACAACACCTTGCGCGCTGCATTTTCAGATTATTCTTGAAAACCCGATGCAACTATACAGAGTAACAGTTGAGATACAAGATATTAATGATAACGCCCCTGTTTTTAGCCTTAATGAGATGAAATTTGAAATTAGCGAACTGGCACAAAGTGGAGCTAAATTTGATTTGGAGACTGCAGTTGACACTGATGTGGGTGTTAATGGTCTTCAAAGATACACACTGAAACCAAGTGACAATTTTATTGTAAAACTCAAAGTTTACCAGATGGCAGTAAAGCGGTCGAAATGGTATTACAGAAGCCACTAGATCGTGAAAATCAAGACCGTATTTCTTTATTGTTAACAGCAGTCGATGGTGGCGAGGTGCAAATGTCAGGCACAATGCTAATACACATCACAGTTTTAGATGCGAATGATAATGCGCCCGTTTGCAGCCAGTCAGTATACAAAGCCAGTATAGCCGAGAATTCAGCAAAGCATACCGTTTTGACCACAGTCAGCGCGTCCGACGCAGACCAGGGTACTAATGGCGTTGTCACATATTCTTTATCCTCAGCCGTCCGCGAATCTATTTGACATTGGCCAGTTTGGCGTTCTCAGGTTAATTGGTAATGTTGACTACGAAAAAAACAAACACTATCAGATAGCGATTCAAGCCAGTGATCAAGGAGGACATACTGATTCTTGTAAAGTAATTATTGACGTCACAGATACGACGACAACAAGCCAGTTATCAGTATAATGTCCAAATCAAATGATATTTCTGAAAATGCTCCTCCAGGGACAGTTCTAGCGATGATGAACATTCAAGACGCTGATACAAATGAAAATGGTGTGGTAAAATGTGAGTTAAACGAAAACATTCCTTTTATCATCCATTCTTCATCAGATGGTTTTACAGCCTCGTTACGAGCGATTTGACCGAGAGCGAGAGTCTGAGTATAACATCAGTGTGACGTGCGCTGATGAGGGCGTGCCCTCTCTCCAGCAGCGTCACTCTCCTTACAGATATCAGATGTGAATGATAACGCGCCCGTCTTTGAGAAGAGCTCATATGAGGCCTCTGTTCAAGAAAACAACACACCGGGTCTTTCCATATTCACAGTCAGAGCCAGAGACGCAGATTTTAACCAGAATGCCCGTGTGTCTTACATACTGGAGGACTCGTCGGTTAACGGAGTGCCCGTGTCCTCGTTAGTGTCCGTTAGTGCTGATAGTGGAGTCATACATGCAGTGCGATCTTTCGATTACGAGCAGATCAAAGATTTCCAGTTCCGCGTAAAAGCGCAGGACGGAGGCTCTCCTCCTCTCAGCAGCAACGCGAGCGTGAAAATAATCATTCAGGACCAGAATGACAACGCGCCTCAGGTTCTGTATCCGGTCCAGTCAGGCGCTTCTGTGGTGGCTGAAATAGTGCCTCGTTCGGCAGATGTGGGTTATCTGGTGACTAAAGTGGTGGCTGTTGATGTGGACTCTGGTCAGAATGCCTGGCTCTCGTATAAACTGCAGAAAGCCACAGACAGGGCGCTGTTTGAAGTGGGCTTACAGAATGGAGAAATAAGAACTGTTCGCCAAGTGACAGATAAAGATGCTGTCAAACAGAGACTCGCTGTTGTAGTGGAGGACAACGGGCAGCCCTCTCGGTCAGCTACAGTCAATGTTAACGTGGCGGTGGCGGACAGCTTCCTGAAGTGCTCTCGGAGTTCACTGACTTTACGCACGACAAGGAATACAACGACAACCTGACTTTCTATCTAGTCTTGGCCTTGGCTGTGGTTTCATTTCTCTTTATCGTGTCTATCATTGCCATACTGTCAGTCAAATGCTACAGATGGAGACGCGAGCGGATGTTTTATAAATCTGGAGCGAATCTTCCAGTTATTCCAGTATTATCCGCCTCTTTACGCAGACGTAGGCGGCACAGGAACTTTACAGCACGTGTACAATTATGAGGTTTGCAGAACCACTGACTCCAGAAAGAGTGATCTGAAATACGCCAGACCTTGCAGTGAGAGCATCATTAGTCTGGACACCAGTGGGACACAGACACTCACGCATGCGCAAAGGGAGAGACTGAACTTTGATGACTGTGGTGATCAGGTGAGAATTATTTTATAACTCATTTATGTGATATTTTAAAACGTTTCTCATGATTGAAATTTTTTACTTGAACTGTTGACACAGTCGCTGAATAGTTTTCTGAAAAGAATCGTTTCTGCTTTTGCAAGAAATTGGCTTTTTTATCTTATAGTATATTTTGGTCAACTTTTTTTCTGCAGTTATATTGCTCAAATCATTCTTCTCTATTGTTAGAGTTGTTGTGTAATTCGACATGAATTCATGTCATCACTTTGTGTATATACAAGAAAAGAAATGACGGATTGCTTGCTTTCTTACTTTATTAATTTATCCTTATGCTTTAAATATGTATCCTTTCCCTCTTGAATTTAGCTTTTATTTCCACTTTATATAGCACACTATACATGACACTGCTTTTGCTTGCACGAAAACAACAAAACTTTTGCTCATCTTTGTCATGAAGTGGAAAATCTCTAGTCAGTTTCTCTGGCCATGGTCCTGAAACACCGTGAGGCGCGGTCACGTCATGTATTCTGTTGCTTCTCCTTACAGTAGACCATCTTTTTGAGATTTTCATCTGGTTATCTTCTGTACTGCTCTTAAAAAGTAAAACTACACTATTTTAGTCGTATCTAGATATGAATTATGCATATAGTTGTATTTTAGATATTTATCCCTGTGTCTCTGATAAAAATATTGAAACGAATACATTTTTGTTCGCTCAGTGTTTTTCTTAATTATTTACACAGTTATACAATCATTTTATTTTACAGATATTTTCGTTGTTATGCTCATTGTTTTTTTTTTGTTTTTATGCTTCATAACTTTGACTAAATTGCTTTTCTCGGATGTGTCTGACACTGAGGCTAAAGCTTTAAAATGTTCTGTAGTTCGTCAGACTGGACTCATAGTGCCGCTGTTGGTCAATATGTCAGTTTAGAGAGCAGATCTGCTGCAGTTCCACCCCCATCATCTCCATATTATTAGAGAGAGAGAGAAGCTGAGAGCGCAGTCTGAAGAGGAGAGAGAAGGCACAACGCGGAGATACTGTATTTAATATCCTTCTCTTGGATTGATATACTTTTCCTGTTCTTTTCACTTTGGACATATACATGATTTCCTCCAGTTTTTGGACTGATTTAGTTGTTTTCTGCTTTATTCTTCATCTCGTGATCTTCTGCAAAATGTCGGACAGAACAATGGCGCGGCAAGTACTGCTGTTTATTTGGTTTCTCTCTCTCAGTTCAGCTCTCGGGCAGGTCAGTTACTCCATTCCTGAAGAAATGGCGAAAGGCTCTTTAGTCGGGAACATAGCGCAGGATTTGGGTTTAGATTTAAAGAGACTGAAATCGGGTAAAGCGCGCATTTATACAGGAGACAGCGCTGAATACATCGAGCTGAATAAAGAAAGAGGAGTCCTCCTTATCAAAGAGAGAATAGACCGAGAGGCGCTGTGCGGACAGACAACACCTTGCGCGCTGCATTTACAGATTATTCTGGAAACCCCGATGGAATATTACTCCGTTACTGTCGAAGTTACAGATGTGAATGACCATTCGCCCTTCTTTAAACGGGCTGAGATGAGATTCAGAATCAGTGAGTCAGCTGTAACTGGAGCAGTATTTGTTTTAGAGAGAGCGATGGATTTAGATGTCGGAATAAACGGCCTGCAGACCTATTTACTAAAGCCCACTGATAATTTTTCATTGAAATTGCAAAGTCAGGCAGACGGTAGTAAGCTTGTAGAAATGGTTCTTCAAAAACCCCTTGATCGTGAAAAGCAAGAGCATTTGTCTCTGGTTCTGACAGCGATAGATGGAGGTGATCCACAATTGTCTGGTACTGCGCAGATTCATATTACGGTTTTAGATGTGAACGACAACGCGCCTGTTTTTACGCATAAAATATATAAAGGGAGTATCATTGAGAATGCCCTCAAAGGCACAGTTGTTACGACGGTGAGCGCTTCAGATTTGGACGAGGGCTCAAACGGCAAAGTAAAATATGCTATTACAAATACCCTCGACAATGTTCCGGAATTGTTTGAAATTAACGAAACAAACGGTGAGGTGATAGTAACAGGGAATATAGATTATGAAAAAGCTCGGCATTATCAAATTCATGCACAGGCAAGCGATGACGGGGGTCTAACTGACTCTTGTAAAATCGATGTAGATGTGATTGATATAAATGACAACAAACCAGTCATCAACATAATGTCTAAATTAAACAGTTTATCAGAAAACTCTAATCCTGGAACTGTTGTAACAATGATAAATGCGCAAGACCCAGATTCTGGTGAAAACGGAAAAATGTATTGTTCAATTGATGAAAATATTCCCTTTACCCTGAAGTCAACAAATAGTAATTTCTTCAGTTTAGTCACAGATGGTGATTTAGACCGAGAGCGAGAGTCTGAGTATAACATCAGTGTGACGTGCGCTGATGAGGGCGTGCCCTCTCTCTCCAGCAGCGTCACTCTCTCCTTACAGATATCAGATGTGAATGATAACGCGCCCGTCTTTGAGAAGAGCTCATATGAGGCCTCTGTTCAAGAAAACAACACACCGGGTCTTTCGATATTCACAGTCAGAGCCAGAGACGCAGATTTTAACCAGAATGCCCGTGTGTCTTACATACTGGAGGACTCGTCGGTTAACGGAGTGCCCGTGTCCTCGTTAGTGTCCGTTAGTGCTGATAGTGGAGTCATACATGCAGTGCGATCTTTCGATTACGAGCAGATCAAAGATTTCCAGTTCCGCGTAAAGCGCAGGACGGAGGCTCTCCTCCTCTCAGCAAGCGAGCGTGAAAATAATCATTCAGGACCAGAATGACAACGCGCCTCAGGTTCTGTATCCGGTCCAGTCAGGCGCTTCTGTGGTGGCTGAAATAGTGCCTCGTTCGGCAGATGTGGGTTATCTGGTGACTAAAGTGGTGGCTGTTGATGTGGACTCTGGTCAGAATGCCTGGCTCTCGTATAAACTGCAGAAAGCCACAGACAGGGCGCTGTTTGAAGTGGGCTTACAGAATGGAGAAATAAGAACTGTTCGCCAAGTGACAGATAAAGATGCTGTCAAACAGAGACTCACTGTTGTAGTGGAGGACAACGGGCAGCCCTCTCGGTCAGCTACAGTCAATGTTAACGTGGCGGTGGCGGACAGCTTCCCTGAAGTACTCTCGGAGTTCACTGACTTTACGCACGACAAGGAATACAACGACAACCTGACTTTCTATCTAGTCTTGGCCTTGGCTGTGGTTTCATTTCTCTTTATCGTGTCTATCATTGCCATACTGTCAGTCAAATGCTACAGATGGAGACGCGAGCGGATGTTTTATAAATCTGGAGCGAATCTTCCAGTTATTCCGTATTATCCGCCTCTTTACGCAGACGTAGGCGGCACAGGAACTTTACAGCACGTGTACAATTATGAGGTTTGCAGAACCACTGACTCCAGAAAGAGTGATCTGAAATACGCCAGACCTTGCAGTGAGAGCATCATTAGTCTGGACACCAGTGGGACACAGACACTCACGCATGCGCAAAGGGAGACTGAACTTTGATGACTGTGGTGATCAGGTGAGAATTATTTTATAACTCATTTATGTGATATTTTAAAACGTTTCTCATGATTGAAATTTTTTACTTGAACTGTTGACACAGTCGCTGAATAGTTTTCTGAAAAGAATCGTTTCTGCTATTGCAAGAAATTGGCTTTTTTATCTTATAGTATATTTTGGTCAACTTTTTTTCTGCAGTTATATTGCTCAAATCATTCTTCTCTATTGTTAGAGTTGTTGTGTAATTCGATATGAATTCATGTCATCACTTTGTGTATATACAAGAAAAAAAATGACGGATTGTTTGCTTTCTTGCTTTATTTATTTATCCTTATGCTTTAAATATGTATCCTTTCCCTCTTGAATTTAGCTTTTATTTCCACTTTATATAGCACACTATACATGACACTGCTTTTGCTTGCACGAAAACAACAAAACTTTTGCTCATCTTTGTCATGAAGTGGAAAATCTCTAGTCAGTTTCTCTGGCCATGGTCCTGAAACACCGTGAGGCGCGGTCACGTCATGTATTCTGTTGCTTCTCCTTACAGTAGACCATCTTTTTGAGATTTTCATCTGGTTATCTTCTGTACTGCTCTTAAAAAGTAAAACTACACTATTTTAGTCGTATCTAGATATGAGTTATGCATATAGTTGTATTTTAGATATTTATCCCTGTGTCTCTGATCGAAATATTGAAATGAATACATTTTTGTTTGCTCAGTGTTTTTCTTAATTATTTACACAGTTATACAATCATTTTATTTTACAGATATTTTCGTTGTTATGCTCATAGTTTTTTGTTTTTATGCTTCATAACTTTGACTAAATTGCTTTTCTCGGATGTGTCTGACACTGAGGCTAAAGCTTTAAAATGTTCTGTAGTTCGTCAGACTGGACTCATAGTGCCGCTGTTGGTCAATATGTCAGTTTAGAGAGCAGATCTGTTGCAGTTCCACCCCCATCATCTCCATATTATTAGAGAGAGAGAAGCTGAGAGCGCAGTCTGAAGAGGAGAGAGAAGGCACAACGCGGAGATACTGTATTTAATATCCTTCTCTTGGATTGATATACTTTTCCTGTTCTTTTCACTTTGGACATATACATGATTTCCTCCAGTTGTTTGGACTGATTTAGTTGTTTTCTGCTTTATTCTTCATCTCGTGATCTTCTGCAAAATGTCGGACAGAACAATGGCGCGGCAAGTACTGCTGTTTATTTGGTTTCTCTCTCTCAGTTCAGCTCTCGGGCAGGTCAGTTACTCCATTCCTGAAGAAATGGCGAAAGGCTCTTTAGTCGGGAACATAGCGCAGGATTTGGGTTTAGATTTAAAGAGACTGAAATCGGGTAAAGCGCGCATTTATACAGGAGACAGCGCTGAATACATCGAGCTGAATAAAGAAAGAGGAGTCCTCCTTATCAAAGAGAGAATAGACCGAGAGGCGCTGTGCGGACAGACAACACCTTGCGCGCTGCATTTTCAGATTACTTTGGAAAATCCCATGGAGTTTTATAGCGTTACAGTTGAGATTTTAGACGTGAATGATAATGCTCCCGTTTTTGCAGATAAAGAAATTAAATTTGACATAAGCGAATCATCTCTGACAGGAGCTAAATTTGTTTTAGAAAGAGCAGTGGATGATGACGTTGGGTTTAATGGCATACAGAGTTATTCTTTGCAACCTGAAGATAATTTTGTCTTAAAGACACAGGACATGCCAGACGGCACTAAAAATGTTGAAATGATTTTACAAAAAACTCTAGATCGAGAGAAACAGGAACATATTTCGCTTTTACTTACTGCCGTTGACGGCGGGGACCCGCAGATGTCTGGAACGATTCCGATTATAATCACAGTTGAGGACGCAAATGATAACGCTCCAGTTTGTTTTCTGCCTGTTTATAAGACCAGCATAGCAGAAAACTCTCCAAAAGGAACAATTTTAACTATAGTTAAAGCATCGGATGCTGACCAAGGGCAAAATGCTAGATTAGAATATCATATTTATAAGTCCCCAGGTAGCACCACTAACCTTTTTGAAATAGACAGAAATGAGGGAGTGTTGAAATTATCTGGCGATATTGACTACGAAAGAGTTAAACATTATCAAATTGATGTCCAGGCGAGAGACCCCGGACGTCACTCTGACACATGCAAAGTGATTGTTGATTTAATCGATGTAAATGACAACAAACCAGTGATTAATATAATGTCAAAACCAAGTGCTCTTTCCGAAGACTTAAAATCAGGCACTGTTGTGACTATGCTAAATGTCCAAGACTCAGATTCTGGTGAGAATGGAAAGGTGCAATGCTCCATTAATGATAATATCCCTTTTGCGCTTAAATCAACGAATAACAATTTCTTCAGTTTAGTCACAGATGGTGATTTAGACCGAGAGCGAGAGTCTGAGTATAACATCAGTGTGACGTGCGCTGATGAGGGCGTGCCCTCTCTCCAGCAGCGTCACTCTCTCCTTACAGATATCAGATGTGAATGATAACGCGCCCGTCTTTGAGAAGAGCTCATATGAGGCCTCTGTTCAAGAAAACAACACACCGGGTCTTTCCATATTCACAGTCAGAGCCAGAGACGCAGATTTTAACCAGAATGCCCGTGTGTCTTATACTGGAGGACTCGTCGGTTAACGGAGTGCCCGTGTCCTCGTTAGTGTCCGTTAGTGCTGATAGTGGAGTCATACATGCAGTGCGATCTTTCGATTACGAGCAGATCAAAGATTTCCAGTTCCGCGTAAAAGCGCAGGACGGAGGCTCTCCTCCTCTCAGCAGCAACGCGAGCGTGAAAATAATCATTCAGGACCAGAATGACAACGCGCCTCAGGTTCTGTATCCGGTCCAGTCAGGCGCTTCTGTGGTGGCTGAAATAGTGCCTCGTTCGGCAGATGTGGGTTATCTGGTGACTAAAGTGGTGGCTGTTGATGTGGACTCTGGTCAGAATGCCTGGCTCTCGTATAAACTGCAGAAAGCCACAGACAGGGCGCTGTTTGAAGTGGGCTTACAGAATGGAGAAATAAGAACTGTTCGCCAAGTGACAGATAAAGATGCTGTCAAACAGAGACTCACTGTTGTAGTGGAGGACAACGGGCAGCCCTCTCGGTCAGCTACAGTCAATGTTAACGTGGCGGTGGCGGACAGCTTCCCTGAAGTGCTCTCGGAGTTCACTGACTTTACGCACGACAAGGAATACAACGACAACCTGACTTTCTATCTAGTCTTGGCCTTGGCTGTGGTTTCATTTCTCTTTATCGTGTCTATCATTGCCATACTGTCAGTCAAATGCTACAGATGGAGACGCGAGCGGATGTTTTATAAATCTGGAGCGAATCTTCCAGTTATTCCGTATTATCCGCCTCTTTACGCAGACGTAGGCGGCACAGGAACTTTACAGCACGTGTACAATTATGAGGTTTGCAGAACCACTGACTCCAGAAAGAGTGATCTGAAATACGTCAGACCTTGCAGTGAGAGCATCATTAGTCTGGACACCAGTGGGACACAGACACTCACGCATGCGCAAAGGGAGAGACTGAACTTTGATGATTGCAATGATCAGGTGAGATAAGAGTCTTTAAAATTAAACACGTTTTACAGTTTTGAGAGCCACACTCGTTTTGCCATGTTTTTCTTTTCACTAGACATGTTTGAGGATCATTAATTTGAGCTTGTGAATACATCATCTTAACGGCAATTTCAGTCTGTGTAACTGACCGTGGTGCTGAAATGTAGTCATGCGTTCTGTTGCCTGTACTAACTTTTCCTCCTTACCTACGTACTTTAGATCATATCTTGCAGAATTTTAAAATCCTTCTAGTCTCTCATCCTATTGAAAATGAAAAGGGATAAGGTCCATATTAATGTATTTCATGTTGATTAGTTGTATATTTCAAGCATGCATTTATGCTAATCCAACATCTAGCTCTGTTTATTCTTTTGTTGCTTTTACAATCTTCTCCCTCAAAATCATGCAATAATTTCTCAATGCTAGATACATTGATTTTGACTGACATTAGAAACGGACGTTTTATTTAATTTGTCTTATATATATAATGGGAGTACTTCTAAAGCAGGTCTTATATGCCTTAAAAACTGCATCAATTTGGTGTTTTCTGTAGTTCATCAGACTGGACTCATAGTGCCGCTGTTGGTCAATATGTCAGTTTAGAGAGCAGATCTGCTGCAGTTCCACCCCCATCATCTCCATATTATTAGAGAGAGAGAGAAGCTGAGAGCGCAGTCTGAAGAGGAGAGAGAAGGCACAACGCGAGATACTGTATTTAATATCCTTCTCTTGGATTGATATACTTTTCCTGTTCTTTTCACTTTGGACATATACATGATTTCCTCCAGTTGTTTGGACTGATTTAGTTGTTTTCTGCTTTATTCTTCATCTCGTGATCTTCTGCAAAATGTCGGACAGAACAATGGCGCGGCAAGTACTGCTGTTTATTTGGTTTCTCTCTCTCAGTTCAGCTCTCGGGCAGGTCAGTTACTCCATTCCTGAAGAAATGGCGAAAGGCTCTTTAGTCGGGAACATAGCGCAGGATTTGGGTTTAGATTTAAAGAGACTGAAATCGGGTAAAGCGCGCATTTATACAGGAGACAGCGCTGAATACATCGAGCTGAATAAAGAAAGAGGAGTCCTCCTTATCAAAGAGAGAATAGACCGAGAGGCGCTGTGCGGACAGACAACACCTTGCGCGCTACATTTTCAGATTATTCTTGAAAACCCGATGCAACTATACAGAGTAACAGTTGAGATACAAGATATTAATGATAACGCCCCTGTTTTTAGCCTTAATGAGATGAAATTTGAAATTAGCGAACTGGCACAAAGTGGAGCTAAATTTGATTTGGAGACTGCAGTTGACACTGATGTGGGTGTTAATGGTCTTCAAAGATACACACTGAAACCAAGTGACAATTTTATTGTAAAAACTCAAAGTTTACCAGATGGCAGTAAAACGGTCGAAATGGTATTACAGAAGCCACTAGATCGTGAAAATCAAGACCGTATTTCTTTATTGTTAACAGCAGTCGATGGTGGCGAGGTGCAAATGTCAGGCACAATGCTAATACACATCACAGTTTTAGATGCGAATGATAATGCGCCCGTTTGCAGCCAGTCAGTATACAAAGCCAGTATAGCCGAGAATTCAGCAAAGCATACCGTTTTGACCACAGTCAGCGCGTCCGACGCAGACCAGGGTACTAATGGCGTTGTCACATATTCTTTATCCTCAGCTTCGTCCGCGAATCTATTTGACATTGGCCAGTTTGACGGCGTTCTCAGGTTAATTGGTAATGTTGACTACGAAAAAAACAAACACTATCAGATAGCGATTCAAGCCAGTGATCAAGGAGGACATACTGATTCTTGTAAAGTAATTATTGACGTCACAGATACGAACGACAACAAGCCAGTTATCAGTATAATGTCCAAATCAAATGATATTTCTGAAAATGCTCCTCCAGGGACAGTTCTAGCGATGATGAACATTCAAGACGCTGATACAAATGAAAATGGTGTGGTAAAATGTGAGTTAAACGAAAACATTCCTTTTATCATCCATTCTTCATCAGATGGTTTTTACAGCCTCGTTACCGAAGGCGATTTAGACCGAGAGCGAGAGTCTGAGTATAACATCAGTGTGACGTGCGCTGATGAGGGCGTGCCCTCTCTCTCCAGCAGCGTCACTCTCTCCTTACAGATATCAGATGTGAATGATAACGCGCCCGTCTTTGAGAAGAGCTCATATGAGGCCTCTGTTCAAGAAAACAACACACCGGGTCTTTCCATATTCACAGTCAGAGCCAGAGACGCAGATTTTAACCAGAATGCCCGTGTGTCTTACATACTGGAGGACTCGTCGGTTAACGGAGTGCCCGTGTCCTCGTTAGTGTCCGTTAGTGCTGATAGTGGAGTCATACATGCAGTGCGATCTTTCGATTACGAGCAGATCAAAGATTTCCAGTTCCGCGTAAAAGCGCAGGACGGAGGCTCTCCTCCTCTCAGCAGCAACGCGAGCGTGAAAATAATCATTCAGGACCAGAATGACAACGCGCCTCAGGTTCTGTATCCGGTCCAGTCAGGCGCTTCTGTGGTGGCTGAAATAGTGCCTCGTTCGGCAGATGTGGGTTATCTGGTGACTAAAGTGGTGGCTGTTGATGTGGACTCTGGTCAGAATGCCTGGCTCTCGTATAAACTGCAGAAAGCCACAGACAGGGCGCTGTTTGAAGTGGGCTTACAGAATGGAGAAATAAGAACTGTTCGCCAAGTGACAGATAAAGATGCTGTCAAACAGAGACTCGCTGTTGTAGTGGAGGACAACGGGCAGCCCTCTCGGTCAGCTACAGTCAATGTTAACGTGGCGGTGGCGGACAGCTTCCCTGAAGTGCTCTCGGAGTTCACTGACTTTACGCACGACAAGGAATACAACGACAACCTGACTTTCTATCTAGTCTTGGCCTTGGCTGTGGTTTCATTTCTCTTTATCGTGTCTATCATTGCCATACTGTCAGTCAAATGCTACAGATGGAGACGCGAGCGGATGTTTTATAAATCTGGAGCGAATCTTCCAGTTATTCCGTATTATCCGCCTCTTTACGCAGACGTAGGCGGCACAGGAACTTTACAGCACGTGTACAATTATGAGGTTTGCAGAACCACTGACTCCAGAAAGAGTGATCTGAAATACGCCAGACCTTGCAGTGAGAGCATCATTAGTCTGGACACCAGTGGGACACAGACACTCACGCATGCGCAAAGGGAGAGACTGAACTTTGAGGATTCTGATAAGGTGAGGTCTACCTTTTTATTTAAAGTGGTTGTTAAATTTTTTTCTTGCTTTTTTATTGTAATGTCCTCTTTTCGTTTAGTGAAATCAGAGAAATTGACAAACAGTAAACACTGTGAATACTTTTCTTTTTCTGAAAACGTATACCCATATTTATGAAGACATTAACATATGTTTCATTATTATTATTATTATTATTTATTATTATTGTTATTATCATTATTCAACGGCTTCCAGCGAGTAGTGGATGAGCTAACAGAGTTCTGAATGGCGCTTTCGTTTCGCTGTCCAAGGTTCTGAATCGATGTCATTTTTCTACATTCAATCTCTTGTCTCAAAGCAGATGTGCAGTGACATATCATCAAAGACTATTATACATTTTAATGTGGACGTCTGGTAATGTATCATTTGTACTGCATTGTTGAATTTGTTTTGTTTGTGTTTAATAATAGGTATTTTTGCCCGTTTGATTAAATTAAGGACTATAATCACTTTCTCAAACACTTTGGGATTGCTGGACATTTTTCTTTACAATGCAATATTTTGGCTAGATTTTTTTCTTTATTTTACACAAGCAAAATCCAGGCTTCAATTTTGTTTTTATTTTTCTCACTCCATATATATTTTGAGTGTTTGCTTTTTAAAAATAATTTAGATGCATTTTGCAGTAACTCAGAATGGTCTCAGAGTGCCGCTGTATGTCAGGGAGATTCATCTGAGAGCGCATAATTCCAGCAAAACCGCCCTCTCTAAATGCACGTATTTTAGAAGAAAGAGACTGAGGCGAGTGCATAACGCACACGGGCATAACACGGAGGGCACCGTCGTGGCTATGAACAGTCAGCTATGGATTTATGTTTAGACGTTGTTTCAGAAATTCTTTACTAGTATTGGACTTATTCTATTTTCGACTTGAACACTTTAAGACTCTGATTTGGATACACCGTGACTTGGTTTATTTTTTCTTGAGCAAAATGTCGGACAGAACAATGGCGCGGCAAGTACTGCTGTTTATTTGGTTTCTCTCTCTCAGTTCAGCTCTCGGGCAGGTCAGTTACTCCATTCCTGAAGAAATGGCGAAAGGCTCTTTAGTCGGGAACATAGCGCAGGATTTGGGTTTAGATTTAAAGAGACTGAAATCGGGTAAAGCGCGCATTTATACAGGAGACAGCGCTGAACACATCGAGCTGAATAAAGAAAGAGGAGTCCTCCTTATCAAAGAGAGAATAGACCGAGAGGCGCTGTGCGGACAGACAACACCTTGCGCGCTGCATTTACAGATTATACTCGATAATCCTATGGAACTGTTTAGGGTAACTGTTGAAATTACAGACATAAATGACAATTCTCCCATTTTTAAAAGAGATGAGAGACGTTTTGAGATAAGTGAATCAGCAGTGGTAGGATCAAAATTCATGCTGGAGAAAGCAATAGATGCAGACATTGGCACTAATGACCTACAGAGCTATTTTCTGCAACCTACTGATCATTTTAATTTAAAAACTCATGGTCAGAGTGATGGGAGTAAAAAGGTTGAAATGATTCTTCAAAAGCCTTTAGACCGAGAAAATCAAGAAAACATGTCTCTGATATTAACCGCAATAGATGGGGGAGAACCACCTAAATCAGGGACGGTTCAGATTCATATTACAGTGCTTGATGCAAATGACAATGCTCCAGTCTTTACTAAGCCTGTTTATAGGGCGATTATTACAGAAAATTCACAGAGCGGCACGCCACTCATCACTGTTAGCGCTTCTGATTCAGATAAAGGGACAAATGGAGAAGTCAGTTACTTAATTGCAAACAGTGACGGCGTATCTGATATTTTTCATATAGATGAAAATGGATTGGTGACGTTAGTCGGAAAAATTGACTTTGAAACATTTAAGCATTACCAAATTGATATAGAAGCAGTAGATAAAGGTGGACTGTCTGATTCTAGTAAAATAATGGTCGATGTGATTGATGTAAATGATAACGCGCCAGTCATCACAGTAATGTCAAAATCTAATGCGATACCGGAGGACTCGTCACAGAGTACTGTAATTGCCATCATCAGTGTTCATGATCCGGATTCTGACAGTAACGGACAGGTTCAGTGCAGTGTAAATGAAAACATTCCTTTTACAATCAAATCGACTTCCAATGGATTTTATCGTATTGTGTCTGATGATGATTTAGATCGAGAGCGAGAGTCTGAGTATAACATCAGTGTGACGTGCGCTGATGAGGGCGTGCCCTCTCTCTCCAGCAGCGTCACTCTCTCCTTACAGATATCAGATGTGAATGATAACGCGCCCGTCTTTGAGAAGAGCTCATATGAGGCCTCTGTTCAAGAAAACAACACACCGGGTCTTTCCATATTCACAGTCAGAGCCAGAGACGCAGATTTTAACCAGAATGCCCGTGTGTCTTACATACTGGAGGACTCGTCGGTTAACGGAGTGCCCGTGTCCTCGTTAGTGTCCGTTAGTGCTGATAGTGGAGTCATACATGCAGTGCGATCTTTCGATTACGAGCAGATCAAAGATTTCCAGTTCCGCGTAAAGCGCAGGACGGAGGCTCTCCTCCTCTCAGCAGCAACGCGAGCGTGAAAATAATCATTCATGACCAGAATGACAACGCGCCTCAGGTTCTGTATCCGGTCCAGTCAGGCGCTTCTGTGGTGGCTGAAATAGTGCCTCGTTCGGCAGATGTGGGTTATCTGGTGACTAAAGTGGTGGCTGTTGATGTGGACTCTGGTCAGAATGCCTGGCTCTCGTATAAACTGCAGAAAGCCACAGACAGGGCGCTGTTTGAAGTGGGCTTACAGAATGGAGAAATAAGAACTGTTCGCCAAGTGACAGATAAAGATGCTGTCAAACAGAGACTCACTGTTGTAGTGGAGGACAACGGGCAGCCCTCTCGGTCAGCTACAGTCAATGTTAACGTGGCGGTGGCGGACAGCTTCCTGAAGTGCTCTCGGAGTTCACTGACTTTACGCACGACAAGGAATACAACGACAACCTGACTTTCTATCTAGTCTTGGCCTTGGCTGTGGTTTCATTTCTCTTTATCGTGTCTATCATTGCCATACTGTCAGTCAAATGCTACAGATGGAGACGCGAGCGGATGTTTTATAAATCTGGAGCGAATCTTCCAGTTATTCCGTATTATCCGCCTCTTTACGCAGACGTAGGCGGCACAGGAACTTTACAGCACGTGTACAATTATGAGGTTTGCAGAACCACTGACTCCAGAAAGAGTGATCTGAAATACGCCAGACCTTGCAGTGAGAGCATCATTAGTCTGGACACCAGTGGGACACAGACACTCACGCATGCGCAAAGAGGAATACTGAATAATGACGGTTCTTTTGAACAGGTGAGCTCGAGTGAATGAATATGCATATGTTATTTTTTTCGAATTCCTTTTTTTTATTAATGTGCACTGTATTAAAAAATATATATTTTTTTTTAATTAATAGAAAAATGTTTGCAGCTGTAATTGAATCTTACTGTATGTATATATCATTTTGGTGACTGCATTTGTCACACTTTTTCGTTTCTAAAATCTTAACTTTCCAATATTTATTAGTAAATGTATTTTTTAAAATATATTTGTCCAGTTTTCACTTATTTAAGTATAAGAGGTTTTTATTGCGCATGGGTGAGTCATAATGAATTGTTCCTGCATTATTTAAAGGCCATTTTATATTTTCTTTGCTTCATTATATTTTAGGCGTTCGGCTGAAACATCTTTTATTTCTATTTCAGCTGTTTTAACGCATTATGTGTACAACAATGGTCGCAGTTCATATAGTTTTGTTTTTCTCTTCATCAGTATTGTTCAGTGTAATATTTCTCTGATGCACTAAGTGCCGCTGTTGGTCAGTATGTTCGGGCTTTAAACACTCGTTTTTAGATCCTCCTCCACTTCTGACATCACATTCTGCAGAATATCTTTCATTCAGACGGTCTCTTTTTAACACTGAACATCGAGACATTCGCTTCCCAGTGTTTACAGATGATATATTTCAACCTTTCTGGATCTTTTCCTCTTTGTCTTTTCTTCTGTATGTAATAGAAGATTTGGATGATGTCGGTTCTTTGTAGTTTTTACGCATCTTCGACGCGGATTTCATCATGGCTAATGCAGCCTCTCGTGCTCTGCGTCTTTGTCATGGCCGTCGCGCGCGGGCAGGTCCGTTATTCTATTCCAGAGGAGATGACAAAGGGCTCGCTGGTGGGAAATATCATTCAGGATCTCGGTTTGGATGTTAAGAGGCTGAAATCTGGTCGAGCGCGGATCTTTACGGAGGACAGTCGTGAGTACATCGGTCTGAATGTGGATAAAGGGACGCTGATAGTGAAAGAGAGGATAGATAGAGAGGAGCTGTGCGCACAAGTGTCTCCCTGCTCCTTACATTTTCAGATCATTCTAGAAAACCCCATGGAGCTGCATAGAATTGATGTGGAAATATTAGATATCAATGATCATGCTCCTTCTTTCATGAACAAAGAGATTACTTTTCAAATGAGTGAACTTGCTTTGTCTGGGGCTCGATATTCAATCGATAGCGCTAATGATCCAGATGTAGGTCTAAATTCTCTTCAGACGTATAAATTAACTCCATCCGATCATTTCACAGTTAAAATACCTGCTCATCTCGACGAAACCAAGTACGTAGAGATCATTTTGCAAAAACCATTAGACAGAGAAACGACAGAGGAACATAAATTGATCTTAACTGCATTCGATGGCGGAAACCCTCAGAAAACGGGCACTATCAAGATAAATGTAATTGTTTTAGATGCAAATGACAATGCACCTGTGTTCAGTCAGTCAGTCTACAGAGCTTTAATTCCAGAGAATTTTTCTAAAGGATCCACTGTGTTAAGGGTTAGTGCAACTGATGGAGACCTGGGATCTAATGGAGAGGTTACGTATTCGTTTTCCAAGAGCAGTGAACGTTTATCTAACCTTTTCCACATTGATTCAAGTACAGGGGAAATTACAGTTAATGGTCCTTTAGATTTCGAGAAATCAAAAAAGTATGAATTATCCGTGGAAGCAACAGACAAAGGAGGATTACGAGATACCTGCAAAGTGCATATTGAAATTACTGATATAAATGACAATGCTCCTATAGTAAGCGTAATTTCATTTTCAAACCCAGTGCCGGAGAATTCAGCATCAGAGACTGTAATAGCAATGTTGAATGTCAAGGATTTAGATTCAGGTAAAAACGGAATAGTTAAGTGCTTTATTCCTCATAATTTACCATTTAAAATAAAGTCATCAACCCCAAATTTTTACAGTTTAGTCACTGATGAGCTTTTGGATCGGGAGATGATCTCAGAGTATAATATCACAATAACAGCTATTGATGAGGGCTCGCCATCTTTCTCTACTAATAAAACACTGACACTGAAAATCTCTGATGTCAATGACAACGCCCCTGTGTTTCAGCGTCAGTCATACACCGCATATGTGACGGAAAATAATTCCCGCGGAGTCTCTGTTTTATCTGTTAAAGCGCATGACAAAGACTCCAGCAATAACGCGCGCATTTCATATTTTCTAGAGGATATTCTTGTGAATGGCGTCTCTGCCTCGACCTATATTTCAGTGAATGCAGAGAGCGGAGAGATTCTTGCTGTTCGTTCTTTTGATTACGAGCAAACAAAAGAATTTAACATTCGCGTAAAAGCGCAGGACGGAGGCTCTCCTCCTCTCAGCAGCAACGCGAGCGTGAAAATAATCATTCAGGACCAGAATGACAACGCGCCTCAGGTTCTGTATCCGGTCCAGTCAGGCGCTTCTGTGGTGGCTGAAATAGTGCCTCGTTCGGCAGATGTGGGTTATCTGGTGACTAAAGTGGTGGCTGTTGATGTGGACTCTGGTCAGAATGCCTGGCTCTCGTATAAACTGCAGAAAGCCACAGACAGGGCGCTGTTTGAAGTGGGCTTACAGAATGGAGAAATAAGAACTGTTCGCCAAGTGACAGATAAAGATGCTGTCAAACAGAGACTCACTGTTGTAGTGGAGGACAACGGGCAGCCCTCTCGGTCAGCTACAGTCAATGTTAACGTGGCGGTGGCGGACAGCTTCCTGAAGTACTCTCGGAGTTCACTGACTTTACGCACGACAAGGAATACAACGACAACCTGACTTTCTATCTAGTCTTGGCCTTGGCCGTGGTTTCCTTTCTCTTTATCGTGTCTATCATTGCCATACTGTCAGTCAAATGCTACAGATGGAGACGCGAGCGGATGTTTTATAAATCTGGAGCGAATCTTCCAGTTATTCCGTATTATCCGCCTCTTTACGCAGACGTAGGCGGCACAGGAACTTTACAGCACGTGTACAATTATGAGGTTTGCAGAACCACTGACTCCAGAAAGAGTGATCTGAAATACGCCAGACCTTGCAGTGAGAGCATCATTAGTCTGGACACCAGTGGGACACAGACACTCACGCATGCGCAAAGAGGAATACTGAATAATGACGGTTCTTTTGATCAGGTGAGCTCGAGTGAATGAATATACATATGTTATTTTTTTTCGAATTCCTTTTTTTAATTAATAGAAAAATGCTTGCAGCTGTAATTGAAACTTACTGTATGTATATATCATTTTGGTGACTGCATTTGTCACACTTTTTCGTTTCTAAAATCTTAACTTTCCAATATTTATTAGTAAATGTGTTTTTAAAAATATATTTGTCCAGTTTACACTCATTTAAGTATAAGAGTTTTTTATTGCGCGCATGGGTGAGTCATAATGAATTGTTCCTGCATTATTTAAAGGCCATTTTATATTTTCTTTGCTTCATCATATTTTAGGCGTTCGGCTCAAACATCTTTTATTTCTATTTCAGCTGTTTTAACGCATTATGTGTACAACAATGGTCACACTTCACATAGTTTTGTTTTTCTCTTCATCAGTATTGTTCAGTGTAATATTTCTCTGATGCTCTAAGTGCCGCTGTTGGTCAGTATGTTCGGGCTTTAAACGCTCGTTTTGAGATCCTCCTCCACTTCTGACATCACATTCTGCAGAATATCTTTCATTCAGACGGTCTCTTTTTAACACTGAACATCGAGACATTCGCTTCCCAGTGTTTACAGATGATATATTTCAACCTTTCTGCATCTTTTCCTCTTTGTCTTTTCTTCTGGATGGAATAGAAGATTTGGATGATGTCGGTTTTTTGTAGTTTTTACGCATCTTCGACGCGGATTTCATCATGGCTAATGCAGCCTCTCGTGCTCTGCGTCTTTGTCATGGCCGTCGCGCGCGGGCAGGTCCGTTATTCTATTCCAGAGGAGATGACAAAGGGCTCGCTGGTGGGAAATATCGTTCAGGATCTCGGTTTGGATGTTAAGAGGCTGAAATCTGGTCGAGCGCGGATCTTTACGGAGGACAGTCGTGAGTACATCGGTCTGAATGTGGATAAAGGGACGCTGATAGTGAAAGAGAGGATAGATAGAGAGGAGCTGTGCGCACAAGTGTCTCCCTGCTCCTTACATTTTCAGATCATTCTAGAAAACCCCATGGAGCTGCATAGAATTGATGTGGAAATATTAGATATCAATGATCATGCTCCTTCTTTCATGAACAAAGAGATTACTTTTCAAATGAGTGAACTTGCTTTGTCTGGGGCTCGATATTCAATCGATAGCGCTAATGATCCAGATGTAGGTCTAAATTCTCTTCAGACATACACATTAAATCCAAATGACCATTTTGTGCTCAAAACATTGTCTCACACCGATGGTACTAAATATGTGGAAATGGTCTTGCAGACACCATTAGATAAAGAAAAACAGGAGGAGCATAATCTGATTTTGACGGCGTTTGATGGCGGAACCCCCCAAAAAACTGGTACAGTAAAAATAAACGTCAATGTCTTGGATGCAAATGACAACGCGCCTATTTTTAGTCAATCTGTATATACAGCACTTGTCGCTGAAAATGCGCAAAGGGGTTCATTAATCTCAAAGGTTAGTGCAACTGACGCAGATCAAGGAACAAATAAGCAACTGTCCTATTCATTTTCGCAAATCAGCATCTTGAATATGTTCAGTATTGACCCAACTAATGGTGATATTATTGTTGTTGCTCCTCTAGACTTTGAAAAGTCCAAGAAATATGAATTGAATGTGGTAGCAACAGACAATGGGGGTTTAACAGATACTGCTAAAGTGATGGTGGAAGTTACAGATGTTAATGATAATGCCCCTGTAATTAATGTAATATCGTTCACAAACCCTTTACCAGAAAACTCAGCTCCTGAGACTGTGATAGCGATGCTGAATGTCAAAGATTTGGATTCGGGGGGAAATGGACACGTGAGATGCTTAATTAATCCTAGTTTACCATTTCGAATCAGACAATCATCCTCAAATTTCTATAGTTTGATAAATGATCAGTCTTTAGACCGTGAAATAATATCAGAGTATAATATCACAATAACAGCTATTGATGAGGGCTCGCCATCTTTCTCTACTAATAAAACACTGACCCTGAAAATCTCTGATGTCAATGACAACGCCCCTGTGTTTCAGCGTCAGTCATACACCGCATATGTGATGGAAAATAATTCCCCCGGAGTCTCTGTTTTATCTGTTAAAGCGCATGACAAAGACTCCAGCAATAACGCGCGCATTTCATATTTTCTAGAGGATATTCTTGTGAATGGCGTCTCTGCCTCGACCTATATTTCAGTGAATGCAGAGAGCGGAGAGATTCTTGCTGTTCGTTCTTTTGATTACGAGCAAACAAAAGAATTTAACATTCGCGTAAAAGCGCAGGACGGAGGCTCTCCTCCTCTCAGCAGCAACGAGCGTGAAAATAATCATTCAGGACCAGAATGACAACGCGCCTCAGGTTCTGTATCCGGTCCAGTCAGGCGCTTCTGTGGTGGCTGAAATAGTGCCTCGTTCGGCAGATGTGGGTTATCTGGTGACTAAAGTGGTGGCTGTTGATGTGGACTCTGGTCAGAATGCCTGGCTCTCGTATAAACTGCAGAAAGCCACAGACAGGGCGCTGTTTGAAGTGGGCTTACAGAATGGAGAAATAAGAACTGTTCGCCAAGTGACAGATAAAGATGCTGTCAAACAGAGACTCACTGTTGTAGTGGAGGACAACGGGCAGCCCTCTCGGTCAGCTACAGTCAATGTTAACGTGGCGGTGGCGGACAGCTTCCCTGAAGTGCTCTCGGAGTTCACTGACTTTACGCACGACAAGGAATACAACGACAACCTGACTTTCTATCTAGTCTTGGCCTTGGCTGTGGTTTCATTTCTCTTTATCGTGTCTATCATTGCCATACTGTCAGTCAAATGCTACAGATGGAGACGCGAGCGGATGTTTTATAAATCTGGAGCGAATCTTCCAGTTATTCCGTATTATCCGCCTCTTTACGCAGACGTAGGCGGCACAGGAACTTTACAGCACGTGTACAATTATGAGGTTTGCAGAACCACTGACTCCAGAAAGAGTGATCTGAAATACGCCAGACCTTGCAGTGAGAGCATCATTAGTCTGGACACCAGTGGGACACAGACACTCACGCATGCGCAAAGAGGAATACTGAATAATGACGGTTCTTTTGATCAGGTGAGCTCGAGTGAATGAATATGCATATGTTATTTTTTTCGAATTCCTTTTTTATATTAATGTGCACTGTATTAAAAAAATATATATATTTTTTTAATTAATAGAAAAATGTTTGCAGCTGTAATTGAAACTTACTGTATGTATATATCATTTTGGTGACTGCATTTGTCACACTTTTTCGTTTCTAAAATCTTAACTTTCCAATATTTATTAGTAAATGTATTTTTAAAAATATATTTGTCCAGTTTTCACTCATTTAAGTATAAGAGGTTTTTATTGCGCATGGGTGAGTCATAATGAATTGTTCCTGCATTATTTAAAGGCCATTTTATATTTTCTTTGCTTCATTATATTTTAGGCGTTCGGTTCAAACATCTTTTATTTCTATTTCAGCTGTTTTAACGCATTATGTGTACAACAATGGTCGCAGTTCATATAGTTTTGTTTTTCTCTTCATCAGTATTGTTCAGTGTAATATTTCTCTGATGCACTAAGTGCCGCTGTTGGTCAGTATGTTCGGGCTTTAAACACTCGTTTTGAGATCCTCCTCCACTTCTGACATCACATTCTGCAGAATATCTTTCATTCAGACGGTCTCTTTTTAACACTGAACATCGAGACATTCGCCTCCCAGTGTTTACAGATGATATATTTCAACCTTTCTGGATCTTTTCCTCTTTGTCTTTTCTTCTGTATGGAATAGAAGATTTGGATGATGTCGGTTCTTTGTAGTTTTTACGCATCTTCGACGCGGATTTCATCATGGCTAATGCAGCCTCTCGTGCTCTGCGTCTTTGTCATGGCCGTCGCGCGCGGGCAGGTCCGTTATTCTATTCCAGAGGAGATGACAAAGGGCTCGCTGGTGGGAAATATCGTTCAGGATCTCGGTTTGGATGTTAAGAGGCTGAAATCTGGTCGAGCGCGGATCTTTACGGAGGACAGTCGTGAGTACATCGGTCTGAATGTGGATAAAGGGACGCTGATAGTGAAAGAGAGGATAGATAGAGAGGAGCTGTGCGCACAAGTGTCTCCCTGCTCCTTACATTTTCAGATCATTCTAGAAAACCCCATGGAGCTGCATAGAATTGATGTTGAAATATTAGATATCAATGATCATGCTCCTGTTTTTGTTAGAAAGGAAATAAGCTTTCAAATTAGTGAGCTAGCTGTTCCTGGGGCAAAATTTTCTTTAGATAATGCACAAGATTCTGATGCAGGTTTGAATACCCTTCAGAGATACATGCTGAGTCCAACTGATTATTTTTCTCTGAAAGAACAGATGGGAAATGATGGACTGAAATATGTTGAAATGATTCTACAAACGCCACTAGATAGAGAAAATCTAGAGGAGCATAAATTAACATTGACAGCGTTTGATGGCGGCAGTCCGCAGAAATCAGGCACTATTAAAATAACTGTTCTTGTGATCGACGCAAACGACAATGCTCCTGTATTTAGTCTCCCTGTATATAGAGTTTCCTTACTGGAGAATTCACCAAAGGGCTCTGATATAGTGAGTGTGACTGCAACTGATAAAGACAAAGGAACGAATTCTGAATTGACGTATTCCTTTTCACAAACATCAGGAAAAGCTTTAGAGCTATTCAATATAGATTCTGAAAGTGGAGCCATCACTGTCAACGGTGACTTGGATTTCGAAAAATCAAAACATTTTCAATTACATGTTGAAGCAACAGATAAAGGTGGCTTGACAGATTCCAGTAAAGTTATTATTGAACTAATTGACGTTAATGACAATGCACCTATGATAAGCGTAATTTCATTTTCTAACCCAATACCTGAAGACGCAGCACCAGAAACTGTGATAGCGATGCTGAATGTCAAAGATTTAGATTCAGGAAGAAACGGACAGGTTAAATGTTCTATTACAACAGATTTGCCTTTCAAAGTAAAGTCAACGGCACAGAATTTCTACAGTTTGCTCACCGATCAGCTTTTAGACCGTGAAGAAATATCAGAGTTTAATATCACAATAACAGCTATTGATGAGGGCTCGCCATCTTTCTCTACTAATAAAACACTGACACTGAAAATCTCTGATGTCAATGACAACGCCCCTGTGTTTCAGCGTCAGTCATACACCGCATATGTGATGGAAAATAATTCCCCCGGAGTCTCTGTTTTATCTGTTAAAGCGCATGACAAAGACTCCAGCAATAACGCGCGCATTTCATATTTTCTAGAGGATATTCTTGTGAATGGCGTCTCTGCCTCGACCTATATTTCAGTGAATGCAGAGAGCGGAGAGATTCTTGCTGTTCGTTCTTTTGATTACGAGCAAACAAAAGAATTTAACATTCGCGTAAAAGCGCAGGACGGAGGCTCTCCTCCTCTCAGCAGCAACGCGAGCGTGAAAATAATCATTCAGGACCAGAATGACAACGCGCCTCAGGTTCTGTATCCGGTCCAGTCAGGCGCTTCTGTGGTGGCTGAAATAGTGCCTCGTTCGGCAGATGTGGGTTATCTGGTGACTAAAGTGGTGGCTGTTGATGTGGACTCTGGTCAGAATGCCTGGCTCTCGTATAAACTGCAGAAAGCCACAGACAGGGCGCTGTTTGAAGTGGGCTTACAGAATGGAGAAATAAGAACTGTTCGCCAAGTGACAGATAAAGATGCTGTCAAACAGAGACTCACTGTTGTAGTGGAGGACAACGGCAGCCCTCTCGGTCAGCTACAGTCAATGTTAACGTGGCGGTGGCGGACAGCTTCCCTGAAGTGCTCTCGGAGTTCACTGACTTTACGCACGACAAGGAATACAACGACAACCTGACTTTCTATCTAGTCTTGGCCTTGGCTGTGGTTTCATTTCTCTTTATCGTGTCTATCATTGCCATACTGTCAGTCAAATGCTACAGATGGAGACGCGAGCGGATGTTTTATAAATCTGGAGCGAATCTTCCAGTTATTCCGTATTATCCGCCTCTTTACGCAGACGTAGGCGGCACAGGAACTTTACAGCACGTGTACAATTATGAGGTTTGCAGAACCACTGACTCCAGAAAGAGTGATCTGAAATACGCCAGACCTTGCAGTGAGAGCATCATTAGTCTGGACACCAGTGGGACACAGACACTCACGCATGCGCAAAGAGGAATACTGAATAATGACGGTTCTTTTGATCAGGTGAGCTCGAGTGAATGAATGTATTTTCTGCTTTCCAATTTAACTGTCAATCATTACCTAAAACAAATGGCAGTTTTATATTTTCCACTTTGCTTTTGGACTACATTCTTTGTCCCTTTATGAAAGTATTTTGTTCAATTCAACACCTGCCTTAAAAGGAAGTTTATTATTATGAGTATTATTTTTATAGCTTTTTATTTATGATTTGTTGCAATATTTTTTTTAAACTCTAAGTGCCGCTGTTGGTCAGTATGTTCGGGCTTTAAACACTCGTTTTTAGATCCTCCTCCACTTCTGACATCACATTCTGCAGAATATCTTTCATTCAGACGGTCTCTTTTTAACACTGAACATCGAGACATTCGCTTCCCAGTGTTTACAGATGATATATTTCAACCTTTCTGGATCTTTTCCTCTTTGTCTTTTCTTCTGTATGGAATAGAAGATTTGGATGATGTCGGTTCTTTGTAGTTTTTACGCATCTTCGACGCGGATTTCATCATGGCTAATGCAGCCTCTCGTGCTCTGCGTCTTTGTGATGGCCGTCGCGCGCGGGCAGGTCCGTTATTCTATTCCAGAGGAGATGACAAAGGGCTCGCTGGTGGGAAATATCGTTCAGGATCTCGGTTTGGATGTTAAGAGGCTGAAATCTGGTCGAGCGCGGATCTTTACGGAGGACAGTCGTGAGTACATCGGTCTGAATGTGGATAAAGGGACGCTGATAGTGAAAGAGAGGATAGATAGAGAGGAGCTGTGCGCACAAGTGTCTCCCTGCTCCTTACATTTTCAGATCATTCTAGAAAACCCCATGGAGCTGCATAGAATTGACGTGGAAATATTAGATATCAATGATCATGCTCCTGTATTTACTAGAAAAGAGATACACTTTCAGATAAGTGAGCTTGCCGTACCCGGTGCTCGTTTTTCTTTAGACAGTGCGCACGATCCTGATGTAGGCTTGAACACGCTCCAAAGATATACTCTCATACCAACTGATTATTTTTCATTGAAAGAGTTATCGCGCAATGATGGTTCAAAATACGTAGAGATGGTTTTGCAATCGCCGTTAGACAGGGAGAGAGATGAAGAACTGAAATTAACCCTGACGGCATTTGATGGAGGGAGCCCTCAAAAAACCGGAACAGTTAAAATAAGCGTCACAGTAATTGATGCAAACGACAACACACCAGCGTTCAGTCAGTCAGTGTACAGAGTTTCTTTAGCAGAAAATGCAGCGATAGGTACAGTGGTGCTGACAGTAAGTGCTACAGACAAAGACAAAGGAGCAAATGGTGAGGTGACATATTCGTTTTCACAAAGCTCTGGGAAAGACGTAGACCTTTTTAGAATCGACCAGAACACTGGGCAAATTTGCGTAAATAGCCTTTTGGATTATGAAAAATCAAAGCAATACGAATTGAATCTTGAGGCCATGGATAAGGGAGGTCTCACGGATAATAGTAAAGTGCTCATTGAATTGACTGACGTAAATGACAATGCACCTGTTATCAGCCTTATCTCATTTTCCAGTCCCATCCCAGAGAACTCCGCCCCAGACACAGTAATTGCTATGCTCAACATTAAAGATATAGACTCCGGTAAAAACGGACGATTTAAATGCCTAGTTAATTCAGATTTGCCATTTCGCATCAAATCGTCTTCCTCAAATTTCTACACTTTAGTAACTGAGCAGTTTTTAGACCGTGAAGAAATATCAGAGTATAATATCACAATAACAGCTATTGATGAGGGCTCGCCATCTTTCTCTACTAATAAAACACTGACACTGAAAATCTCTGATGTCAATGACAACGCCCCTGTGTTTCAGCGTCAGTCATACACCGCATATGTGATGGAAAATAATTCCCCCGGAGTCTCTGTTTTATCTGTCAAAGCGCATGACAAAGACTCCGGCAATAACGCGCGCATTTCATATTTTCTAGAGGATATTCTTGTGAATGGCGTCTCTGCCTCGACCTATATTTCAGTGAATGCAGAGAGCGGAGAGATTCTTGCTGTTCGTTCTTTTGATTACGAGCAAATAAAAGAATTTAACATTCGCGTAAAGCGCAGGACGGAGGCTCTCCTCCTCTCAGCAGCAACGCGAGCGTGAAAATAATCATTCAGGACCAGAATGACAACGCGCCTCAGGTTCTGTATCCGGTCCAGTCAGGCGCTTCTGTGGTGGCTGAAATAGTGCCTCGTTCGGCAGATGTGGGTTATCTGGTGACTAAAGTGGTGGCTGTTGATGTGGACTCTGGTCAGAATGCCTGGCTCTCGTATAAACTGCAGAAAGCCACAGACAGGGCGCTGTTTGAAGTGGGCTTACAGAATGGAGAAATAAGAACTGTTCGCCAAGTGACAGATAAAGATGCTGTCAAACAGAGACTCACTGTTGTAGTGGAGGACAACGGGCAGCCCTCTCGGTCAGCTACAGTCAATGTTAACGTGGCGGTGGCGGACAGCTTCCCTGAAGTGCTCTCGGAGTTCACTGACTTTACGCACGACAAGGAATACAACGACAACCTGACTTTCTATCTAGTCTTGGCCTTGGCTGTGGTTTCATTTCTCTTTATCTTGTCTATCATTGCCATACTGTCAGTCAAATGCTACAGATGGAGACGCGAGCGGATGTTTTATAAATCTGGAGCGAATCTTCCAGTTATTCCGTATTATCCGCCTCTTTACGCAGACGTAGGCGGCACAGGAACTTTACAGCACGTGTACAATTATGAGGTGTGTGGAACTACTGACTCAAGAAAAAGTGATCTAATTGTTCGACCCTGTAGTCAGAGCATCATTAGTCTGGACACCAGTGGGACACAGACACTGCATCACATTCAGGAGCATAAACAGATCTCCAGAGATACAGAAAATCAGGTGAGGTTTGTGGAATGAGATTGTGTTAAGTTTAATTGTTTAATTCGTTTTGTTCATGCAGCATTTTGAAATAATACGCTTATGTATTAAAGTGGACAATAAACACATTGCTTATGGGCGCGAATAGTGTTTTACACATTTATGTATTTTCCTTTGACTTTATACAAGAGGCTTTTGTCTGTTTAAAAGTGAACCATTTCAGCTTGTTTTGGAAGAAAGAGAGAGAGTTTTTCTCCACCGTAGGTCTTTCACAATAACGTGCGTAAAAGTGGATGTTGCTGCTTACACCTTGCTCCATCACTACCACCTTTTACATAAGCTGCTCTCTTGTGATATGCAATTTGCAGTTCTTGGATCGCACCCTAAGCGTCGCTGTTGGTTGATAAGGTAGATCTGGCTGATTTTATGCATCATGCACGCCTTCCTTGCCACTTTGGAATGTGCATTTAGTACAAAGCCTTGCTCTCCGCAAAACCTGGATGACGCATTTAACAGGCAGTATAAATGCTTTGTTTCATTTTTAGATTTCAGTTTAATTATTAGACTTTTCTGCGCTATCGAGTGGATATTTTATTTAATATTTTCGTGAAAGATAAATCGAAGCTTCGCCATCAAAATGAGAAGGAAGGATTGTCGTTCTGCATGGCCGTCGTGTGTTCTGCTGTTCTGTGCACTTTTTCTCTGTGGCGCGTTCGGACAGGTCCGTTACTCCGTGCCAGAGGAGATGGCACCCGGTTCATTCGTCGGCGACATCGTTAAAGACCTAGGTCTTGAGCTTAAAAGGCTGATAACGGGGAAAGCGCGGATCTTTACAGCAGGTGGCCGGGAATATGTTGAGATGGACCGGGAGAAAGGGCACATCATTATTAAGGAGAGAATCGACCGAGAGCTGTTGTGCGCTAGTGCTGTATCCGCATGCAGTCTGAGTTTTGAAGTCATCTTAGAAAATCCTATCGAGCTCTATCGCATCACCGTAGAAATATTGGATGTTAATGACAACAGTCCTGCATTTCCAAGAGGTGAAATTAGATTGGAAATAAGCGAGTCTGCTTCAACCGGAGCGCGTTTTACTGTGGATAGCGCAGTTGATCCTGATGTCCTGAGTAATAGTATTCAGGGTTATTCAGTTCATCCTACTGATTATTTTACACTAAAGACTCAAAGTCGATCTGGAAGCAGTAAAAACGTCGAGCTTATTTTGCAGACGCCTTTAGACCGAGAGAAGCAAGAACATTTATATTTGACTTTAACTGCTATAGATGGAGGCAACCCGAAACGCACTGGCACGGTAAAAATACACGTTATTGTTTTAGATACAAATGACAATGCTCCGGTTTTCCAAAAGGACACATACAGAATATCTATCCCAGAAAACACCGCAAAAGGATCGCTGCTGGTTATTGTTAATGCAACCGATGCGGATACTGTCTCAAATGGACAAATTGGATATTATTTCGAACACACCACACCCAAAATTCGAGACCTGTTTTCTGTCGATCCGTCCAGTGGTGAAATAAGATTGATAGGTGAGCTTGATTTCGAAGAGTCTGCAATGCACGAGTTTAAAATTCAAGCTAAAGATCAGGGGGGGTTATCAGATTCTTCTGAGGTGATTGTGGAAGTAACAGATGTAAATGATAACACTCCAAAAATGACGCTTATGTCTTTCTCTAACAGTATACCTGAGAATTCACCACTTGGAACCGTAGTGGCCATAATAAATATACAAGACAGCGATTCTGAAGAAAACGGAAGGATTACTTGTTTTATTGACAGAGATCTTCCGTTTAAAATCGAATCATCTTTGACTAATTATTACAGTATTGTCACGGACTCCGAGCTAGACAGAGAATACATCCCTGAGTATAATATTACCATCACAGCCAAAGACAGCGGCAGCCCTTCTTTGTTTAGTAAAAAGACTTTGAACGTAAAGATCGCTGATGTAAATGACCATTCACCGCAGTTTGAGCAGGAATCATATAATGCGTATGTGATGGAGAATAATTCGCCCTCCCTGTCTTTGTTCAGTGTTAAAGCGCATGACGCAGATTTGGGAGCAAACGCCCGCATATCCTTCTTAATTTCAGATAATGATTTGAACGGCACACCAATTTCGTCTTTTGTTTCTATCAACTCCGACAGTGGGACGATTTACGCAACAAAATCATTTGATTATGAACAATTAAAATCATTTACGATTACAGTAAAAGCGCAGGACGGAGGCTCTCCTCCTCTCAGCAGCAACGCGAGCGTGAAAATAATCATTCAGGACCAGAATGACAACGCGCCTCAGGTTCTGTATCCGGTCCAGTCAGGCGCTTCTGTGGTGGCTGAAATAGTGCCTCGTTCGGCAGATGTGGGTTATCTGGTGACTAAAGTGGTGGCTGTTGATGTGGACTCTGGTCAGAATGCATGGCTCTCGTATAAACTGCAGAAAGCCACAGACAGGGCGCTGTTTGAAGTGGGCTTACAGAATGGAGAAATAAGAACTGTTCGCCAAGTGACAGATAAAGATGCTGTCAAACAGAGACTCACTGTTGTAGTGGAGGACAACGGGCAGCCCTCTCGGTCAGCTACAGTCAATGTTAACGTGGCGGTGGCGGACAGCTTCCCTGAAGTGCTCTCGGAGTTCACTGACTTTACGCACGACAAGGAATACAACGACAACCTGACTTTCTATCTAGTTTTGGCCTTGGCTGTGGTTTCATTTCTCTTTATCGTGTCTATCATTGCCATACTGTCAGTCAAATGCTACAGATGGAGACGCGAGCGGATGTTTTATAAATCTGGAGCGAATCTTCCAGTTATTCCGTATTATCCGCCTCTTTACGCAGACGTAGGCGGCACAGGAACTTTACAGCACGTGTACAATTATGAGGTGTGTGGAACTACTGACTCCAGAAAGAGTGATCTGAAGTTTTTGCGGCCCTCTAGTCAAAGTGTTTTAAGTGTTGACTTAAGTGGCACGAGGACCGTGCCAAAGCAAAACAGGAATGCAAAGGAACCAGATGTTAGTGCAGAGGTGAGATTTCTTGACCTGTAAAGTCTTGCTTATACAGTATTTGGTCATTTAATTCACACTTTCACATTTCTGAACACCACGCATTTATAACTCTATGATTCAGATGCTACATGATTCAAATCTTTTCTGTTTATAATGACTGCTCATTTTCTTCAAATCAATTGGTGTTTTGGTAATTTTTAGTGGATGTTCACAAGTTCATAAAAGTGAACAGTAAATATATTGATTGAAAGTGTGCTGGTACTCTTTTACTTTAAAAAATGAATTTAACCCACTTTATATTAGGTGGCCTTACTATGTACTAACCTTTAAATTAATCATTTGATACAAGGTACTTATTGTGTACATACATGTTTTTACATTGTACTTGCATTTTAAAAATTACCTGCATGTAATTACATCTGTAATTAATTTAGTTATAATTACACTGTTGATAGTTCCCTTACACCTATAACCCTCCCCTTAAACTCACCCACACCACCACACCTGTCCCTAACTTTACCCATTAACTCACCCGTACCACCACATCTGTCCCAAACTTTACCCTTAAACTCACCCATACCACCACACCTGTCCCTAACTTTACCCTTAAACTCACCCATACCACCACACCTGTCCCTAACTTTACCCTTAAACTCACCCATACCACCACACCTGTCCCTAACTTTACCCTTAAACTTACCCACACCACCACATCTGTCCCAAACTTTACCCTTAAACTCACCCATACCACCACACCTGTCCCTAACTTTACCCTTAAACTTACCCACACCACAACACCTGTCCCTAACTTTACCCTTAAACTCACCCACACCACCACACCTGTCCCTAACTTTACCCTTAAACTCACCCATACCACCACATCTGTCCCTAACTTTACCCTTTAACTCACCCATACCACCACATCTGTCCCTAACTTTACCCTTTAACTCACCCATACCACCACACCTGTCCCTAACTTTACCCTTAAACTCACCCATACCACCACACCTGCCCCTAACTTTACCCTTAAACTCACCCACACCACCACACCTGTCCCTAACTTTACCGTATCCCTCAATGCTCAGATATCAAAAGTGTGTGCAATACAATACAATGTTGTATGATGTATGATTTTGATGTAAGTCCATCTCACATAATGTGGGACCAATGAAGGACAACTGGCTTGATGTTTGTTATCTAGTGTATTGACATTCATACATATTCAGTGTGCCTTAAAGGGGTAGTTCACCCAAAAATGAAAATTCTGTCATCATTTACTCACCCTCAAGTTTGTTTTTCCCATGATCTCATGTAATAAATTAATTTGCTGTATGCAAAGGAAGATATTTGGAAGAATGTTTGTAACCAAGCAGATCTCATCCCCCATTGACTTCCATCTTCCTTTATTTTCATTTGCAGGTGAACTATGTATCTACATATGTCTGGATTTGGATATGTTGGCATGTTCATATGTGTTAGGCCCATCAAGAAAATCCAGTGGAATTTACATTTCAGGGTAAACAGGAAATGAGCTTAGAATGGTGTCAGATAAACAAATGAGCTCTGAACTTTATTGTGCGAGAGACAGGCTAATGCAACAAAGCAGCCGAGAGCTTACTGACTCCTTTAGCAACATCCTTATGAATCTTGCTTTATCAGAGCTCTGATTCTGAGCTGCAGAGTCGCGGGGGAGGGTTTGTGTGCGAGGCGAGGCTAATGCAACAAAACAGCAACATCCTTACTGAATCCTTGCTTTATCAGATGAAGAATAACTGGCAAAGCAACTGAACGCATTCTCAGATGTATCAGATTTTGTTTCATCAGAATTGTGAGGGTGCAAACGGATGGAGAGTGAGATAGATGGAGAAGGGCTGGCTGCAGGAAGAACAGGGACACTGACACTATTTTTTCATTCACTGACCCATTTTCTGCTTCACACACACATTATTGCTCTGATCATGCAGTGGCACTAAAACATGTACTGATCCACACACAGTTCAAATTATTTGAGGAGAAAATGCAAGTGTGTTATGGTAATCAAGATGATGCATGAATAGAGAGAGAGAGAGAGAGAGAGAGAGAGAGAGAGAGAACACCAGTGTGCACTCAGTATCTCTACATAGGACCACTGCAATGCGATGCTGGCAGCCATTTTGAGCATGTATAAAGCTGCGCAGTCCTGTGACTACAGACAGACAGTATAGAATATGAAGATGAGGAGAATTTAAGCATATACAGACAAATAAATGACAGAGAGAACTTCTAGACATGATTGATTTGAGCATTGCTGATAAATGAGTTTTATCATGTAAAAAACAAGGTCTGAATTTATTTATTTTAAGCAACATATACTGTAACTATCATAAATGAGCTCAAAATGAAGGAAAAAAGTGCTTATATGAGATTTAGAAATGTTCTCTGTTCTCGCCATCAATGCGTATGTAAATCATATATCATATTATGTAAGTAAATTTGGTACTAAGAGCCCTTTAATGTCGACTTCAGCTTTATAGCTTGTATATTTTGGTTTATTTTCCAGTGTACCCCGCTAGCTGCTCTTTAATAGCCCCATCATTATTTGTGGATCCTCTGCAGCACATTAAAGAAGAGCTGTGTAAAGACAGACATGTGCTTGTCAGATGTTCTGCTTGCATATGGAAACCGCTACTACAGGAAGTTGCTACTTTTTAGCTACAGTTTTAGTGTCTTTTATGATGTCTCTGTCTTTATGAAATGAAAAGGAGTTTAAATGTCTTTAGCGTTGACCTGAATTGCATGCACAACACTCATACACAAACTCATACACAAACACACATTCTGCTGCTGTTGTTTGTGTGTGGTGCACACGCCCGCACTTCTTCATTTGTGACCGTGCGAACCGTTACCCTCTTTGCCTTGAATGTCCCACATCTGGCCTTCATTTCTCTAATCTTCAGTTCCTGGACTTATTAACACCGTTTCTTTTAATGTACATCATAAATCCACATGCTCTGGAGCTTTGAGGAGCTGTTTCCTCACAAATCACTGAAATGAGCTTCTCGCTTCAAAGCATTCTTCATTGGCAGATTGACGTTGTATAAAAGCTAGTATGAAAGGTCAAGGCCACTGTTTTATATATATATAAGGCTCATTGATGCACGTGGGGAGCGAAGGCTGGTCTGATCAAACAGACGAGCTACTGTAGCTCAAATTGCTCAAGAAGTTAATGCTGGTTCTGATAGAAAGGTGTCAGAATACACAGTGCATCAGTTTGATGTGTATGGGGCTGCATAGCCGCAGAAAAGTCAGGGTGCCCATGCTGACACCTGTCCAGATCCAAAAAGCATCTAATATAAATGTTTTAGTATGTTTATATTTTGCTGTGCCTGTGGTTATAAACAAAGGAGAAGCATTTAACATATATTTGCAAGAAAAACTGATTCTGTCCCGTGTCTCTTGAATTCATATTGTAATGTATGAGTTCCAGCTTTATTATCTGTTCTTTACTGCTTCTCACTTTGATGCAGCAGTGCATCTCTCCTTAAGAAATCTGTCTCTCCTGAGCTTTGTGAACAGGTGTGGCTCTCAGAGAAGATTAATATGGGATGATCGTTGATTCGGAGAGGGATGCTTATATTTAAAGTGCACATGCTCTCATATATATATATATATATATATATATATATATATATATATATATATATATATACACACTATAGATCATACAGTCATGCTGACCTGGGTCATCCATGTAATATAAATGTTTTAGTATGTTTATATTTTGCTGTGCCTGTGGTTATAAACAAAGGAGAAGCATTTAACATATATTTGCAAGAAAAACTGATTCTGTCCCGTGTCTCTTGAATTCATATTGTAATGTATGAGTTCCAGCTTTATTATCTGTTCTTTACTGCTTCTCACTTTGATGCAGCAGTGCATCTCTCCTTAAGAAATCTGTCTCTCCTGAGCTTTGTGAACAGGTGTGGCTCTCAGAGAAGATTAATATGGGATGATCGTTGATTCGGAGAGGGATGCTTATATTTAAAGTGCACATGCTCTCATATATATATATATATATATATATATATATATATATATATATATATATATATATATATATATATATATATATATATATATATATATATATATATATATACACGCACTATAGATCATACAGTCATGCTGACCTGGGTCATCCATGTGAATTATTCTGTGGAGAGATTGTATGTATTGATATGTGTGTGTGTGTGTGTGTGTGTGTGTGTGTGTGTGTGTGTGTGTGTGTGTGTGTGTGTGTGTGTGTGCGTGCGTGCGTGCTTGTGTGTGTGTGTGTGTGCGTGCAGCACACTGATCCTTTGAAAGGATTAAACTGGGTTTATCAAGGTCAGTGGGACATTACAGAAACACACACACATACAGTGACATGCGTCCACAAACAGGAAACTAAAGCCATGTGGCTGCAAAGCTATTAATTTTGTTTATTATATCTGAGAGTGGGACGTATCTTTATGATTGACTCGGTTTCCTGTTAATTTCAGATAAAAGTATAACTGTTTGTCATAAAAACAAAGTATTCTTAGAAAAAAGGTCTTGTTCTTGACTCGATTTTAAAGAACCCTTTGAATAAGGAGAAATGTAATTGATTGCATACATATTTATCATAATATATCATGTCTAACAGATTTTTTTTCTTCTTCTAGTGATAAAGTATACAAGCTATTTAATGTATAAAATTCTTATTAAAACAAAATTTATCAATTAAAACCAAATCCATTCTATAAATGAAGCGCCTGATGGAACTCTTTAAGGTTCCATATAAAACCTTTCCTTCTAAGACTGTAATGTATTATTGTATCATTTATTTTTTATATATCAATTGTCTCGTCTCTCTGTACATGAGAAGCTCTCTTTCCTCCCTGTCTACTTCTCTCCATCCGGTCTGTGATTTCTCCCCTCCCCCTCTCCGTCTGCACCTCCCTGCAGTCATTGTCTGATGTGTTTGTGTGTTCTGCATGGCCAGACTGTAGAAATCCCCAAGACATACTTATAATTTCAGCCCTTAAATTCTGCCTGTAGTGACACTGATGATAAGTCTAGCATTAGCTTAAATTACATTAGTTTGCTCTTAAATAAGAAGTGGTGTTAAATTTCCAGTGTTTTTGTGGAGGATAAATATGTTCTGTCTTTATGTCATAAATGCTTTCTCCTCTTCATCTTCTGGCCCAATTTCCATCCCTTGGTGGGATGGTGTTGCCAGGGCAACAGGCTGACTCACAGGCAGGGCTGTACCATTATTCTCGAGTCCACAGGGGGGCAGTGAAAGGTTCAGGGTTGGATGTGATGTGCTGAGGTGCTGCTAAAGGCCTCAGACTCCCCTGTCATAGATGGAGGCATGGAGTCACCAGAGATTCTGGGTTAATGTGTTGGGGGAAGGGACAAGTGTGTGTGTTTTTATAGGGTGCATGATCACATCAGTGAGAGCTGGAATTCTGTAATAAGCTAAACATATTGTCTCATTATTTTGCGTGGATCATCCATGGCTCAAGAGGACATAGATCTCTTTTTCATTCTTCTACAATAATATTTTATTTTCCCCCATGCACTTGTATGCAATAGTATTTGTGTTAAAAAATGTACACACACACACATACATTTATTTACCTTGAAAAAGCTTGCAGAAAATACAGACACCCTTCAAACTGGTGTGTGTGTGTGTGTGTGTGTGTGTGTGTGTGTGTGTGTGTGTGTGTGTGTGTGTGTGTGTGTGTGTGTGTGTGTGTGTGTGTGTGTGTGTGTGTGTGTGTGTGTGTGTGTGTGTGTGTGGACACCTCATAATGCTTTTTGTGATGTAATAAAAAAAGTATAACACAATTTAAAGATTTTAGAAAGATTTTAATGTAAGAGAACCTGCCCGCATTATGCACTTGACATTGTGAGGGCAAACCTTTTTTTTCTGCATTGTCATCTCATCTTTCCTCATAAAACGCGAAAACCCAACGTGTGTGTCTCTGTGTGTGCGTGTGTGAGAGATATGGAGGTTGGTTTGAATTATTAATATCTGAAGCTGCTGCTCATCTGAGGTGTTTGATTTCTCTGAACTTTCTTTCTTTTCTCTTTCATTAAGCTTTCTATCTGACTCACATAAACAAAATGTTCATGTATTTCTGCTGAAGGTCTCATGCAGGGTTTGGTAAGTATGAGGGTCCTACACACGTCTGCTGTTGCATCACTCTAATCAAATCTGTTTTTCTTCTTCTTTTTCATGTCCGTGTTGCTGCTGATGCTGTGATATCTTCTCCGTCTGCTCATGTGTCTGATCCATATCCGTGTCTGCAAATCAAGGTAAGAGTTGCATTGAAAACACACATGTATCATTTAATTATATGCTTGTTTCTTGTATAAAATGCATTTAACTCATACCCACATTTTATAATTCCACTTCTAAAGGTAAATCTAAACATAGATCTGTTCTACAGCTACTCCGATATTTTGCACTTTATAATAAACACTATAGTCAACAGTTTGGATACACATTAATTTGTTTCTCATTATCTTAAAATAATCTTTAACTAATCAGAGTTAATTCTACTTAAATGCTTGCTGGTAGTTTTTTTACTGGTAATTTTGTATTTTGTCTATGTATGAATGTCTTCAAAAAACATTTTTAAATGTATTTGTTTATTTAATCCTTTTTTTAATTATTATTATTATTGATGAGCGGATGCTTATGGAAATGTATTATTCTAATTGTAGAAAATAATAGGGAATGAGTGTCCAAACTTTTGACTGGTAAACATATTCACAGTAGTTATGTAAGCTAAATAAACCAGTCTGTTTCATTGCACTTAACCCCTATATTATGTAACTTTTTTTTTCACATTCTCTCATGATATTCACCTGTGAAAGGTGTAATTATACATTTCCACATTGTTTCTGCTTTGTCTGCTGTGGAATATTTAAAAAGGAGCAACCTATACAGCTAAAATACATTATACTTTAGAAAATGTCAACTTTTGATTTTCAAACAAGATTTTCAGCATTGTGTAATTTGACTGAGACTGTTGAATGAAATGCACTCAGTAGTTAGTCTGAGATACCAAAAGACTGCCAGTCAATGCCTTGTTGTTTGGATTGAGGTTAATTTCTTTGTATGAAGAGGTGGCGGACTGGTTTACTGAAAGCTGATTGGATTACAGATTGTGTGTGTGTGTGTGTGTGTGTGTGTGTGTGTGTGTGTGTGTGTGTGTGTGTGTGTGTGTGTGTGTGTGTGTGTGTGTGTGGGCATGTTTTTGCTGAAATATCAGGACACAAATGTTTAGACATCTTTCTGTCTCTCACTTTTCAAAATTTTAAGTGTTTTATTTATCATTAATGTGTGTGTGTGTGTGTGTGTGTGTGTGTGTGTGTGTGTGTGTGTGTGTGTGTGTGTGTGTGTGTGTGTGTGTGTGTGGCAGATGGTGCGGTTGTCTGCAGGCGTTTAGCTGAGGGCGCTGTCCGCCACTGTAGTGCTGAAACGGGCTCTTGCATCTTTTTCCTTCTACTCCGTATCTCTAATAACAACATGAGATCCGCACTCTCTCTTAGACCTCTTACTTGCTATTTTTTTATAATTTTAAGTGTTTTATTTATCATTAATCTATCATCTGTTCACAATTAAAGATTTATTAACATCATATGGTATTAGTTTTACACTGTTATATTTACAGATTTAAAGAAAGCAATGAACAGTAATAAAATATCAATAATAATGTTTAATATTAATATTGACAGTTTAATAATGTTGTATGATAAGGTTTGACCTGAATATTGAAAAATATGCTATAATATAATGCACAATATTTATACACCCTACGTTCATAAATGTGTTGTATCTTTAAATTAAGAAAACAATATATATATATATATATATATATATATATATATATATATATATATATATATATATATATATATATATATATATATATATAGTAATTGTTATGCAATAGCTATTTGTTATGCAATATTTGTATATAATTTTTTGTAGGTTTTGTTGTTATTGTTTGATTTTATAATACAATATCTAAAATGTTATATTTTCTCTATAAAAGTATGATGTATAAATATGTTGCATTACTAATAATGATATTATATTATTAATTATCATAATAATAATCATAATATATTAAAGTTGTTGTCGTTGTTATTATTGTATGTGATTATTGTATATTTTAAAGGTATTTACAAACAAAATAATACAAATAATAATCAATATGAATATTGACATAGTTTAATAATGTTGTATGATAAGGTTTAACATAAATATATCAAAATACGCTATTATATAATGTAAAATATTGATACACCCTGTTTATACAGTTTTTGTATCTTTAAATTAAGATAATTATTTTAAATCACACAACAAAAGTTTCATGCTTACCAATGCTGCATTTATTTTTACTGCAGTTTGTATTTGAATATATTGTAAAAATTTTATTTATTCTTGTAATGCAAAGCGTAATTTTCAGCATCATTACTCCACTCTTAAAGCGATAGTTCACTAAAAAAAAACAAAAAAAGATGTTTATCTGCTTACCCCCAGGGCATCCAAGATGTATGTGTGTTTGTTTCTTCAGTAAAACACAAATGAAGATTTTTAACTCCAACCATTACAGTGTGCCAGTCATATAATGGATGTCAATGGCAACACATGAGAGTATGAGAGTAAAAAAAACGCACACATACGAATCCATATTAAACCGCTTATCTCTACATCATATTGTGCACATTGATCTCACTTACCGGAAGTGATCGCACGCTCAAAGCTGTTGGACATAGTGGTGTATTAGAGGTAAAAAATTATATAAATACTGTTCGTTTTCTCGCACAAACCTATCATTTCGTGTCTTAAGAGATCAGTGTGTCGTCACACAGGGTTTAATATGGATTCGTGTGTGCATGTTTTTTTTACTCTCATACTCTCATGTGTTGCCATTCACATGCATTATACGACTGGCACACTGCAATGGTTGGAGTTAAAAATCTTCATTTGTGTTCTACTGAAGAAACAAACACACATACAGGGTCTTGGATGCCCTGATAAGCAGATAAACATCACTTTTTCATTTTGGGTTGAACTATCCCTTTAAGTGTCACATGATCCTTCAGAAATCATTCTAATATGATGATTTGATGCTCAAGAAACATTTATTATTATTATCAGTTTTTTTTTCAAGATTCCTTGTAACATTATAAATGCATTTACTGTCACTCTTGAATAATTTCTGAAGGATCATGTGACACTGAAGATTTGCCAACACAGGAATTATTTTAAATTGTAATAATATTTCACATTTTATTATTATTATTATTATTATTATTATTATTATTATATGTTAAAAATTGTTGTTGTTGTTGTTATTTTTATATTACATATTATCATCTCCTGGGGATTTTTGTTTCTTTGAAGGTAGATTAATATTTGATCAATTTAAATAGCATATCTACACTGACCAAGATATTCAGCCAACCTCTCCTTACTGTCCCGTTTCACATGGAGCAGAGAGAGAGAGAGAGAGAGAGAGAGAGAGAGAGAGAGAGAGAGAGAGAGAGAGAGAGAGAGAGAGAGAGAGAGAGAGAGAGAGAGAGAGAGAGCATTGCTGACTATCAAATCTGTCCATCTATTATAATCCATCTTACGTTTTAAGATTAAAAATAAACAGAAAATCTGTCGTACAGTGATACACTTAAATCAAATGTTATTGGATAAAGAGGGGAAAGGAAAATCACGGTAGTTGAAACTGCGCCGTCTAGTGGCCTGCCGTTGTAGTACGTGTAGACATGCAGCGTTCTGAGTTTTGTTTTTATTCTATATATTAGATCGCTTATCAACTAATATCTCGTCTTTATCATCATAAAACATCTGATTGCGTATTTATTACTGTGAGATGCACATTGCCTGTGTTGGCAGTATATGTTTTAATGGTTTTGTGGTCTGTGGCCGTGTTCACAAACTGGCAGCTTTCCTTTGGGTCTTTAATGCTGTTTATCTGGGCTTGTAAATATTTTAAACCACATGGGATCACTGGCATGTGTGTTGGAAACAGGTCGACCTGAGCTGTGAAAGCTTCTCCGCGCTGTAGGGGAAGAGTGTGGGTCTCTCTCTCTCTCTCTCTCTCTCTCTCTCTCTCTCTCTCTCTCTCTCTCTCTCTCTCTCTCTCTCTCTCTCTCTCTCTCTCTCTGTGTGTGTGTGTGTGTGTGTGTGTGTGTGTGTGGGTGCAATAGGACGGACCTCTTTGTGACTCAGTCTCCGCCCTGTTGCGCAGCGGAGGCGCAGCTAATTCAGGAGTTTTGGAGAAGAGCTGGATGGAGGACTGTTTTTTCCTCTCATGTAGTTTCCCGAAAGCTTTACAGCCATCATGAATTATATTAAACTTCTTCATTCACTCCGCGCGATTTGGATTGCGTTACGCACGACATCGTAGCGCCGCTTTAACTGGAATATGGATTCTAAAAGACGAAAAAGTTGAAACTTTTCCCTTCCCCGGATCGCTCATAATGGAGCGGAGACGCTCGTGGCCCGTGCTCTGCCTCGCGCTCTCCCTCATGCACCTCTCAATCGCGTCTGGTGAGCTCCGTTATTCGGTACCGGAGGAACAGAAGCCGGGGTCTGTCGTTGGGAATATAGCGAGAGATTTGGGTCTCAGCGCCATGAGGATTACTGAACGAAACCTTCAGGTCATGTCGGAATCTAACGCGCAATATTTCGAGGTAAATCCTAACGGTGTCTTGGTTATTAGAGAGACGATAGACAGGGAGCGCATGTGCGCTTTAAGTTTGACTTGCTCTTTGCACCTTCAAATCGTTCTTCAGAACCCTATAGAAATCCACAGAGTTCTTGTTCAGATTGACGATGTAAACGACAACGCGCCGCAGTTCCCAAATGTGAATTCATCACTTGAGATTTCCGAGGCGGCCGCTCCAGGAACGCGATTCCGTTTGGAAAGCGCACGCGATCCCGATGTGGGCATTAACTCCCTGCGCACGTACAGCCTCTCCACGAGCGACTATTTTGCTTTAAACGTGGAGACTAAAAGCGACGGCATGAAAATTCCAGAGCTCGTCCTGGAAAAGGCTTTGGATCGTGAGACACAGGCCGCGTTTCGCCTCTCGCTCACGGCGGTGGACGGAGGACAGCCGGAGAAATCCGGGACCACCCTCCTGCTTATTAGGGTGCTGGACGTGAATGACAACGCGCCCGTGTTTGACGAACCGGTGAAAAGGGTTAGTCTTTTGGAAAACTCTCATCCGGGAACACTTGTGACAAAACTGAACGCCACTGATGTAGACTCTGGGATAAACGGGAAAATATCTTACTTGTTCAGTAAATATACACCAGAGAGAATACTTAAAATGTTCAGCGTTGACTCTAAATCAGGGGAAATCCGTGTTGTGGGGGATGTGGATTATGAGGAAGCAACTGTGTATGACATCACAGTTCAAGCCAGGGATGGAGGCTCTCCCGCCATGGAGGGCTCATGCAATGTCAAAGTGGAAATAATCGATGTGAACGATAACACTCCGGAGGTCACATTGACCTCCCTAACCAGCCCCATCCGGGAGGATGCTGAAACCGGCACTGTTATCGCCTTGATCAGTGCAAAAGACTTAGATTCTGGGGATAACGGGAAAGTGACACTCAGAGTATCCCAAGGACTTCCGTTTAAATTGAAGTCAGCCTTTGGTGAACACTACACACTTGTGACCGACGGACGTCTAGACAGAGAGGCCATTGACGAGTACACTGTTGTTGTCACGGCGACCGACTCCGGCTCGCCTCCGCTATCCTCTCAGAAGACATTTGCGGTCCGTCTGTCAGATGTCAACGATAATGCTCCAGTGTTCTCTCAGGACTCCTACTCGGTGGATGTAGCTGAAAATAACGCTCCTGGTACTCCAATAGTAAGCATTTCGGCTTCAGATCCAGATGTGGGCGACAATGCCCGACTCTCTTACTCCATCCTACCTACCACCATCCATGGCAGCCCCATCTCCTCATACGTCTACATAAACCAAGAGAATGGCAACATCTTCACCATGCGCTCTCTGGACTACGAGCAAATGAACGCGTTCAAGATCGAGGTGCAGGTGCGTGATGCCGGAGCGCCGCCGCAAGCGTCCAATGTCACTGTGCACGTCTTTGTGGTCGACCAGAACGACAACCCGCCCGTCATCCTTTACCCTGCCCACTCTGAAGACGCAGGGCTCCAGCTGACCGTCCCACACGGCGCCCCCGTCGGCCATCGCGTGAACAAGATCGTCGCCGTTGACCCCGACAGCGGCCACAACGCATGGCTCTTCTACAGCATCGCTCCCGGGGACGACTCACCGCTGTTCCACATCGAGCCGCACACGGGCGAACTGCGTACCGCACAGAAACTCATGGACGATGAACAGGGCGGTAAAACTCACCCAGCTTACAGCTTCATAGTGGTTGTACGAGACAACGGCCAGCCAGCTCTGTCCACTAGCGTTTCGGTTACGGTTACCATAGAGGAGAAAAGCGCAGACAAATCTACAGACTTCCGAATTACCCAGCGCAAGGGGGATGGAATGACGGACATCACATTGTACCTCATTATCTCCCTGGGTTGTGTGACATTGGTGTCGCTGTTGACCATGGCGGTGCTTTTGGTACGATGCATCAAGCACAAGGACGGTTCGGCGTGCTGCTATTCCAGGACGGGCTTCCGTTCCCGGCCCGCTTACCAGCAGAGAACCCATAAGGACCTTCACCTCCAGCTTAACACCGATGGACCCATTAGATATATGGAGGTGGTCGGAGGGCCTCAAGAACCTCACACGCGGACCTACAGGCCCTGCTATTCAACGCTCTCCAGCAGGAGCGACTTTGTGTTTGTCAAGACTCCCATGTTGAGTCATAACAACACACTAAACATGACTTTGACTAGGAAGCACTTAATGAACTCAGCCATTGAGGTGAGAGCATACTCATCCCCACAGACACTGTTGTGCCACTAATGGAGTTTCTCTTTTTCTTGTGTCTCTTCTGCTCACCAAGGCTGCATTTGATCGAAAATACCATAAAAACAGTGGTCTTGTGAAGTATTACAATTCAAAATGACTGTTTTCTATGTGAATATTGTAATTTGTCATGTATTCCTGTGATGCAAAGCTGAATTTTCAGCATCATTACACCAGTCTTCAGTGTCACATGATCTTTCATATGATGATTTGCTGCTCAAGAAACATTTATGAATAATTTTTGATTAACAGAAAGTACAAAACAACAGTATTTATTTTAAATAGAAATATTTTGTAACATGATATCTTTTGATTTAATTTTAAATCATCTTATTATCACAGTTTCAACAAAAATATGAAAAATATGAACACTGATTGCCATAAATATTTCTTGAGCATCAAATCCTCATATTAGAGTGATTTCTGAAGGATCATGTGACACTGAAGACTGGAGTAATGATGCTGAAAATCCAACTTTGATCACAGGAACACATTACATTTTACAATATATTACAATAGAAAACATTTCATTTAAATGGTAATAATATTTCACAATTTTTTGATCAAATAAATGCAGCCTTGGTGAGCAAAAGAGACTTCATTAAAATCATAATGATTCCAAACTTTTGGCCGGTAGTGTAGGCGGAAAAGAATTCCGGGTAATGTTTCAACCTCAGGGCTGATTATTACTCATGTTGAAACCTCTTTTGTGTTTTCATAGGTTTCTAAATTTTTTAGGAGCATGGTTTTAGTTTGTGTGATGCAACTGGGTAACGTGTTAAATATGCTTCAAGTGTACGTCATAGTGCAGTTTTTATGTTTTGGCAACTGGCTTCCAAAAACTGCAATAGACCGGCAGGGTGTGAGTCCTGTGACTGTACAGGAAGAGGGAGGAAGAACAGAGGAAAAGTGGGAACACAAGGGAAAAGAGTACCGATATATTCAGAACAAAAAGAAAAGCATTTAGCATAAGTCTGGATGGTGTCAGACAAGAAGGGAGGAGAAATTTGAGACGCAGTACGGAAAGAGGCTTAGAGAGTATCAGAATAACACGAACTTTGGGATTTTAGAGTTGGAAACATGGTTGTCAGAGGGAAAAAACAGATTTAGATTAGTGGTAAAAAACTGTTTTTGCTTAAGGACCCAGATTTGACATCGGACATCAAGTGGCGATGCTTGTAGCAAAATAGTTTATCGTACAAAAGTAAACAAAAATGTCTGTCCCCTGGTGCTCAAACGATGAGTCACGGACAGCAGGGAAACATAAAACAAAGCTAATCTCATAAAACCAAACCCATACGCGGTCATATGAGATTAGCTGCATTTTATGACGTGCAATTAGCATTGTTTTTCCCTGCTGTCCGTGAGCCATCTGCTGAGAGCCACTGGTTTAGGTGGAAGACATGAAGCAAACAGAAATATAGAGCAGACATTCAAGAATATACAGAACAGAAGCTCTAAAGCGAGGATGAAAGAGACATGGACAACAGATGGACAGGAAGAGGAACAGACCGACAGATAGAAATGAGGTTTTGGATGGGGGAAGGAAAAGGCGGGAATATGACGGATGGAGAGAGAGAGAAAGAGGAAGTAGGTAGCGGAAGAAAGAGGTGGCGGAATAACAGGATTCCAGAGGTCATTCATTGACCCCTGACTTCCTGTTGTGCCGAACTCATGTTATTGATTCCACACGTCCGAGTCACGTGACCTACTTTGTGTGTGTGTGAGCGAGTCACATCTGGGTTATCCCATAGGCAGCTGTGATTCACGATTCTCATTTCCATGAGTTCTCGTGTAGGAATTGTCCGTTTATATTCTCTATGGCATGTGAAGTTGTTATTTGTTGAGTTTTGGGCAAGTGTTATATGAGTTTGCTGTTTGTTGAAACTGAATTCCGCTATAATCTCCTGTGTTTATGTCTATAGAGGGATGAGCATGAGAAAGGGACATTTTACTCTTTTTTTTCTCCCATTCTCTCCATCCTGGATGTAATGTCCCATTGCTAAGTCTCTTGGGAGTCATTTTGTCTCTCGGGTCGCTGGGCTGCCATCTGGCTCTGCTATCATGACACGTGCTCTCTCTCTGTCTGTGTGTGTGTGTGTGTGTGAGAGAGAGAGAGGAGGTGGGCATGTTTCAATAGAAATGGAAGAAATGTTAATGGACCAGAGGACAGAGAGGGCTGTGTGTGTGTGTGTGTGTGTGTGTGTGTGTGTGTGTGTGTGTGTGTGTGTGTGTGTGTGTGTGTGTGTGTGTGTGTGTGTGTGTGTGTGTGTGTGTGTGTGTGTGTGTGTGTGTGTGTGTGTGTGTGTGTGTGGTCCTGGTCCATACCAGATTCTGGACACACAAATCATTTTGACAATCCTTGTTACTCTTCTTCTTGATTTCTTACCTTTTCTTTTTCACCCTGTTATAAAAACAAATTTTCAACTTTCATTTCCCCTTTCCCTGCTTTGCTTCCTTTTTAAGGGTGAATCTCACACAACCTGTCATGAATATATCTTGATGATATTGTGCTTTAGGAACATAAAATGACTTACATTTTTTTCATGACAATTAAGCACTGTGTTTACTTTTTTAAAAATCAGGGCAAAAAAATAATAAGAAGAAGAATCAATTAAGGATCATCATTAAAAGAATTTCAAAAAGTAAACTGTGAAAATCATATAAGATGTTCCTAAAAATTGACTTAATCCTTTACCTGGCTTTTAGTTTAAATGTACAATGTGTCCTGGACATATATCTGTGAGATTCATCTGTTTATATGCCAGTGTTTATGTAAAAACCCCAATTTAATACATGCCTGGCAGGTTTATGACCAAATTAGTGGGAAAGGCTCCAATCTTCTGACTAACATCAGGAGATTTGTTACTTTTTGGATTTGTTGACCTTCTGCGGTCATGTTATGATGGTAAACATATTTCATGACTTTCCAGATTTGTCCATGTTTTCAGATGAACCCACTTGACTCTCTTTGATGGTGTTGCCATCGCTTTTCTCTGAAGCTCTTGTAGTGTCCTACTTTTAGTCTTTTTTAGCTGTGACTGTCCTGATCTGTATAATCAGAATCAAACTTAATTCATCTGTGCAAATCTCACAATCATAGGTAGTCACTTACTAATCAGAAGAGTCATTAATTCATTAGTGTCAATGTTTAGTCATATGCATCTGCCCTTCTGTTTTGAGTGATAATGTGTGTACAGTTTATACAGAGAGCGGCATGTTACTCCTGCAGAGTGTTTATAAGATATACAAAGAAAACTAGATCTTTACGGAATCAGGTACCTTCCTGTTCAGTGTTTAAATACGGTGGGGGATGTTTCTCTATTGTGTGGTCAGGATGTATGTCCCATAGAGGTTTTCCATGTGATCTATGAGGAAGGATGTCTTGGATAAATCTAGTTCGTTCATTCACAGGATCCCTCAGATTTGATATACTGATCCAGATGTTGTTCATGTGTGCGCGCACCAGATGTAAAGCTACAGATTAAGGCCAAATGTTTGTGAATTATAGTTATAAGAATGAGCAATTCTTCCACGTGGTCTAGTATAGTTGAGCATCACTAAGCAGAATATGTGCATACACTCCAATGTCTTTGGCTCAATCAGAATTTAGAGTCAGTCATATAGATTCCTATTGATGTTTTTTTTAAAGGGTTTAGCATGACCGATTTGATACATACGCATTTTGAAATAGTGTCTGTAGTATTGTACAAGTGTGTGTGTATGTTTATACATAGGTGTGTTTCATCCTGCTTTGCCATGTGTGCAGAGCATTATGTTTGTTTTCATGTCACACAGTCCTTTAGGCGTATTTGGTGTGTGTGTGTGTGTGTGTGTTTGGGAGCACGACGCATCTATTGTGTGTTATTTGTATAAATATTCATTATGTAAATACCATTATTTGAGAAGACACTACCCACCTTAAACTTTGACTTTGAGTTAATGGCATGGTGAAGTTGTGTGACCTCATTCTGATCACCATGGCGATGGTTGCAAATATAAGAATCTTGAATTCTAAATGGAACGCGGTGAGTTTAGATGGCAACAATGTAACATACTACAGTTTGATATGTTTATTGTTGAACATTGCTTACTGTTTCAGATTCTAGTTTAAAAATAGTAGGTCGAAGTACAGTATACTCATGAGAAACACAGACGCCTCATTATGGAAGATTTTGTTTAATTTTAGGACATTCCTGCAGGCGGATGTAGCCCTCCCGCTCACTCGCTCCACACTCTTTCTGCCCTCGCTGAATGAACGTTTTGTACACATTAAAATATGCAGGAGTCATTACTCTCCGAAGGCTCTGACCCTGAATATGAATAACGTTATGATCGCTCTCATTGTTCTGATTAATCTGATGTGCTCGAGTTTATATGTGTAAAGAGTGAGGCGAGTCATGTGTTCTGTTTGAGAGGTTTAGGATTGTGTGTTTATGGGTGTACTTGGTTATTCTTCACAAACAAAAAAAGCTTAAATTGGACAAAAGCTCATTTTGGGGACATCTACAAATGTATAAATTGTGTAAATGATTTACATTTTCGTATATACAGGTCAGGTTTATATGGAAGCTTGTTTCGGCCACAGAATAAAATATTTTAAAAGATAAGCGTGACTTTTTATCTCACAATTAAGAGAGGATTTGTGAGAGAATTGTGAGATATAAAGTCAGAATTGTGTTGTGTTCTGTAATAAAAAATAACATTCCAATTATTTGCGGGTGGATGAGAGATAAATCGTTGTGTTTGTTTGATAAAGACATAGCCCTGTGATCGAATCATTCCGGTTACCGTTCCCCACACGCTTTCAAAACGATTCCTCACGTGTACTCACGGGGGAGCCGGAGCTCATTATAAAGCAAAGCTTATCCAATCATAGCCGTGGGAGTTTACTTCCAAGTCTTCAGTGCGGCACACCCATAAAAACAGAGCGTTCCATGAGAGACACTCAAAATCAGTGTAGAAAATAGCCTATTATTCATTATGATGATTTTGAATTTTAAAACACGCAAACACCATAAGTTGACCTCAGACAACAGTATAAAAAAGCCAATTTAAAAATAAGAAAGTATACTTCAGTCTACTTTATATGTACTTCTCGGAAATATACCTAAAATTGCACTTTAGATACTTAACTTACTGACAGAAGGGTCTTAATATATAGACTATACATGTACTCAATCTTTTGATCGAGATATACTTACAAGCATAATTAAGTATTCAAAATATACTTGGCTTGTTGTTGTGTTAATTCTCTTATTACATATTTTAAATAATCTATTAAATACTTTTCTTCACATAGTTTTACGGTCTGTCTTATAAACTCAAGATTGTTTGAAAATATTGATTTATAAAGAAAACATATGTTCCTAATTCTGATCATCTGATTTTTTGTGTAGGCTAGTCCACTGGTGGTGTACATAGGAATTAACTTCAAATCTACTTTACTCTTTCCCTACACGGCTATCCTTGTTTTCACTGTTATACGGTAGGGGGCGCTAATGCGGATCTTCTAGTCCAGAATCAACAGATCAAAACACAGGCGAAGAAGAAGCTGAAAGAAACGATAGTCTATTGCTAACGCTAATGAAAAACAACAAACATTCAATAATAGCATACAAATCAAAACTGCCGAACCTTACCAAATGAAATATCGAACCCATGAAGAGGAAAAGACTCTGAAGCTTTGGTGGTGTTGATGGATTCGAGCTACTAGCTACATCTCTGTTTTAATCATCGAAGAGCTTGACTAAAATACAAGTTTCTCAGCCTTTTGTTTAAAATGTTTATTTTTTAATGAAACTTACCCACATCCAAGTGTTGATAAAAAAGGATGCATGGAGCTAGAATAAAATGTAAAGAGTTAAATGTATATTTAAAGTAAAAATGAGTACTTAAATAGGAACATAGTAGTAGGTTTACTATGTAACTCATCCGTCCGCTAGAGGTCGCCTATTCAAAACAAAGGCGTAGCTTGATGACGCCAAGTTTGAGCGCATAACGTTAATCTTGGGACATGTGGTCGGGGAGGACTCGGGCAGAAATCATGTTCATGGATGCGATTATTAATGTTTCTGTAGTATAAAGCAGAGCAGGGCCGAGTGCTGTGGGAGGTGAGCAATGCCGCTGGAGCGATTGTTAATAAGAAATGCAACACTTCTAGCAGCGGGACTTTTATTATGCCACAGTCGCCAGCGCCATTTCTGCTCTTCTGGTCACGAGTATGAGGTAACGCAGCTCTGCTATATTAGATACTTCTGAGTGTGTTGAAAATTATGTTACGCTATTACTCTGTGTGTTCGCTCGGCGGCTGCTGTGACACTTGTCCACACTGCAGTGAGAGTAAAGCGTTTCTGCAAAATAAAACCGGAAATATGATATTTCCAGATATGATGCAATTGACAGGCGACTCCCTCACACGTCCCGGTTCATTGGTTAAAATCATAGACAGTAAAAGAAATGGACACAGCGATCCCATTGACTTCAACTGAGAGAATTAAAGTCAATTAGAAGCACTTACTTCCTGATGGCTGAGCGTACTGCGCAGACTCAGACTGAGCTTGACGACGTAGGCGTGACGCCCGCAACCTATCTGACAGTTGTTAGTCTTCTAGTAGTTGTGGAAAGTGAATTCTAAATGACGTTGTTGAAATATCTTGTCCCGTTGCTTTTCGCTCTCTATGGGCTTCTCCCCATGCTTCTCCCTTGTCTTTATCGGAATGTATGCCTCCACGTTCCCCCGATTGCCTCATAGACAGTAAAATATTGAACACGAGCTTCTACTTCTGCCTATACGGTAATTTCTCTACTACGCGACAGAGTCGCGTGGGTTATGACGCAATCGTTAGCCTATTTTTGACAAAAACGGCTTCTACGGGACGATAAGTAAGATACAAGGTAGTGGAGCCTATTATACATTGTTGTGTTTCTGTAGAAATAAACAATGGACAAATGGAGTCTTTACACGCCTCATATGTTAAGTTATTCACTGTCAAAGTGACGCCAAAATGAGTGGGAGTCAATGGGATGCTAACAGCAGGTGATGGCTTGGTTAGCAATGGCCGCCTCTATGGAAGGTACGCTTTCCGGGGGCTGGATTACCCCCTTGGTGAAAATAGCCATTTTCTCGAGAATTTACAAATAGTTGGAAACATTTGGGATATTGTAAGTACTCAACTCCAGTGGTTTTTGGATATTTTACTGAAAAAGTGTTGCATAGGGCTAAACGATATTGAAGGAAAATGCGATATGCAATACCTTATTAAATAATGCGATACGATATTGCTATTAGTGTGTAAAATCGATTTAAAATTATATTTTAAAAACTGAGAATACCATGTATGTGTTCCACGTTCTTTCTAGGAAAAGAAAGCATCGCTACAACGTGTAAAATGACCAGCAGTGTTTTAGCAAAAATTATGTCACAAATCTAACAATATAATTTTAACATCAATGTAAACAAACACAAAAATGTAATGCAAATATTTAAAAATACCAAGAACTCTCTGCTTGACTTGGTAATATAGTTATATCAACCTAAAACTTAACATCAAGAACATCCAGGTAAACAAAGACACCTGAACTAGGGGTGGACGAATATTTTAATTGATCTTTGTTATTAAAAATAAGAACTAAAAACAGTAGTCTTCAAATGAGTTAAATATACACTTGTTAACCATCAGTTCTGGCTACCATTTTGACATAACTGTGTGTGTATTTGACAGTTCGAGTGTGTAACAAGGCATGAAATAGAACCGAAGGGATCACATGCTTTCAGAGAGGCGGCTTGTGCTCAGGTTTGGTGTGTGTGTTGTTGTTTTTCCCAAGTTATTGCATTTAATAACTCTTTCACATCAAGCAAGTCACATAAGTAAAAGTCGTGTGCCAGTGTATTCTCTGCTATATGCGTCGACCTAAAACGTACACGTTTCACAATGTTGAAGTAGCCTATTAAATCATTCAGATATTGCATGCCGTCGCGATATGTACATTTGCGATATTTCGATAATTTGGATATATTGCGCAGCCCTAATAGTGCAGCTTTAAAGTGCAAAAAATAATATATAAATAATAAACTATGAGTATGATGCTATGTTCACTTAAAGAAAACGTACAATTATACTTGCAGTATAAAATTAGTAAACTAGTAGTTTACTGAGAATATACTTCCAAGTGTAATTCCATAAACGAAAAAAAAGAAAGAAAATACTACAAGTATTAAAATAGTAAACTACTACTAGTATGCTTATAAGTTCACTTGTAGTACAGATGCAGTACAAATGAGAAATGTAGTTTAAAGTTATAGATTTTATACTTGACGTTACTAAGTGGGCCAATTTAGTCCCAAGCAGTACTGAAATAATACACTTACTTATAGTAAATTTATATATTAGTATACTTATACTAATATTAGTATACTTTTTTTCGTAAGGGTGTGCACCGCTTGTGTTTCTAATATATGGTTGAAAAAAGGTCTTGCCCTTTGTTTGTTTTTTCATGTTGAAATATGTGACATGACAGAACTAAAATGTGCTGTAAATGCCGTTTTATGTTAATTTACGCCATCATGTGACATTTTAGTGTCTCTCTTTGTTTAGTTCTGATCGTCTCTGTCTCTCTTTCTGTGTGTTTATTCATTTGGTTTTATTCAGTTCTAGAAGTGGACGGGGCTTTTATCCTGGTGTTTTTAAGTATTGCAGTATATATGTAGTTTTATTTTGGGGTTTGTAAGTTTATAGAGATAATATGCAGTGTGTGTGTTTGCTGGCCGGAGGATGGAATCACAATGGTCTTTCTGTCTTTGACCCAATTAGTCACAGAGCTTGTTTCTCGCTCACTGGAACAATCCTGGACTCTGTGTGTGTGTTCAAACTGAAATGCTTGAATTCCTGCTCATCCCAGTGGTGTTTCAGATGCACTATAATTATTAATTGCTCTGTGTGTGTGTGTGTGTATCTGGTATTTCCTACATAATGGGAACCAAATGTCCCCACAAGGATAGCAATACCAGTCATTTTTTAAAATGTTTTGCTCCCTATGAGGAAAACAGCTTAACAAATCATACAAATAATGTTTTATTTTATTTTTTATTTGAAAATGTAAAACTGCAGAAGGTTTTGTGCGATGGGTAGGGTTAGTGTAGAGCAATTAGAAAATAAAGTGTGTACAGTATAAAAATCATGTCTATGGAAAGTCCCCATAAAACATGGGAACGTGTGTGTGTGTGTGTGAATAACCATTTAACACCAATCTGTTTAGAATGAAACCTCTATAAGTCATAGTGTGATGAAGTGAACAAGTCTCTTGTTCTTGTGGTTTGGTCACATGCTGTGTCCTCAAGGTCACACTGACGGCCATCACCACATACAGGATACACACTTACATCATTCTTCTTTCCCCATGGCAACAGCAAGGTCACACAAATACACTCACAAATGAACGGTGAGTCTTTACTTTTCTTTTTATGTCATTACTCATGTTTTTCCTTTTGTCTCATTACAGCAAAAACCACCCAGCGCTGACTGGCGTTTCACACAGAACCAGAGGCCCGGACCCAGCGGGTGAGTAACACTCGCACGCAGACACATTTTCACTAAGATTTGCATTATGTAAATGCACAAAGTCACTCCTTTTCAAAAAACCATTTGAATTGAATAAATGGTAAGCACACATTGAGGTGCATATATATGAACATATAGAGCAAGAGATGCCGTGCAGAAATAGATTTGCATGCAGATTTGCTTTTGTATAAGAGACATATTCTGCCTCCATGTGCACCTGGGAAACTCGTACCTCAAGTCGTTATTGCAAAATTCAAGTCAGAAACTTAACATTAAAGTAGTATGTTGTGAACAATAAACCCAAACTACATCTGAATTCAAAATGATGAAAAATATTAATGTCTTATTTTTTTTCATGGCATCACAACTAAATGTGAAGCAAACTGTGAAAATGTAATGATTAACCCCCTATTCGGTACAGACTTGCTTTTTTTCCCACAGATCTCTATAGATTGTACATATACTATCTGTATCCATCGTTTCAAATCGACACTGCCCTTCCAACATCGCAACATCTAGAATTCAGAGTTCCCCACTAGTGAATTCATGTAGTCGTATACACAATATTCCTGAGTCCACTTGAAAGGCACATAGGCTGTGTTCAAGCTAGTATTGCATGCATAGTGTACATACTGCATATTGTATAAATAAGGCAATTACTATGCCATTCTAAACATATCCAAAGAGAATGAGAGAAACAAAAAGAGAAAGAAAGTAGCTGTGTGCTGCATCTTAATGTTCTTCTCCTCTTGACAAAATGGCTGCTGTTATTCAGGCGCTTACCCCTCCACCCCCAATGCCTCAATCTGCCAAGAGACAGAGAGAGAGGGGCCAGAGAGAGTAAAAGAGGGGGACAGTGAGGTTTATTGCCATGCTAATGCCTGTTATAGTCAATGCATTGTGCTGAAACTGATTGGTACCATTAAGACGCCAAAGGGTTTTAACGCTTTGACTATTTCAGTGTGATTGACAGCCACTCATCCAATCAGGCGCTCTCTTGGGGGAGAGGCCGGTCACAGGCAGCCAATAGGGTCCCGATTCTCTCGTGCGCCAGTGTTCACGGCGCATCGGTTTCCATAACAGACGTTACACAACACATTCCAGCCTGACAGGACCTAGTTTGAAAGAAGCCATTTGGAAGAAATTAAATCTTTTTGTTTAGTTTAAATTGGCAGCGCTTCATATATAGCAACTGGCCCGAAGACCTGTGTGTTGTTAGCAGGGTTATTATAGTTAACTGAAGATAAAGCTACCTTTGTCACTTGAAATAAAGTAAATGTTACTTAAACTGAGAAAAATTGTGTGTAGGATTTACTCTGAAAAACGAGGTGACAAATTTCACTCAGAAGTTGCTAATAAATGTAAAGAAAAATCCAGTAAAACACACTTCAGTAGTCCTTGTAAAAAATAAATAATTTTTACAGTCTAGTTACCTAAGCAACTTTTCTCATTTGTATTTAATTTAACCTGATGTACTAAAATAACTAAACACAATACTGAAATAAAAAAGAATAAAATTGAAAAACACACCTTTAACTTTGTTCAAAATATATTATTCAGAATATTAATAAAAACTATAACTATATAAAACTATACTAAAGTAACAACATAATGGTTGTCTGTCCTTCAAGCAATAATTCACCCAAAATATGAAAATTATCTCATAATTTACTCACCCTCAAGCCATCCTAAGTGTATATGACTTTCGTCTTTCAACCGAACATAATCAGAGTTATATTAAATTATATCCTGGCTCTATTCCCAGCTTTATAATGGCATTGAATAGTGCCCGAGTTTAAGGTCCAAAAAGCACATCCCTCCATCATAAAAGTAATCCATACGACTCCAGTAAGTTTTAAAGTTTTAATTATAAATGTTTCTTTCAAAAACCTATTGCTTCGCTTCAGAGGGCATTTATTAACACACTGGATCTGTATGGATTACGTTTATGGTGTGTCGATTACTTTTCCTAGACAGCAACATAGTGTCTGCCTACATCTGGTACTCATTGAATCCCCATGTGCCGGATCTGGGCCGAGTGGGCCGGATCTGTTGCTGTCTGGGTCATGAAGCTTCAAAAATTTGGACACTATTCGATGCCATTACAAAAATGGGAAGAGCCATACTTTATTGTAATATAACACTATGTTTGGCTGAAAGAAGAAAGTCATATACACCTAGGATGGCTTGAGGGCAAGGAAAATATGGGATCATTTTGATTTTTTGGGTGAACTATCCCTTTCAGTTTGGTTGTCCTATACCTAATTTCCAGCCAAAACATCAAAGTTAATTTCAATCTTTTTTTCAGTTCCTTCAAGCTCCAGCCCACTCATGTAAGATGGACGCCACCGAGCAGGCTGAGGTATTGAAGCGTAGCTAGCGTCCCTGCTCGTTCCTGTAGGTTTCTCCCAGGATCATCTGAGCTGAGGTCACTATAGTGTCCCATAGAGAATCTGGGGCCCTCAGGGGCCGTCGCGCTCATAGAATAGAAAGCAGCGTGTAGCGTTGTGACTTGTACATTAGTGTATGATTAGTTTTGTTGCATTGCATCCCATGGTTTTGGAACCGTGAAGGGAATGGTGATGTAATGTCTTTTGTGTAAACATTTGTAAGGGGTTTTAGCAATTAATAGCTACAAACAATGACATCTTGGTTTTTGACAACACGTCCAATTTGGTCCACAGGAAGTGATTATCCAACCACAGGATGTGATAATGCTGACCACAGGAAGTGTGATGAGACGCTGATTAAGGAGAAGCGAGGCGTCTTATCTTCACGCTGGTGAACGGGAACCGTTGTCTGTCGCCAGGATATGCGAGTTGACTCGGTTTACATTGTTCTGTTTATAATGGCGTCGTGGTTAAAGATCTGATCTGGTGGTCTAAAGGTTGCAGGTTTGATCTCAAACGCTCAGCACCGATGCGTCGTATGAAATGACTTGAGATCAGCTCTGGTTCTCATTAGGGTTGGTCGCTCTGAAACAACATCACCCTGTTTTTCCCTCATCTTGGCACTGGGAGTTTATCCCTTTTGAAATGCTTGGCAAAAACCTTCTCAGACCTCTTTCTGCTTTTCATTCTTCTACCCATTCTTTCTGTCATTTTTTCCTTCACATACTTTAATAAATTTGTATTGTTGTTAAATGTTGTTTATGGTTTTTCTTTATTTCTTTCTTTTTTACCTTCTTTCCATCCATCTTTGTTTGTATATTTCTTTTATCTTTCATCCTTCTTTCCATCCATCCTATCCATCTATCTATCTATCTATCTAATCGTTCTTTCTTTATTTTTTGTCTTTATTTCCCTCCCTCCCTCCCTCACAGTTTTTCCTGTGTGTGAGTCTGTCTTCATCCTCTGTTCCCGCCCGTCCTGTGGTCGTGTCTTGTATGCAGATGTTGTGCTGTGCCGTTGTGGTTAGCTGTCTGGTGTCTGTGGTGTTAGACTGTTTTACAGCTGCCGGGCCCATATAAGACAGGAAGTGAGACTTTCTTTTAAACCCTTTCAGAGACCGATGGCCTTTAGCATTAGCATCTCATCCTCTTTTTGTGCTGAAGATGCTTGTTAGTGATTTAAGATTTGTACAGACCGTGAGATGCTGTGAGACGGTTTTGTCCTGTTTGAAATTTTTTCAGCTTATTAGGGGGTGTCACAATATATCGCAATACAAAAATGCATCAATATGTATTGTGTGTAGTTCACCCAAAATGAAAATTACTGTAAGAGAAAAAAAAAATCAAGTTTACTTGGGTTTTAGTGTCAGTACTACATGAAACTAATATATATAATGTATAATAATACAATGAGGGAATATTTGTGGGTCCCGATAATGGCAAACGTCATTATTATTATTTTAAATATATGTAGTCAGTGTGTGGCAATCATATAATAATTCTGTATTTTCAGAATCATGAATGTTTATTTTGGTGTCACCATTGTCCTGTGCATTGTGTTACAGCACCAAATCCAAGCCTTTTCATTTCCACCCCCAATGTAATGCCAAACATAGCATTTTAATCGACAGTAAATTTGTTGTTAACATTTTACCATATGTCTTGGAGTATTTCAATAATATCGTATTGTGAGTTCAGTATCATTATGTATGGAATCGTGACATGAGGGTATCGTTACACCCCTACAGCATATGTAGATTGTAATTTGAGTTAAACCGAATGGAAGGCTCCAGACCAGTAAGCAGGCTAATTATTTAGGTTATTGTTTGTGTTTATTATTAATAACTGGAATGGCTGTTATGAAGTTTCTGCACATTTTTCATAATTTAGTACATAGTATGCTTTGTATCATGGTAATTTCCCACCCATGGTTTATTGAGCTGCAGTTATAAAAGCATTCAATTGTGATTTCTCTTTGGTTAACTCTGCTGATCACCGACGCTCCTTTTCTTTGGTGCATTATTGTTTGTTTTTTAAGATAGGAATAATTTTTTCAGCAAGGGTGCATTAAATTGTTGATAAGTGACAGTAAAGACGTTTGTAACAATGTATCATAGTTTCAACAAAAATATAAAGCAGCTCATTGGTTTTCAACACTGATAATAATAATAATCAGAAATGTTTATTAGGATCATGTGACACTGAAGACTGGAGTAATGATGCTGAAAATTCAGCTTTGATCACAGGAATAAATTACATTTTACATTATATCCACATAGGAAACAGTTCTTTTAAATTGTAATACTATTTCACAAAGTTACTGTTTTTACTGTATTTCTGATCAAACAAATGTAGCCTTGCTGAGCAGGAGAGACTTGTTTTACAAACCTGACCCCACTCTTTTGAGCAGTCGTTTGGGAACAGGATAAGAAATCTCCATTATTCCTGTCACACGCAGAGAAAAGAGAACATCCGGACTTTTTTATGAGGAACAGTGATTTGTCCTTTGTTCATGCAGTCGTTACTAATCAAGGAAAGTATTTTTAAGCCATCATTTTAATGTTTAATTAACACATTATGTATTATTTGTGGAGCTTTAATCTTCTAAAGTGTGTTTGTGAGGAATTAATGGTGGTAAATTGGAAGTGTATTTGTTGCTTTTCCCGGTTACCGACAGTAAAGAAAGTTTGTGCGTAACGAGGTGATTTTTAGGGCGAGCAGGGCTTTTGTTCACCATGGATGCAAATTGAACGAGCCTTTGAAGATCAAGTCTTCACACATGGAAACGTTCAGTGGTTTTGTGTGCGTGCGCTGTAGTTTTCAGCAGCTGTTACCTCTCGTTCTTCGCTCGTTTACGTTTTCCACCAGAGTTCCAACATGGTGTAGTTATAAGTAACATGGAGGATTGTGTGTGTGTGTGTTGAAATGAGGGCACAACGTGCCTCACACACACACAAACACACGCTGCAGCTGTTGCTGATAGCAGCATTACAGAACGGCCTCTGTTTTGCTGACTCTACTTCCTCTTCCTTTCTGCAGGGCTGCTGCCACTCCTGAGGTTGCCGTGGGAACAGGACCCTGGCCCAACCCCCCCACCGAGGCCGAGCAGCTCCAGGCGCTGATGGCCGCTGCTAACGGTGAGAATTTCTCTCTCTCTATATATATATATATATATATATAATATTTAAATGATTGCAAGCATATTGTGCATAGGAGAAACATGCGGTCTGAGAGTGTTAACGTCATTGCCGGCAGTCATTTACAATTTAGTCAGATCAAGGTTTGCATTGTGTGTTTGAATTGATCACCCATCACACAAAACTGAGATAATTTAGTGGGCCAAATCTATATAAACCACATCAAAGCTGGTGACGCAGCAGCATGATGTCGTCCTCTCATGTCTGCCTTTATTTTCACTGCTGCTGCGACTGAATGGAAATAAAGGAAAGTGACTCATGGCACATTCACTTAGTTGCTGTGGTATTTCCACACAGCTGCTGTTACATAAATGCTTAAACTAACTTTACAGATTGACCGTAAAGCGCCCGGTCCGAAGCGCATGCCACAGGTGTGTTAAGGTCGTGTCCGAAGTTGCTAGTGTAACGACGGGAACAAAATGTCAAAAACGGTTGTACCTAGTGTCTTAATGAGCCATGGGTGTGTTTTGGGCGTAACATGCAATAAACCAATCAGCGTCATCTCCCAGTCCCTTTAAAAGCCTTAAAATAGCAACGTGTCAACAACACATCTGAACACACCTCGTTGTCAGACCTGCACACCCATGGGCGAACAGATGGGTGCGAGCGCATTTGCTATTTAAACAACCTGGACGTGAAATTGATAACTTTGTCGGGCTGAAACCTAAGAAATCTTACTAACCAGAAATTTTTGAATGGTAGTGTGCGTTTTACAGGCAAAATTGTAGTTTTCATGTAATGTTTTTTTAAGAAGACCCTTATGGTATGGCTGCAAAATATTGAGGGAGATTATTACAATGTAAAAATGATTGGTGTGATCAAAGCTGAGTTTTCAGCATTACTCCAGTCTTCAGTGTGTCATAATCCTTCAGAAGTCATGCTAATATTTGCTGCTCAAGACACATTTATAATTATCAATGTTGAAATTATATTTTTGTGGAAACTAAGATACAGAAATGCGGAATAAAGTTAAAAAAAAAAAAAAATGTACACCAGCATATGCAAAGGCAGATTAGAACAGAATGTTTTGCCACAGACACATGAGATGGAATCATTTTATATTTGTTCTGCAAAGACTCTGAGACAGGCATTATTGAGTTATTTGGTTCCCGTCAGAGTGTGTGTCAATGTTTCCACTGTTCTGTGATCAGCCAATCAGCAGGTTTCCATTAACACTCAGTTTGTTTGCATTTGTCACTGTTTGTTTTCTTGGTTAAAGTGTTGTAGAATAAGCTTTGTTGGGTTTAAAATGAGTTTGTGGTTTATTTGAGTTTCTGGTGTTTTCTTGTTATTAATGCAAAGCGACTGCACTGTGACACTATTGGATGAAGCAAAAGTTGAACTGAATGATGACACTGCCAGCAAGCAATAGACATAATTTCACCGTCTGTCTCGGTTAACTATAGCCTGGCTATGAGTAACCCACTTTTTCCCAAAATAATCTTGAGTTTGGTTGCATGTCATTTGTCACACTAACTTGAGATATGTATTTATGAGATAATACTTGTGAGATATTCCATCATGTAAGTAAGTCAACAGTGAGTACAAGGCGTTTGGTTTTTGACATGTTCTAAATGACTAGTGTATTCTTGGGCTATGGCTATCACTTTTAGCCTTGATGTCAGGGCTGTGTTTGGACGGCTATTAGATGTTGTCTTTAAATGCAAAATTGCTTGCTGGGTGTTGTCTTTGATTCAGCTATAAAGTAGCTCTACAGAATTAATTTGGTAATTGATGAAGTGTGCAACATCAACACTGGTATTGAACCGAATTGTGTCAACGCTGAACTCACTCGAGCTGAATATGTTCTGTAGAGTTGCTTTACAGTTGAGATGACTTTGATGATGTCAACACTGAACCAGTATTGCAGTACAGAAATCCTCTGAAAATCACCTAACAGAAAACTGTTTCTCCGCAGAGGTCAGCGAGGCAACCAACACTCTAACTCCAGGCACCATGGGTCTGAGCACCCGCTACAGCCCTCAGTTCACCCTGCAGCACGTCCCCGATTACCGGCAGAACGTCTATATCCCCGGCAGCACCGCCACCCTGACCTCCAACCAACAGCAACCCCAGCAGGCCCTGCCACCGCCGCAGGCCGTTGCAGCCGCCCAACCCGAGCCGCCCAAGGCCGCCCAGACGCCCGCCAGCAAGAAGAAATCCACCAAGAAGGAGAAGAAGTAGAGGCACGCTAGATACGTAGGGAGTTTAGGGAGGTTGAAATAGCTGGATGACTCCATTCTGTGCTGTTCTGAGGTTTGCCGGAAACGTGTAACTATTTAGAAAAAGAAACGTTTACACGTAAACCCACTTTTCAGATTTCACACATGCATTATTTTCCTGCTCAAGTACTGTAAAATCCTTTGATCCCTTTGGACTTTCGGATGTTTTTCATAATTTCATGCTCACATTTGCCAACTTTATGCGACACTATATTCCTGCTTATATCTAGCCATTAATGTATTTACCACAGTACCGTGATCATGTTAAACCTTCTGGACAGAAAGAAGAAATGTATTAATGTAACTTTCTATCAATCAGTCAATCAATCAATGAAGTTCTTGTTTAAAGACACAGTGTCCGTTGCTGCATTTCCTGACATGCTCAGTAGGATGATGCAGTGTTTGTAAAATGCATCATGATTCTTATTGGTTTTATTGTTCACTAAAATACCACTATGGAGTTTTTAAAAGTGATTCTTTTAGGAGACGTGTTGGTGTAGATCAGGTGATTATAGCTGCATGCTGTTTGTTTTGCGCCGTAGATAATCGCCCCGTCACCTGACGTCTACAACCAACCACCCGTCTGCAACCGTCTTGAGGAGGAGGTGAGCAGTTAAATGCTCCTCTTTTAGTGTATTTTCTTTGAACTATGGATTCCCCTGTGTATCACTGAGCCAGAGTTTGGTGTTTTTTTTTAACGTTAATATGAATGTTTTTGGAGCAATAGTGACATCCGAGCCATAACGAGAGCGTTGTGAAACCAGTTTACCTGTAAGTCCACGAGCATCTGCAGTGGCATATCGTCCTTAGTATTCAGTATTTCCAGGTTATCCTGAAGCGTTGACGCTCTTTCAGTGCCGGTCGTGATTAGATTTGTTAGTAATGGTACTCGCTGTGAGTATCTGCTGTTTTGATGGTGACAAAACCTCCAGGCAATGCGAAAGGCTGACATGTACCAACAATTTCCTGATGCAAAGGCTGACCTTTCATTGTGGTCATTGGCAACAAGCTCAGTGAACAATAGATTTCTATATGAAAGGATTTCAATTCAATGATATGCTGTTTGTTTTAGAAGGCAAATTGTGTTCACCGAAACGTACAAGCACATGTGAAATCCATTAAAGAGTCAGAGTAGAACTTTTTGAAAGCTGGTGTTATAGACGATACTTGTACAAATAATCCGTCCAAATGCTGATTACGGTTCCCTTTCCCATTGGCGTGATGTTTCTTTGTAAATAGAAATCAGCCCTTAAAAACACACATACCCCTTTTCAGATAATCAACTCAAGAGGTATGGCTTACTACTGGAATGTCATTTTATTTTTTAAGAAAAAAAGATAAAAAATATTAAAATGGAGTAAAAGAGAAAAAAAAGAGGAACAAAGACGTGACACTCTGTTATCAATGTAGTTCTTTAGTACTATGAACGCCAACTAACGCACCTGTAAATAAAGAGTTTAACTTTTACGTATGAAAATTAAATAGACACGCTCTTAGTTTAGAAGTTGTGATGTTATGCATATATTTTTGTGTTCATTTTTCCTGTCTGTCACAGTTTTCCACGAAAAGACACAACGGAGGATGAATAGACCTTGCTGCCTCTGTTTATTCATTTGGTGATCTCTGTTGTGCTTACATGTGAGAATGCTTCTTAATGTCTATATGAAGAATCCGAATAGGTTTGTGTCGCGCGCGTGTGTCTGCTGATGCTGTAATCCTGCTGTAACATTGCTGATAAGACGCTTTGATTCCCCGCTCCCGTGTGCTACTTGCATTTTATATGCTAATATTTATATTTCTGTTTTGTTTTATTTTTCTTCTTTCCTGAACACTGACATTTCAAATAAAAAGTTCTCAAATTATTTGGTTCACTGTTTTTTTTCAGGTGGAGAATGTGCATTAATGCACAATAACACAATGTATTAACAGTTGTTGAAAATGAAATGCATGTGTATTTCCAGTAACACTTTACAAGCAGGTTTTCATTAGTAAACATGAAGTGCCCTTGTACTGCATTTATTAATCTGTGTTTGTTTCAAGCGAGCGCAGGTTTCGTCTGGCTGGTGAGCGGTAACTGGTAGAGGGACTGCTGGTGCACAAGTAGTAAGTTGTAGATGAAAAGTGATTGATTGAAATCGTAGTAATGATCTGAGATGTGTAGAGCAGTGGTTCCCAACCACGTTCCTGGAGGCCCATCAACAGTGCACATTTGGCATGTCTCCTCAAACACACCTGATTCAGGTCATCAGCTCTTTAGTAATGACTCCAAAACCTGATGTGGGTGTCGAGACAAAGGAGACGTGCAAAATGTGCACTTTTGGTGGGCCTCCAGAAAACCAGTGGCCTACACTCTTTCATAGATGTGAAGTTTAAAAACAGTACATTTAAAGGTTGTCTTCAATGCATTACTTTAGTGTCAAAACATTTAAACATAGGCTATAGCCGAAAATCAGGAGCATTGTAAATGAAAAGTTACTACAGGCTAGACAAAAACAGCTGACTGTCGTGTTTTCTTTTGGTTTTCAGTATGTTTTACAAGAAATTTGAAAAAGAAAATGGAGTGCTCTCCGGTAACTTACGGTGTCGGTTTCCGCGCTTTACCCGAGGAAAAATGAGCCACGTGTCGACTTTGAAACAGAGTAGATTTGAAATGATATGTATCTGGTTAAATGACTAGCTTTTGGCGTGAACGTGTATTTGAATGCAAACAATGATTTGATACTAGAATTCAGCGCGTGCGGTAACGTTAGGCTACAGCAAAAGAAAAGAAAAGTCTTTGCGGAAAGTATCTCCGCACAGCCGTACGGAACGGCTCGCCGTTAAAGCTGTAATCCGTTAACATAAGTACGGGAGAAAGGGAAAAAACTGCAAACGGAGTATGTATGTGTGAAACGGGCGTGAGTGTTGTGGACGGGTCCAGGTCACATCGCCGAATGTGCTGTTTAGCCCGACAAAGCAATCAATCCGGAGAATACGGTGTTCGCACCGGACGCGAATGAAGCGAGAAGCGCGTGATTACATGTCAATGCAAGCACGTGCAGAGACATTCAGCGGCGTTAATCAGTACATGAATGTTGGTGCACTTGAACTTGAAAAACGGTGCGTTTCCGCGGTCGAAACAGCATTTATTTGAGTGTTGTTTCATGTTTATTTGATGCTTATCAATCAACTATGTGAAAGAGACGCTCGGTTCACGTGCAGCTTGAACTTAAGTTGAATTTGAAACAAGAAATACCGTTTTGTGGCTGTTTAATGTGTCGTGATCGCTGTAGCGCCTCAGTTGAAGCTGGCCCTAAATCGGGCGTTTGTTACTTGATAAGCATGAAATGAACAGTAAAAACATGTCGATTCAACCGCGGAGAGACAGCAGTAAGTTACATACAAGTATATGGCAAGTCCACCGACGTTACCTGAACTGTCCTGACTGCTTTGTTAGCCTCCACGCTCCACTGCACGCAGACTGTTTTTCTGTGGACCTATGAGTTTGATTGAGTGGCAGGCGATCTGACCAATCACGTGGCGTGGCAATGAAAGCATAGACCCACGGGAAAAGAGGGAGGAGCGAACAGGAAGCAGCCTTCGGCCATGTGCGTGTAGCAGTGGAGAGTGGCAGAGAAACAACGGGAATGTACAGAAAACGTGTGGAAAGTGAGAAAAAGGTGGCAGAAGATGAGGATAGTGATGATAGTGAGGTGCGTTACCGGTGTCGTTGCTCGGTGGAGTCGCACAAAGAGTCGCCTTGTCTTTACACTCGCCGGTCTTCACACGAGACGGCTGAACGCTTCCGCTGACGCTTCCGCGCCAGCGCGCGCACGCGTCCTACATACCTACATTCCACACACTGAGTGAAAACACCTGTGAGCTCTTCTCATTACCACAACAAACCCACCAATGGCATCCAGTGCAGCACAACCACATGATCTTACATTCACATATCCACGGTTCTATTCTAAACAAAAAACACATTTCCCTAATGACACTATACATGACTACCAAACCCACAGTCACTCACCTACTAGCAAGTATGCAATGCAACACAACTGATACTCACCAAACCACTTACAGCTCACACTTTTCATGTTTCTTACTTTACACAGTAATGTTACTATAAAGTGTTCTTGCATTTCCTCCTATCTCACCTTACAATTGGAAACCTATATAGGACATAGCTGTCTCTTCATTCACATACTGTATACTACCTACACAGACACACCCACAACTGTACACATAGGTGCGCTGAAGAACACGGATTATCTCTTCATCACGGCACCTGTTAGTGGATGACATGACACATTAGACAGCAAATAAACAAAGTTCTCCTCAAAGTTCATGTGTTACAAGAAGGAACAATGGCCAGCATTACGATTTCAGCAAGTCTTGTGACGATTTGACAAATTGTGATGGATACACACCTGGGTCAAAGCATCTCCAAACCTGCAGCTCTTGTGGGGTGTTCCCGGTCTGCAGTGGTCAACATCTGTCCAAATTCCAAGGAAAGAACAGTGGTCAACCGCCGACATTACACACCTTTACATGCACACTTTTTTTGTCATCATTAACATTAAAATAATTCTGACTGAAACATTTGCTGGACTGTTTTAAAACGTGCCAACACACTTCATCTTACAATGTGATAACAACAAATCCACGCCAAAGTTCATGTTTATAACTACTCTTTGACATGGAAAAGTGCTTATCATCAGGTGACAGGTCAGGGTCTCAGCAGACTTTTCCTTGTGTCCCGGTATCCTGATGCAGGTATTTGGAAATCTATAAGCAGTAGTAGCCGAATAATAATTAGGCTATAGTCAGTTAATTATAGTTAAACGCAACGTTTTTCATTTCAAAAGCATTTCTACATTATTTTCATATTTCTAACAAACCTAATTCCAAGCCAAAATAACAAAATCGTAAATGGTCAAAAACAACACAAAAAACCTTCAATAAATATAATTTTATCATATATAATTATATATATAATTTATTTTATTTATTATAAAATAAATTAGTATTATTATTCAATTATTATAACAAAATAAAAAAAGGTTTTCTAATAATGATGATAATAATAATTGGACTTGCCACTATGCAAATTCAAACATTTTACTCTTTTCCTGAATGCTTCAATAACACTCCTTCTATTACAAATAATGGCTATTGCGGTGTCTGGGATAGCCTATCAATCAACATATGGCATAATATTTGGAATGACTTATCACGAGACAAAACTTTTTCTTTTACTCTCATAGCATCGCTTCATGGAAGCGCCATCATCTCGCAATCGTTTTATAGTGACATTTACTAAATACCGCAAAGGCTTTGGACAAATCTGTAACAGAAACGCGCCTACTCTCACACGCACAGTCTCATGCAAAGACAAATATTCTACGTTACTGCATGAAAACATTTTAACAATCAAAACAATACAGCATCACTGTCTTTAGCTATGTCTTTTAACTATTATAGTATCTTGAAGAACCAAAACATTAACTTTACCTATTGGCTGTTCACATCAGGTCAGCTGTCACTTCCTTCGCACGAGGCCCTGTGAGGTCGCACACTCGGCACAGCCCTTGCGACGGTACTGATCCCACTCCTGTCAAACCCATTACAATTTCATTCCGCTTGCCCATTTTTATTCCAATTGAGCTGTTTATATGGAGCATTTGCATTCGGATTGTACTATTCAACCAATCACAATGCTCCATGTAAACGCACCTATGATGCACATGTGGAGAGAAATATAGTCCCATCAAACAGACGAACTACTGTAGCTCAAATTCGTGTCACCATACACAGGATGTCACAGTTTCTTGCATATACCACCTACCAAAGCATTGTCACAGTCCATGTACACCCTTTCATGGAAACGGTAGGCTATTCCTTGGTGGCCTCTTTCAGCAGGATAACATGCCCTGCCACAAAGCAAAAATAGTTCAGGAATGGTTTGAGGAGCACAACAACAAAGTTGAGGTAACCAAATTCACCACAAAATTCACCACATCTCAATCCAATCGAGCGTCTGTGGGATGTGCTGAACAAACAACTCCCATCCACGGAGGCCCCACTTCACAACTTACAGCACTTAAAGGATCTGCTGCTAACATCTTTGAGCCAGATACCACAGCACACCTTCAGGAGTCTAGTACAGTCCATGCCTCCACAGGTCAGGGCTGTTTCGGCAGCAAAAGGGAGACCAACACAGTATTAGGAAGGTGGTCATTATGACATTTTATATATATATAATTTGTATGTATGTCAACTATATATATATATATACTTGACATACATACAAATTCACAAATTTCTTTTTTTCTGATTCTCAGGAACTGTCATGTTAAATAGTATCACTATAAAGCAATGTAAAGGCAGACTAATAGATTAATAGACAGTATATTTTACAAATTCCAGTTATTGGTAAAACGGATCACTTGAAAATAAATAACTATTCATTTCTCACTGTACACTGCTATGGTGGAGCCGTTGCTTAGCCTATATCTGCACTTTACCACAGCACCCTCAGTGGTTTGATTCTGGAACCGGGACTGCTCCAGTCAACCAGTAATGACAAATCATTTGGCTCTTGGTTCAGCATTCTCAGCTCTATTTTAGTCAAACTGACACGAAACAATCTTCTCATTCAGGACCACAGAGACTTTCTTTTTCCTCAAAGGTTCACTCTCTGCTTCTTTTGCCAAAACTGCACCAGTGCTTTAACAGCTGTGCCATTTCACAACAAATGAAAGACTATCACCAGGTTTCCAACTGGTGATCCGGGTCAGGACCTGATGTAGGACAGGTCCACAGTGGTTGGGGTCAGAGGTCAAAGGCATTTCACAACACTCAGCCTGATTAAGGTAATGCCAGGATTTCAGCCTGAGACAATTAACAGATGGCAATAAAAACATTGTTTTTTGAAATGTGCTTCATTTTCTCTGCCCCTGTCATGTAACCCTAGGGGGAAATCATTCTGTTGTTGACCACAAAAAGAAAACACAAGGAAGCCCATCTGTTCACCCAACACACACACACACACACACACACACACACACACACACACACACACACACACACACACACACACACACACACACACACACACACACACACACACACACACACACACACACACACACACACACACACACACACACACACAGCATCAGCACTCTTATAAAAAAAATCTTTTCCACTTCAGCTGGCGTTACCATAGAAACCCTTTCCTGTTCCAAGACAGCACACACACACACACACACACACACACACACACACACACACACACACACACACACACACACTCTTATAAAAAAATCTTTTCCACAGACATGTGGAACAGGGAAGATGTGGAGGAAGGACAGGAACACACAGATCGGAAAAAAAGGACACTTGAAGCTTCTTCTGAAGAATTATTGGAAATGCAAATCCTCTTTTTAGCAGTATTAACACTACTTGCATAACAAAGTTGATTAAAATGTCTATAATCTACACTTCAAATGTGTTTAACTGGCATGACCCCCTCTTTTCAGTCTTCAAATTAAACAGCCTGGTTTTCTTACCTTCAAAGTCAACATGTGTTAAACTCTTTTCACTTTCTTAAAACATGTTCCTAGTCTTATAGTGAACGGTTCATCAATGCACCTTATTCAACCATTCATGAAAATGTAAGAACTCGCTTTAAGACCAATTATAAGTTAACTCAACCTTCCTCATGTGCATCTGAACTGTTTGTTGAAAATGAAGGCTTTGACTCTAACTTTAAGAAAACACTTTGTACAGCTGTAATAAAGCATACAATTCACCACATTTAGCTGCTCACCTTTTCTCCCCAACTTCATTGTGTATGTACTACTTTTGTACATACACACATAAGTGTATAAACTAACATCAATACTTACACACTTTAACTGAAAAATAAGGCCATAACACTTTATTCTACAGTGTCCTTGTTACATATTTTACATGTCCTTATGTCCATGTACCAAAATCTCAATCCTACCCTAACCTTAAGTACATGTTGTTAATTATTATTAATTACAACTTAAATATGTAACAGTGAAACCTTCAAATAAAGCATAACCAAAACTTTTCACATATGTACACATCCTCATAATTCCCCTTTGACCAAACACAAAATTCAAGATATTGTGGGTATCAGTTCCTCCAATAGTTCGGTGCATGTGTGACGCATTTTTGTAGGCGAAAACACAGAAACGAGTTAGCATTTTAGCACTTTTAAAAGTCCCTGTTTTTAATTTCAATAAACAGCATTAGGCTGTGAATGCAAATATTTTATAAATACATTTCATATTTTATATGAAAATAATCTTACATTAAAGTTGACTTATTTACTTCTTTCTTATTGCACGTTTTCTACATGAATCTGCCTTTGAAAATGACTTGTTTTTAATTTCAATAAACAGCATTAGGCTGTGAATGTTATGCACATAGAACTGTAATGTCTAAAGAGCAGGTACAATTCAGGATTGTCTGTGATGACTGGAATTCTACATTCTACAGTCCTGAACAGCATCTGGAGAACAGATTAAGGTCTGTAAAAACAACGATATTAACGTCAGAGAGAGAGAGAGAGAGAGAGAGAGAGAGAGAGAGAGAGAGAGAGAGAGAGAGAGAGAGAGAGAGAAAAAGAGAGAGTAAACAGATCGCTTGATTTACATCACGTCCGAGTGGAACAGCGAGTTCACTGCGCTGAGACACAAACAGAGAAAGTGACAACGAGAAGTGCGAGTGTGTGAAAGTGTGACGCCCGGACTGCATTAGACACGCAGACTCACACTGCAGCGCCATGGCGACAGGTGTTGTCAAGGCAATGAAGCAGCTGCTTAGGATATTCTGGGATGTTGCCCTCAAACTGTTTCCTAAATGGTTTGCTATGGAATTGTGAGGAATGCTACAAACAACCAAATCACAGAGGATATGATGATACTGTGACCAGTCAAGCTTCATTCTCTCTTCGACATAAACACACATTAACACAGCCTCCACATTACTTACAACGATATGACCTTTTAAAAGAGCCCTAAACAAACTATTCTCTCTCTCTCTCTCTCTCTCTCTCTCTCTCTCTCTCTCTCTCTCTCTCTCTGTCTCTCTCTCTCTCTCTCTCTCTCTCTCAAACACACAGTGTAATCATAATGTATTGGGTACATTTGGTGCTTTTTCAAATGGCTACACTCTACCAAAATGCTGGGTAAAAACAATCCAAGTTGGGTTGAAAATGAACTAACCCCAACAATACGGTTGTCTTAAGCAAACATTTAACCCAACGCAGGGTTAAAATAACCCAATTACTGGGTTAGTCCATTTTCAACCCAACTGATTGTTTTTACCCAGCATTTTTATTCTTTAATGATTTTAATAATTGGTTACTCATTATCATGGATCACAAATTTTTACCATTTCAATATCATATTTTCTGTCAAAAGTGTCTTGTATAGCTGAAAATCATGATTTCTTGTTCTAATTAGTCAAAGTGTAATCAAAACTTTTCCCTTAAACTCACCCATACCACCACACCTGTCCCTAACTTTGCCCTTAAACTCACCCATACCACACCTGTCCCTAACTCTACCCTTAAACTCACCCATACCACCACACCTGTCCCTAACTTTACCCTTAAACTCACCCATACCACCACACCTGTCCCTAACTTTGCCCTTAAACTCACCCATACCACCACACCTGTCCCTAACTCTGCCCTTAAACTCACCCATACCACCACACCTGTCCCTAACTTTACCCTTAAACTCACCCACACCACCACACCTGTCCCTAACGTTTTAAACTCACCCATACCACCACATCTGTCCCTAACTTTGCCTTAAACTCACCCACACCACCACACCTGTCCCTAACTTTGCCCTTAAACTCACCCACACCACCACACCTGTCCCTAACTTTGCCCTTAAACTCACCCACACCACCACACCTGTCCCTAACTTTGCCCTTAAACTCACCCACACCACCACACCTGTCCCTAACTTTGCCCTTAAACTCACCCATACCACCACACCTGTCCCTAACTTTGCCCTTAAAGTCACCCATACCACCACATCTGTCCCTAACTTTGCCACCCTCCACCACACCTGTCCTAACTTTACCCTTAAACTCACCCACACCACCACATCTGTCCCTAACTTTACCCTTAAAGTCACCCACACCACCACACCTGTCCCTAACTTTACCCTTAAAGTCACCCATACCACCACACCTGTCCCTAACTTTGCCCTTAAACTCACCCACACCACCACACCTGTCCCTAACTTTACCCTTAAAGTCACCCACACCACCACACCTGTCCCTAACTTTACCCTTAAAGTCACCCACACCACCACACCTGTCCCTAACTTTACCCTTAAACTCACCACACCACATCTGTCCCTAACTTTACCCTTAAACTCACCCACACCACCACACCTGTCCCTAACTTTACCCTTAAACTCACCCACACCACCACACCTGTCCCTAACTTTGCCCTTAAACTCACCCACACCACCACACCTGTCCCTAACTCTTACCCTTAAACTCACCCATACCACCACATCTGTCCTAACTTTACCCTTAAACTCACCCACACCACCACATCTGTCCCTAACTTTACCCTTAAACTCACCCACACCACCACATCTGTCCCTAACTTTACCCTTAAAGTCACCCACACCACCACACCTGTCCTAACTTTGCCTTAAACTCACCCATACCACCACACCTGTCCCTAACTTTGCCCTTAAACTCACCCATACCACCACACCTGTCCCTAACTTTACCCTTAAGTCACCCACACCACCACACCTGTCCTAACTTTACCCTTAAAGTCACCCACACCACCACACCTGTCCCTAACTTTGCCCTTAAAGTCACCCATACCACCACACCTGTCCCTAACCAACCTTAAACTCACCCATACCACCACACCTGTCCCTAACTCTGCCCTTAAACTCACCCACACCACCACACCTGTCCCTAACTTTACCCTTAAAGTCACCCACACCACCACATCTGTCCCTAACTTTACCCTTAAACTCAACACCACCACACCTGTCTAACTTTGCCCTTAAACTCACCCATACCACCACACCTGTCCTAACTTTACCCTTAAAGTCACCCACACCACCACATCTGTCCCTAACTTTGCCCTTAAACTCACATAACCACACCTGTCCCTAACTTTGCCCTTAAACTCAAAACCACATCTGTCCCTAACTTTTTAAACTCACCCATACCACCACACCTGTCCCTAACCCAACCCTTAAACTCACCCACACCACCACACCTGTCCCTAACTTTGTGTAAAGTCACCCACACCAACACCTGTCCCTAACTTTGTGTGTAAGTCACCCATACCACCACACCTGTCCCTAACTTTGTTAAACTCACCCATACCACCACACCTGTCCTAACTTTGTGTAAGTCACCCATACCACCACACCTGTCCCTAACTTTGCCCTTAAACTCACCCACACCACCACACCTGTCCCTAACTTTGCTTAAACTCACCACACCACCACATCTGTCCCTAACTTTACCCTTAAAGTCACCCACATCACCACATCTGTCCCTAACTTTGCCCTTAAACTCACCCACACCACCACACCTGTTAACTTTACCCTTAAAGTCACCCACACCACCACACCTGTCTCCTAACTTTACCCTTAAAGTCACCCATACCACCACACCTGTCCCTAACCCAACCCTTAAACTCACCCATACACCACATGTCCCTAACTCTACCCTTAAACTCAACACCACCACACCTGTCCCTAACTTTACCCTTAAAGTCACCCACACCACCACATCTGTTAACTTTACCCTTAAACTCACCCACACCACCACACCTGTCCTAACTTTATATAAACTCACCCATACCACCACACCTGTCCTATACTTTACCCTTATAAGTCACCCACACCACCACATCTGTCCCTATATAAACTCACCCATACCACCACACCTGTCCCTAACACATATACATATATAAACTCACCCATACCACACAAACATTAAACTCACCCATACCACACACCTGTCCCTAACTTATATAAAAAACACACCCACCACACCCTGTGTGTGTCTTTGTGTGTGTGTCACCCACCCCACCACACCTGTAATGTTTTTACCTTAAACTCTTACCACCACCACTGTCCTATATATATATATAACTCACCCCATATACCACACCTGTCCCTAACTTTGCTAAACTAACCCACACCACACCTGTCACCACATATATATAACTCACTTACACCACCACCACCACACCCTGGATAAACTCACCAACCCACACCACCACACCTGTCCCTAACTCTACCCTTAAACTCACCCACACCACCACACCTGTCCCTAACTTTACCCCTGTATCCCTTTAACATCAGCAGTGCTTTGTAATACAAATTGAACACAATAAGTATACTGTTCATATTTTTTGATGTAAGCACATAATAGTTAAGGCCACCTAATATAAAGTGGGACCACGTCTTTTAATCATGATTTCATGCATGTGCTTTTAGCATTTATGCTAGCAAGTGAACTTTTTGCCTAACAAGGTTAAAAGTGTCAATCCTGTTGCTGTCACACTCTGTTACCAAGGTAGAGAAACAAAGTTGACAGTATGTAACAGAAATGACAGTAACAGAGTTGACAAACAATACTATAAACACATTTTTTTTTTCAATTTTTTGAGTTTGTTTTACCCTTACAACAAAAAAACCCTAAAATAACTTAAAATTTTAATATGTTTTCAATAAGATACTGGAAAGAAAAATATAAGTTAGTGAACTTTTTGAAATGCAAAATCTATCTCCAATTATTGAATCACTCATACACATATACTGTGTGTGTGTGTGTGTGTGTGTGTGTGTGTGTGTGTGTGTGTGTGTGTGTGTGTGTGTGTGTGTGTGTGTGTGGACTGGTAATCCTACGGTATGGGGACAAAATGTCCCCACAAAGATGGCAATATCCAAATTTTTGTCCTTGTGGGGACATTTTTTGGTCCCCATGAGGAAAACATCTTATAACATCACACTAAGTGATGTTTTTGAAAAAGTAAAAACACACACACACACATGCAGCATGTCTCCTGTGATGGGTAGGTTTAGGTTAGGGGCAGTGTAGGGGATAGAAAATACGGTTTGTACAGTATAAAATGCATTACGCCTATGGAATGTCCCCATAAAACATGGAAACACAACATGTGTGTGTGTGTGTGTGTGTGTGTGTGTGTGTGTGTGTGTGCGTCGTGTATGTATATATGTATATATATATATATATACACATATACACATATATATATACACATATACACACATATATATATATATACATATATATACAAACTACAAATATACAATTTATGTTAAATTGTTGCACATTAAGTAACATCAACTACAAAGTTTTACTAAACACATGTTTTTACAGAGTGTAAACACTGATGCCGCTGGTCATGCTGAAATGACACACAGCAGCTGTAAATCATGTGCTCTCAACATTACCAAATCTGTCAACAACAAACTCATTACAGCTGATAATAAACATTGCTGGACCGGTTTAGATTTTCACATTTAAAATAGAACCTTGATGACATTCTGTCAGGTCAAACATCAGGATGGGAATATTCTAGGAAGGACACAGTCCATGATACAGAGTAATGGACATATTGATGCGGATGTTCATTTAGAGGCTGTGTAAACACAATGACTTTAATGGGATGGGGAATGTGTATGATGGAGGAGATGTGCCCTGAATTAAAGAGGGTTTTGTGGTTGTGCTGGTTATTTTGGACTGAGTGTGTGTGCGCGTGCGTGAGAGAGAGAGTTCTTCTCAGATGAACTCTGACAGTGACTGAACACAGTCCAGCAACAAAAGCTTCCTTTAATAACAGCAGGATGTCAAACTGCAAAGAAAATTCCTTCACAGTGTCGAGTCACCAACATCTACTGCCCTACTTTACCCACAATTCCTCTGCCAACAATCCCTCCCTCTGAGCCTGTCCGGAAAGATTAAAGAACTGAGGGAGAGCGAGCGAGATGAAAAGGCTCATTTGAGTTCATCCTATCTAAATAACTCTTGAACTGCTTCAGCTCATTTCATATAGAGGTAACACTCTCTGTAATGTTATACCAAGTATATAGTGAGTGCACTATGAGTCAGATCAAGCTTGGCCACAAATGCATGCTGGGTAACCATTGGTGCCACAATATTACTGCAAAAAAAGTAAGCAGCTATGCCATTAAACATAACCACAGTCCCTCCCAACCACAAAGACAATATGAAGGAAAATCTGTATTTAGAACAATGACTGAGAGGTAAAGTGTGTCTAGGATCATAAATAAAGAGGGTGTAACAGTGACTCAACCCTTACAGAACTCACACACACTCGCGACAATGAACAGTCATTCACACTGATCTAAAAAGGGTTTTGAGCATTTTCCGATGGGAGATGATGTAACCGTTAGAGGATTTTCTCCCTTAGTCAAGTCTTGTGCAAAAGAGCCTGTGTGTAATAACTGAAGGAAGTTAGTTCATCGCACTGTCTGATCGTTGCAATGGTCCTTCAGGTCTCTCACTGACCTTTCATGGAAAACTAATAACATTCATAATTCCTCCTCCGGTCCACACAGAACATTTATTGAAATTAACCTGCACAAACAACTTGTTCACAAATCTTCATTTTATGACTGATCATAAAATAAAAACCTTTGAAAACAAGACCAGAGAAGTCTGTCCAGCACATCAAACAATTCTTTTCAGTTGAGAATTCATGAGTTCATTTCTGATTGTGAATAGAGATCTTTCACACACTTTTAGGACAGAAGAATCAATGTGTCTTTATCAGTCTGTCAAAGGTCACTGGTTACTCACATGACACTTCATGTCCTCGGGCGACTGACCTCTGCTTCAGAAGACCTGCAGTCGGACGACGCTCACAGCTTCATGGACATAAAGACACACGTTTTATACTGATTTCTTTCACACACACACAAACCTTGGTTCACGGTGGTCAGATCAGCAGACAGACAGAGCCTGGGGGAGCAACATGAGGCGCGCACACACACACACACACACACACACACACACACACACACACACACACACACACACACACACACACACACACACACACACACACACACACACACACACAACCTATATTATCTTGGACAACAGAGGACATGAAAAACTGATGTACAATTCAGTTATTTTATTTTACTTTATTTTAGTAAACAAGTATCTCCACTTGTTCACAAAGGCTGCATTTATTTGATCAGAAATACAGTAAAACACTAATATTATGAAATATTATTACAATTTAAAATATCAGTTTTCTTATATTTTTATATTTTCAGCATCCTTATGAATATGAATATGATGATTTGATGATTTGAGGCTCAAGACACATTAATTATCATCATCAATGTTGAAAACAGTTGTGCTGCTTCATGTTTTTATAGAAACTGTGATACATTTTTCTGGATTCTTTGATGAACGGAAGGTTCAAATGAACAGCATTTCTTTAAAAATATCAATATTTTGTTATTATAATTCAAATTACTTTCTTTACTCCCACTTTTGATCAATTAAATGCTCTTTCCTGTTCTCTCTCTCTCTCTCTCTCTCTCTCTCTCTCTCTCTCTGGACAGGCAGACTCAAGAATCAAGCACTTGATGGCAATTTTGACAATATTTTGTACTAAACATATTAAAAGTCAACATTAAGGACAACTAACTAATGAAAGAAACCTAACAACAAAAGCAATGATAGAGATGTTCTCTTTCTTTGTGAAGGACTGATTTAGGTCAGATGTTCAGGTCATCTCTCTCATCTCGCTCATCATCTCAAACAGAATGAGACCGTGAGGGAAGGAGAACACCCAGACATCAGGACCGGATGAACTTTGACTAATGTCTAAATGTCTGAGTGCTGGATATTCTCAAGGCTGTACATTTTCCCTGCACACATTTTGTAGCGGCTCCGTGTTGGTCACGTAAATTAGCTGCACTGAACTACAGAAAGCTGCTTGGTTTGAAAATCAATTATTTGGGAGCTGTGCTTCATCATTTCACTAATTTATTCTTTAGGCATATTTTTTTTTTTGGTTTTCTTGGCTGAACACACTGTATGTCTATTCATCTTCTCCCATTTTCATTGTCAAATGGATTATGTCCTGCAACTATAATTTATTAGCATCAAGTAATTGTGACATCACCTTAGGCCAGTTTGAGAGAAAGAAACAAATCCATCAGACACACACACACACACACACACACACAGGAGAGTTTGTAAGGCAAGTCAATTTAACATGTAATCCTTAAAACATACTAGTATCCATTTCATGCTACTTTTACTTATTTTTTTAGATATTAGTATATATTCCACACACACACACACACACACACACACACACACACACACACACACACACACACACACACACACACACACACACTCTCTCTCTCTCTCTGTCTCTGTCTCTCATCAGAACAAAAGCTTTTATCTTTTACAAGCTCTAATCTGTCCATCATGTTTCTCTTTCTCTCATCCTCTTTTCACTTCACATATGGAATTAAGTACAATCTACTTAACTAAGTTTAGTACAATTTAACAAAGCAAATAATTAACTTAAACTTGGCCAGTTACAGTTTGTTCAGTAATTTCTACTTAGTTGAAGTTTACTTTCCAATACTCTGTACATTTTACTCAAACAATATAACACTGAATTAAGCCATGCTTTTAAAGTGTATGCTTTACTTAGAACAGCTAAGTAAATAATACAGTACATATTGTGTAGAAAACATAAGTAATGTGATACCCACCCAAACAAAGAGCTCTCAATACTTGGTACACCACACAATAACGGTAACATTTGTTGGATCATTTTCAAATGACATTTGGAGTAGAAAATGAGCTCCAGATTTCACAAAACAGCAAGTTACTAAAACTATCAATAAAAGCAATGGTAAAACACCTCACAATGGGAACACCAGAATCAGAAAATTGAGTAGGTTTTACTTAATTTTATAACTTTGGTATTTATAATGAGTAACAATATAATGAGCCAAATTAAGTAATAATATTTAATTTACTTTGTTTTTAAATACTTGCCTGAACTACTTATTCAGGTAGAATTTGTTTTTTTTCTGTACAATTTACTTCTTTGAAAAATGTAACATTTTTATACATTTTTAAAGATACTAACACTTATTTATTAGATAGGCCACTAATATCTTATTCCAATAGTGTCTAGTATTTAATTAAACTTTACTCTATAAGAACAATTAGAATTAGTAATTTCATTTGGTTACTGACTTTTTAGACAAAAGATATCCTGAACTTATTTGGTAGTACTTTTTACATTTCTGCTTGGTAAATATAAGTACAAGTAGCATAGACATGGATACTAGTATGTTTTAAGGATGAAATGTTACAACAGCTTGCCATAGAGTTTGGAAACACTTTCTTCATCATCAACTTGCCTATTCTTTTTATAACACATTCTCTCTCTCTCTTCTCTACTGTGTCTGTGTCTCTTTTCCTGTTCTCTCTCTCTCTCTCTCTCTCTCTCTCTCTCTCTCTCTCTCTCTCTCTCTCTGGACAGGCAGACTCAAGAATCAAGCACTTGATGGCAATTTTGACAATATTTTGTACTAAACATATTAAAAGCACATACACTTCAATTTACTTTGAGAGATGCATATCTTATTTTGCATAGTTTAATCCAAATTCAAAGCTAAAGTCTTAATGAAGACTGGCGAATTAGACATCCATCCTTCACTGTCTCTGACTTCACCTTCCAGAAACATGCACATACTCTCCCACAACCACTCCACTACCTGGAGACCGCAGTGACACTGAGCCAGCCAATCAGCTGCCTGAGAACTCAGGCCCTGTCGTCCGATTGGCCGGCCTCTCCAGAGCTCATTACAGCATCAATGCGGCTGTCATTGTGCCGCCTGGCCACGGCCGAGCCAATTACTCGCCAAGAGTCTGTCCTGAAGAACACAAACAACCAGATAATGAAGCAAAGCAGAGGGAGAAATATAACAAGTAACGCGAAACACTGACATCCTGAAGGGCTCCAGACGTTAAGAGTGTCTTCTGATTTTCTGAAGAGGATCTGTAATGAGAAACACACACGAACAAAGAGTTCTACGCCTTTATGCTTAAACAATGTGTTTAAATGGAAACAAATGTGCAGTGTGAAAACACACACACACACACACACACACACACACACACACACACACACACACACACACACACACACACACACACACACACACACACACACACACACACACACACACACACACACACACACACACACACACACACACACACACACACACACACACACACACACACACACACACACACACACACACACACACACACTCTCTCTCTCTCTCTCTGTCTCTCTCTCTCATCAAGAACAATGGAAAGCTTTTATCTTTTTAACAGCTCTAATCTGTCCATCATGTTTCTCTTTCTCTCATCCTCTTTCACTTCACTTTCTGTCTATCTTAAAATCTATGTTTCTAGTTGTTTTTGTTTTCTGAAGGAAATTTGAGTTGTTGGCTCAATCTTTTTTTTAGTAAATGTTATGCATGTCATTCTTAATAGTTTTTAAGGTTTCATTTAACTTTGAAATAAAGTTAACATTATTTAACTACATACGTTGACATTAAATAAACTATCTCTACAGCATCTCTTAATCTTTCTTTTTTACTTATACATGGTTAAAATCAAACATTAACATAGTTAATACACTGTGAACTAACATGAACGAATAATGAAGGTCGAATAACTAACATTTACAAAGGTCAACAGTTAATTTTAACTAATGCATTAATGTTATGCAAAAATATTTTATATTTGTAAATATTTCTATTTAGCTTTAAGTTTAACTTAAATGTTTTTCAAGTTTACATTTTTCATATATTATTTATATTTATTCCAATTTTATTTCAATATAGAAAAAATATATTTTTAAATAGTTTTACTTATCAAAAATAACACTGATGCAAAACCCTTTAAGAATGTGGAGAGCCACTGTTTTATGAACTCCCACAGGGGTCAGAGGTCAAGACTTAATAGAAACCTGCCATAAAGGAGAGACACAAAAACACTCACTCACACACTTTCATTTGACAACAAAGAAAGGCATGCAGTATATGTTTTAAGATCTCAGATCTTTAGTTCTAAAGATGCAAACAGAGTCAAACTCCACATCAAACACTCTCAACCTATTAAACGACTTCAATCCACAAAACGTCATTATTCACTATTATTATTGATCACTCTATTGCCAAAAGTTTTGAGACGCCTGTCTTTACATGTGCATGAACTTTAATGACATCCAATTCTTAATCTTTAGGATTAAATATGGAGTTGGCCCACCCTTTGCAGTTATAACAGCTTCAATTCTTCTTGGAAGGCTTTTCACAAGGTTTAGGAGTGTGATTATGGGAATTTTTGACCATTCTTCTAGAAGCACATTTGTGAAGTCAGGCACTGATGTTGGACGAGAAGGCCTGGCTCACAGTCTCCGCTCTAATTCATCCCAAAGGTGTTCTATCGGGTTGAGGTCAGGCCTCAGTCAAGTTCCTCCACACCAAACTCGCTTATCCAAGTCTTTATGGACCTTGCTTTGTGCACTGGTGCACAGGAAGGCCATCCCCAAACTGTTCCCACAAAGTTGGGAGCATGAAATTGTCTAAAATGTCTTGGTATTCTGAAGCATTAAGAGTTCCTTTCACTGGAACTAAGTGGCCAAGCCCAACCCCAGAAAAGCAACCCCACACCATAATCCCCTCTCCACCAAACTTTACACTTGGCACAATGCAGTCAGACAAGTACCGTTCTCCTGGCAACCACCAAACCCAGACTCGTCCATCGGATTGCCAGACAGAGAAGTGTGATTGGTCACTCAGAGAACACGTCATCACTGCTCTAGAGTCCAGTGGAGGCGTGCCACTGCATCCCACGCTTTGCACTGCACTTGGTGATGTAAGGCTTGGATGAGCTGCTCGGCCATGGAAACCAATTCCATGAAGCTCTCTACACACTTTTCTTGAGCTAATCTGAAGGCCACACAAAGTTTGGAGGTCTGTAGCTATTGACTCTGCACAAAGTTGGCGACTTCTGCGCACCTCAGCATGCGCTGACCCCACTCTGTGATTTTACATGGCCTAGCCCTTCGTGGCTGAGTTGCTGTTGTGCCCAATTGCTTCCACTTTGTTATAATCCCACTAACAGTTGACCGTGGAATATTTAGTAGTCAGGAAATTTCATGAGTTGACTTCACGGCACCACGCTTGAGTTCACTGAGCTCCTGAGAGCGACCTATTCTTTCACAAATGTTTGTAGAAGCGTCTGCATGCCTAGTGCTTGATTTATACACCTGTGACCATGGAAGTGATTGGAACGCCTGAATTCAATGATTTGGAGGGGTGTCCCAATACTTTTGGCAATATAATGTATTTAGGGTAAGTGATTTAAACAAATCCATTACACTAAGCATGAGCAATAGTAATAGTGATTCATGTACAAAACAAACAAGGACACACACATGTGATGGTGAAACGCATCTGCATAAGTTGCTCTGGTTAGCGCAATCTGTGGATGACTTCGATTCTATTCTAAGAGAAATAACCACTGTGGTTACAGGGAATGGAGGGATTCCAAAGCAAACATTCCACCCTTTTCCCGGCTCCCCTTCTCATGGAACATCTCTAATAAAAAAAGGCCACATACCTCTGAGAAAGACAGGCAGACCTCACAGAACACGAGAGAAACAGCTAACCGAATTAACCCATGTGCCAAACAACTTACAAACAGGATATTAGACTCGGTGTGACCTACATGTGTTTAATGTAGGACGAATGTATTTCTACCACTGTCTGTATATGAGCTGTAACAGAGAACTGTGTGTGTGTCTGGGATTTGCAAAGAGGAAATTCCAAATCATAGCTGCATTTTTTCCACACTCATGAGACATAAAACCAGCGCACAGATGCACACAGGAATGTCAAATTAATGCTGTACCCGTCATACCAAATTACACACACACACTCGTTCCTTAAACGTTACCACACATTTATATGAACGTTTCAATTTGATTCACATATTAATTTACATGTGCATTAAATGTATTCAACACATATGCAGTGCACATTTATGCACATTTTAGACATTTATGTCAGAAGTGCTTTATTAGAAAATATTTAATCTCTTCCTCTGACTAGTTCATAAGACACGAGATGTAAATTGTATGACATAAAACATATGTAAACATACGCCTCCAAAATCCTGTGCATGTGCACAAGGTGTTTTTAATCCGATTGAGTAGAGTCCGGATCATCCGTTTACATGCTTCATTTTGTATCTTTTGATCTGATTATTTTAGGTCTGCACCAGCCCTTTCAGTCAAATCAATATTCCATTCGGATTGAGGGAGGGAAACACATTATGTCTTCAGTCGGATTGAGCCATCAATTCCATTGTAAATTAATTACTTGAATACATGTAAACATGTAAACACTGTCAGAAAAAAAGGTACATTGCTGTCACTGGGGCGGTACCCTAAGGTACAAAACCAAAAGGTACTAATATGCACTCTTAAAGTACTGATATGTACCTTTTAAGGTACAAATATGTACCATTTAGGGGTGAGTAAGGTAGTGTACCTTTTCACTTTTGTACCTTAGGGTACCGTCCCAGTGACAGCACTGTACCTTTTTTTCTGAGAGTGTATTATTGGTCAATGTTTTGTACAGATATGCGTATGGCACTAAAAGTCCCAAAAGTACCACCCATAAGCTCATTTTAGTTACTACAAGCATTTTTTGATTTTACACATTATTTCATCCAATTATTGATAATTTTGTCTGGCAGGGATGTCACCATCCTGTATTGCCATTCGCCTGTCAGCCTTTTTAGAAATGTAATCCCTGTATCCAACACTAATAATGGCCATCTTTGCCATCTTTGTGGGGACATTTTGTCCCCATACCATAGGGATTACCAGTCCACACACACACACACACACACAAAACAGAATAAGTATTAAAGAAGACATTTTAATGGTGTGGCTTTAGAGACAGAAGAAACTTCTCTACAGTCAAAACGCAATATACACAATTTGACCAAATGGATCTCACCAATACAATCTCTATATTATTACAGTAAAACAATCAACAATAAAAATGACAAAGAAAAACTGTTCATAAAAAAACATCAAAACAAAGAAAACTCAGTCTCTTTGTTTTTCCAGTGATCTTTATCCAGCTTTTCCAATAAAGTGAAACTGTATACTTGCACAACCATCAGTACGATCAATCGGTCTTTAAGCAGAATCTGTCGGCCTCCAAAATTGTGGAAAATTCAAAAATATCAACTGGAAATGTGGCTTCAAAAACTCCAGGAAAAATGACAGGACGTTCTCAATCTCTTTCAGATGCATGGGTGTCTAGGCAGCACTTAGAGACCAAATCATTGTCATGTTTTACACACATTACATAAATGCATATATATATATATATATATATATATATATATATATATATATATATATATATATATATATATATATATATATGTTTTAATATAGTATAATCTGGAAGACAGTTTCTCAGGATTTCTTGACAAGCGCAGTCAGAGCTATGGCTTTAAACAGTGATCTCTACCCTCAAACATTCAGGTAAGTCATATTGCAAAGCTGAAACTCCGAGGTCACACTTCCCTGAGCCACCGTTTATGGCTCAAGAACAGTCTTAAAGGTCCACTCTGTTGGGGTCAGACAACGTAAAAGACGGACATTTGCTCACCTTATTGCGAAGACCTCAAAGAAAATGACTCAATGAAATCAATCAATGTGCAGGTTAACAGATATTTCATAATCAAGGACAGAAGTTCTCTGCTACATGTGGCTCGATCAAACTGTTTATCTGAGAAATAAAGGCCAAAGATCATCGTCAATGTTAGTTTTGCCCTTAAAATGTTTGGATTCTCCAGTTTTACTCACTGTCTGGCGGTGAATTAAAAAACCTCCATGACATTGATCTATCTTGTGATGGTGAAACGACACTGAAAACGAGTGAGTGTGCGTCAGCAGTTACAGAAAACACTTCACAAACACGAACACACACGATGGACGTTTCTGGAAAGACAACATGTTCACGAAACCGATTATTTGAAAGTTTAGGCAGTGCAGCGATTAAACAGTTATTCCATAAAACAGTTGTGATGCAGTTTATTGCATTTAATTCAACGCAGCAATTTATGCATGTTGTTTATGAATCAATTCTATCTGAAACTATTTTTGCATGAAGAAACAAAAGGGCGAAAGAATTAACCTTGTGAACAGGTACCAGACCTTCTTTAAATCTCGTGATGGGCTACAGAACCTCAGTGAGAACACCTCTAGTACACACCAACCGAACACGCATGGGCTTGACATTATTGGCACGGTGCGTTTCAAGAACAATAACTTAACTTATTTCAAACATTCAGCTACGTGATATGTTTCAAAGTCAAGAACAAAACCAAAAAGTTAAAGCAGAACAAGGAACCAGGAGAAAAGAGGAAGCTCAGGTGAATTTGGAATGGAATGAAACATTCTGGAATCTTTATACAAATCTTTGGAATCTTGCGAAAGCAGACGAGAGAGATGAACAGATCTTGTGTGTAGAGTGAAAGAGGCTAGAAAACGACAAAACGAGTGTGACAGTGACACACGAAACCTCTCCTCCTGTGCGACGGCCAATAGGAAGCCGTATGGGCTTACTCAAGAGGGTGTGGTTTAGCGAGAGCCCCGCCCCCGCAGACTTGGTCCCCAAAACACATTCTGTCTTTAAATCAGCAGGATCCGCTGAGGAAGTCCTTAATTTGACCGCAATGGAGCGTCATCTAAGAGATCCTCCAGCGAGCCCGTGTCCTCCGGAGACGACTCCTTCCTGTCCTCCGTGTTCATTCGGGTCTTTTTCATGCCACTGGGCGGGCTCTCCTGAAGAAGCTCTTTGGCGAGAAGGTTTGTCACTGCCTGACCGGCTCCTCGCCGATTGTTGGCTGAAATAGAACGGGAAATAAAAGTGTGAATAAAAAAAAACCTCATGCTGGGAAGGCCACACTCTGAGGTCAGGCACAGGTGTTAGAGTTCAAAGGTCATTGTTTAAAGCACTCCAGTCAAAAACAACCAACAACATACCTTTTATAGGAATATTCCAGGTTATTTTCAACTTAATGAACTCATTCCTCAGTTATAAAAAACAACAACTAACGGATCATATTTCAGAATAATACAAAATAAGCTTAACAGATCGGAAAGGTTTAAAAGCTTACATGTGAACTCATATGGTTGTCCCTAACATTAAATGTGTAATGTCTAAATCAAGCATGATTTTTACAGTTATTATTTTAACATAATCTGTCCAGTCATATTACAATACAGATTTTTTCAAAGCAGCTTCATATTAATAAACAGGAAAATTACTGTTGCTAAGTTCTTCCGTTATGAAATGAATACAATTTCCGTCCTAAAGCAGCTCTGACAAAGATAATAGTGTCCTTAATTCAGCTTCATTTGATTTAGTGTTGACTCACATTAATTTGTATAGTTTATTGTCTGTGTGGTAATCCAAACCATGCCACACGTGTGGTTCATCCACATTAATACTTGAAAATAACCTGAAATATTCCTCTACACACCCATCGGATTCACACAGAGGCAGCTGCAGAATATCATACATGTCATCATTTATGTGAGCTGGCCGCCATGTTGGTTTATTTAGGTCAGAAGGAGACTGCCAAGTGTGTACACACAAGTTAAACACTCATGTAGAACAAAACTCCTGCGGTGAGACATTCATATGAGAATATTGTCATTCCATTCAAATTCTCCAGCCTGTATGCAAAACACAACCATGCAGAGATTCACACACACACACACACACGGAATTCCCAGTACTACTGATAACAATCTTTGAACAAACATCTGTAACGAAGCATGCAGAGCGATGAACAAACACACACACACACACACACACACACACACACACACACACACACACACACACGCACGGACGTTACCAAGCAGGTGTCCAGTGTGAGCTGTGATAAGGACAGCACTGAGTCTGTTGGGGAGGAAAAGTCGTTATGGGTGCGGATTGTAGCTTCAGGTTATGAGTGTCAGACAGATGGGACCCTTATAAACATTTACCAATGTATCCATAGTTTCAGCCAAAATACCAAGCACTTATTGCTATAAAATGATGTTCCAGCAAGGCAAAGGCACAATCACAGTCAATCAGCAATTGTTTGATGTTTAAAAGGTGAAGATTTTTCAATAAAACTCATCCTCTTGACCCAGTTTAATGTTCATTGATTAGTATATCATTCATGGAGTGTAAACATTAAAGGTGTCGAGCAGGGGTGGGGAACGCTGATCCTGGAGGGCCACTCTCTTGCAACTTTAATCAAACACACCTGAAGCTAATCAAGGTCTTCGGGATTACTAAAGTTACAGGCAGGTGAGTGATTTTTTTCAGGGTTGGAGCTAAACTCTGCCAAAGAGTGGCCCTCCAGGATCAACGTTTCCTCACCCCTGGTGCAGTGTGTGATTTTTAGCAGCATCTAGCAGTGAGGTTGTGAATATTATATATATTATATTGCATTTCTGTCAATAGATCCTCATAAACACTACACACTGCTCCTTTAAGCTAGTCCCAGACTAAAATTCATGTTTGAGCTGTTTGAACTGAAAGCAACATATCTTAAAATATGTCAGAGCCATTGTTTTGTCTCAAGATCCACACCAATGTCTTTTTCTAAAGCATGTTTATAAAAGCTACTTAAATGTCCTATTTTAACCAAGGCCTGATCTTGCTGCTGGTTGCATAAACATAGCAATTCTGTTAAGACTGTCATGGTGTTACTAATGTTGCAGAAACTACATCCTTCACTAGACCTTTAATATACAGGATTTGGGACCAATGACATTTCACTGCGGCTACAGAGACGATGAAACAGAAATATAATACAAGCAATTCACAAGACATCAGTTAACTGTCACTTCAACTCAAAAAGTGATGTATTTTTGTCTTGTTTTCGATTATAGATATCAAAATATAAAAGATATCTCTTTTTCTGAAGAATTTATAAAAATTGAGCGATTTTATGCTTAAAACAAGAAAATATCTGCCAATGGTGCATGTCAGAAAAAAAAATTTCATAATTTAAAGGGACAACAAGTATATATAGTAGTTCTGAGGAAAAATGTATTATGATTAATCAAAATAAAAGTCTTTACACACTGTGTGTGTACTGTGTATAATTATGTATATATAAATATACATACATCTATATATTTAAGAAATATTTGCATGTATATAATTTCTATAATTTTTTTTAATGTGTTGTCAAAAACAAACTTAATATTGATCATGTCACTTTGCATTTCAAGTTTAAATCAATTGATTTTTAAAAGATAAAATAATTTTTGTTCTGGAAAATAAAATGCAGAGAAAAAACATCACTTTCCATAGAGTGCTGGTAACTTCTTTAATTAGAGGACGAGTAGAACGAGAGATAATAAACTTTTTTTTTTAATAAATGGCCCACATAATGACTGATTCACATCTGAACCGCCTCTTCACTCTATCCTGTCATTCGCCCGTCTGATCTGTTTTACATCACAAACTTATATATAGACAATTGGTTCATCACACTTTCACTGCTGCTACTGTGTGTGTGTGTGTGTGTGTGTGTGTGTGTGTGTGTGTGTGTGTGTGTGTGTTTCAGACTGTCTGGGTGTAAAACGAGAGCTGTGATAATTATCATCAGGGTAATGAAGCTAAAAATAAGAGAGAACTTTGAGTGTTTGGAAGTGTTGAGCTCCCTGTGAAGCAGGACGCACTGCAGAAAACCAATTTCTTCCTCAATATTTTTGTCTTGTTTTTCAGTATAAATATCGAAACATTCTTAAATCAAGATTGCATTTACTTTGGAAGGACAATGACAAAAGCTATTCAGTCTTGTTTTCTGAAAAGATGCGTCAAAATGATGTGCGTTTAAGATTAAAACTAGAAAAAAAAATCTGCCAATGGGGTCAGAAAAATAAACTTAAAAACAAGACTCCATTTTTTTTCTTGTTTCAAGCACTTAACTTTCAGAAAACAAGACTTAATATTTCAAGTAATTTTCCTTCTACAGTTTATAAAAATTGAGTGAGTTTATGCTTAAAACAAGAAAATATCTGCCGGAGATTTATCTTGATTTAAGAAGGTTTATATATTCAAACTGGAAAACAAGACAAAAATACTGAGTTTGTTGTACATATAACATGATTAAGTGTGTGGTATTGTTCTGCCGACAACAGGAGTGTGTGAGTGTGTTGCTCTTTTCGTAGGATTTGAGAGGGTGTGTCTGCCTCAGTGTTTGTGAGCTGGACAAAGGAGTGTGTGTGTGTGTGTGTTTTGTGGACATCTGGCACACAGTGTGTTTCTCTACAAGTGTTTGTGAGTTTGGTCTGTATAAAGTGATATTGTGTGATGGGCACAGGGTGCATCTCTGGCTCTTTGTCTGTGCAAGTAGTCTGTGTGTGTCTTTTATGTTGAAGTGTGTGTCTTTTGTCGAGGAGTCAGAAGTGTGTGTGTGTGGGGTCATGACACGGCAGATGTGTGTATATTAATGAAGAGTCTAAAAACAGACACACCCACACTGGCTACTTCCTAATTTGCATACTAAAGTCCTAAAGCCTGTGAGATCAGGATTAGTGCGTGCAAATATTATAGCACTTTTTCAAAATAGTACGCCTAACAAGGGTCAAACAGCATCCGTGGATATTCTTTGGCCTATTATGGAATTAATTTAGTCAATCTAGATGTATTTTTTTTTGTTAATTAAAATCTTGCTGTGAGGGACAAAAATATACAACCAGTTTTTTGACCACTGGGAAGTTTCTGGAAACATCTGCCACAGCCTTGTTTTCCTCCACTTCAAATGAAATATAGTGTCTATCTTACTAAGATCCATCATACTCTGCCGAGGAGTTTGTGCAGTTTTGACTATTTCAGATGTCGAAAAATTGAGAGGAAAACTATTTTACCCTACTGAGTAAAACAACTGAAGCAACTTTGGTTTACTTTATTATCCATAGCCCATCATTTTATATTAAAATCATGATAAATGTGAGTATTAAATATGATCATCAGGCATTTGATGGGAGGTATATTTGTTCATCTCTCAATCATCATTGTATTGCATCGCATTAAATGTTTTAAAACTGCAGAGCTTTGATCATAAAACTAAGCCTTTAAATATCATCATAAGACATATTAATGATGACTGATATTGTGTATAATTATATGCATTATGCAAGTAGTCTGCTATATTGTTACAAATATCACATTCATTTGCATTACAAGCATCAGAATTTAATCTTAATTTTTGTCCATTTAAATATCAGCATTTGCACCAAATTGCATATTGTTGGGCCTCTGAATAAAATCCAGGTGTTTTTTCCTTCTCAACAGAGTTTGAGCTTTGTTTTTTAGACATACTATTATCTTTAATGATTATTTTTATTTTTATTAATTTCTTCTAGTGTACTAAACAGATTTATGAGGTGTTTTTATACATGCATTCGCAAATTAAATGTATTTTGTGCGTATTTGTAGAGCAGCAGCTGCTGTCTATCGCTCAGCATCTCTCTGATTGGCTGAGGAATCATTATATAGAGGGTCAGAGGTCAGAGGTTACAGGGCGTCTCCTGTCTCCACACTGCATGCCTGCGGTCTGTCTAAAGGCATTTACACTACATGTGTGTTTGAGTGAACGCATCCATATGCAGAACGAACAAGTGGTCAGAATGGGTGTGTGTTGGTATGTGTGTGTGGCATATGTTGAGGGGTTGAGTCACATGAGCCGTGTTTAGCTCCGTTTGTGCCCACATAGGCAGCTCCCTTCAAAGGCAGCATTCTGATTTAGAGCGTCTACAAAGGCTGTAACTCACTAATTGAAGACAGCATCATTTTGGAACAACCTTTAATGCATTGAGAATACACCTATGATGCCTAAACATGCTGTCTAGGTAGGGAGCTCACTAGGTTTTAGAACAGAGCTTGTGCGAGGGCTGCTTCAGAAAGGCTAAAAATACAAAACACACAACTGATGACTCATGCCACACACACACACACACACACACACACACACACACACACACACACACACACACACACACACACACACACACACACACACACATTGATTCGATTCCAAGTAAAATATACAGTCTGAAGCAGCAAAGTAAACAGAGTAAAGACTGTACAGAGATACAGAGAAATAAACATGAGAGAAAGAGAGGGGATATAAGATGGTGAGGCACAAAACGGAAAGAGAGAAGAGAGGAATAAAGGGGTGAAAACAGGGGAAAAAGAGTTGGTCATGTAACAAAATACAAAAGATAAAAAGGCGGGAATGTGGAGGCGGAGAGAGAGAGAGAGAGAGAGAGAGAGAGAGAGAGAGAGAGAGAGAGAGAGAGAGAGAGAGAGAGAGAGAGAGAGAGAGAGAGCACATCTGGATTCATTCAACAACAGATCCAGTTACACACACACACACAAGCGCGTCCTCACACACAAACACACGCAAGCGCGTCCTCACACACACAAGCGCTGCTCCACACTGTTTGTAAGTCTGGATTTCTGGATTTATCATCATTCCTCCAGTTTTCAGTGTCACATGATCCTTCAGAAATCAGTATAATATGATGATTTGCTGCTCAATGTTAGAAACTGATACATTTTTCAGGATTATTTGATGAATAGAAACATCATTTATTTGAAATAGTAACAGTAAAAGCATTTATAATGTTACGAAAGATTTCTGCTACTGAATTTTTTTTTTTTTACAAAAATCATACTGACCCCAGACTTTTGAATGTTACTGTGCATTAGACAGACACTTTAATCCAAAAGCACACTTCATTAAATGACACATTTCATCAAGTCTTCCCTGGAAATCGAACTCAAACTTGTCGTGTGTGTGCCCAGTTTCTATGATGTTAATATTATATTTATTACCGTGTAAGATTTTCACAGTTGTAAATTTCCATATTGTAATTTTCTGCATTTTGTAATTCCTCAATACCAGCAATAACTGCATATTTGAGAAATGTAACTTTAATCTGAAGTGTGTACCTGCTTGTCGTGGTCCTCTCTTCCTCTTGAAAGCAGCTCCAGACTGCAGCGCCTCCAACAGACCATCCATGATACCAGTCTCATCTCCATCTGAAACACACACAACAAACACTATTAATATTATACATCATTAAAAGTCTCATCATCACTATCTGAAACACACACACACACACACACACACACACATATGAACACACTGCTGAAACATGCAGACATTACACACAACAGTCTCATCAGATGACACACACACACACACACACACACACACACACACACACACACACACACACACACACACACACACACACACACACACACACCCTCATATGAAGTATTACTGCTGAAACATGCAGAATTGTGAACAACAGTCTCATCAGATGACAACAGATGAGAGGAACAAAGGATCATGGGAACACACACACACACACACACACACACACACACACACCTTGAGTAACAAAAACACTCTGCAGCCCAAACAGACACACACATACACATACACACACACACACACACACACACACACACACACACACACACACACACACACACACACACACACACACACACACACACACACACACACACACACTGCCAGTCTCACTTTAATCCCTAGAAAATCTGCAGCCAGATGGTTTTGCGTCTGACCTGACAACCTAGATCAAGCACGCACACACACACACACACACACACACACACACACACACACACACACACACACACACACACACACACACACACACACACACACACACACACACACACACACACACACACACACACACACACACACACACACACAGCGCTGTTTGCAGTGCACACACACCACCGTGAGGTGCATAATAGGAACAGCACATCTGATTTTAGATTTTCGCCTTGCTGCATTTTACATATTATATGTAAATATTATATTAATACATATTATATCACTGCTAAATAAAAAAACATTTTATTTTAGAACACACAGTAAGTGTTTCCCTCCAGTATTGTGTCCACCTCAATACCATGGTTACCTCCCTACTGTTTGTAGACGAACCATATTCATTTATTATAATTTTACAGCTGTAAAATGAACTGCAGTGGCATGACACTTTGTGTTTAAAGGGAAATAAAAATTCAAAAATAAATATAAATTGCTCATATTTCAATAAATATTTATATTATTAATAGTTTTATAATTTAACATTTCTTAAACATTTAATTAATACAATTTAAAACATTCATGATATATTTAAAATATATATTTTTTATATTTATGATCCTATGATTGTTCTGTCTCCACTAGTCATGGGAACAAGCATCTGAATCCACTTATTCTGAGCATCATTCCTAAAGTTTAATCAACTTACATTTATTATTAGAAATTACATTAATTGCTTTAAATTAGATTTTTAAATTATTTACATCATATAAAATTGATTTATTTGAACATACACTAAAATCTTGATATTGAAATTGTTAAATTCTATGTCTTGTCAGCTACAGAGTAACTGTGGTATTTTGACAGAAACTCTTTACCATGGTCAGTTTTTGTAAGGGAAGAAACATTTCAACCCTGTTTGTTAGTGAAGCACTGTAGTGCCCCTCATGACACATCCTGGCTGGATCTATAAATATCTGCCCCCTTTCAGCTGCATTAGACTGTCATCAGCCAATAAACTCACTCTTATGTGAAGCCACATGAGCATCATCATCAGTACTGACCAATCACATCTGTCTGTACAGAGAATCTATCACACAACACTGACACCTACTGACCGACACAGGAGCTGCTGTGGGACACACTTTTTATTTGTCTAATTCTCAGGGTTTGACTGCTAAACTGAAGATAAAGTGTGTGTGTGTGTGTGTTTGAGATTGTGGGAATGTCAAGGCCAAACATTTCAAATATTCAACCCTGACACTTCAATGAACCCTCTGTGTGTGTGTGTGTGTGTGTGTGTGTGTGTGTGTGTGTGTGTGTGTGTGTGTGTGTGTGTGTGTGTGTGTGTGTGTGTGTGTGTGTGTGTGTGTGTGTGTGTGTATGAGATACATGCATATCTCTTTAGTCTTCTGGAGTGTGTGTGTGTGTGTGTGTGTGTGTGTGTGTGTGTGTGTGTAGTGAGTGAGAGAGAGAGAGAGATAACATATGAGATACATGCATATCTCTGTAGTCTTCTGGAGAGTGTGTGTGTGTGTGTGTGTGTGTGTGTGTTCTTTCAACTGACATTCAAATCTGCCACCTGTATGTAAATCAAACTCATTAATGACCAGTTATTGTGGCCTCCTACAAGTATTTGACTTAATTCAGACTTTAATCTTGAGTTTGAATAGATAAAAATGACACTTGCTTTGATAGTCTCATTTAATGATTTGTATGTATGTGCCGCTGCATGCATGACATGAATAACATATGTTGGTCATAGCTGTTATGATGGATTTGTTAGCTGCACAAGTGACTAAACAGTTTTCATCATCTACATGCTCTCTGTACAACACTCTGCAATCAGTTTTTAGATCAAACTAAAACTATTAAACATCATGTTCATTAATTGCAATAAAGCTGAATTCAAAATATATAGGCTATTCATACTACATTACAAACTTAAACCAAATAAAAATAAAAATAATTAATAAACATTATATTTAATATTTTTTATAATTATATGATATATAAAAATAGTTAATGACTAGTAAATAATAACTTTGGTTAACAGGAACTAACAATAAACAATACTTCTACATCTTAAAAAGCCAAAGGTATCTGTTAATAAACTAACATGAACAATGAAAAACTGCATTTTTAACAATTAACATTAACAAAGATTAATAAAAGGTGTAAATATATTGATCAAAGTTAGTTCATGTTAGCTAATCAATTAACTAAAATGAATAACTGAGAACTTAGTACCATCTTTTCTTCTATCAACCTCCCACATACACATACCCACCCACACACACACACACACACACACACACACACACACACACACACACACACACACACACACACACACACACACACACACACACACACACACACACACACACACACACACACACACACACACACACACACACACACACACACACACACACACACACACACACACACACACACACACACACACACACACACACACACACACACACACACACACACACACACACACACACACACACACACACACACACACACACACACACACACACACACACACTTTACCATCATTGATGTTGAGTATCTGTCCAGCATTCATTCTCTTCTGTTTCTCCTCTTTCTCTTTTTCCGCTTTCTCTCGTGCCAGTTTGGCTCGACGAATCTTCTCCTCTGCTTCTTTCCGTTTCTGGTTCTCTTTCACCGCTTGCTGTAAAGAAAAGCACATACATGCAGTGGATTCAGATCTTCTGTTTGTTCAGCTGAAGGAGAATATAAAGTAATAAAGCATTAAGATCAACAGATGAAACCACAGCACAGATAAGAGAAGTGTGTGTGTGTGTGTTTTGAGATTGAGTCTCTTGTCCCTTTATGAGAGAGAGAATATCAGTGTGTCTAGACAAGAACACACTAAACACAGACTGATGACTGAACCATCTGCCACACACACACACACACACACACACACACACACACACACACACACACACACACACACACACACACACACACACACACACACACACACACACACACACACACACACACACACACACACACACACACACACACACACACACACACACACACACACACAGGTATAAATATACTGTCTGACTCACACAGAAATATAAATACACTATTGTTCAAAGGTTTGAAGTGATTTAAACTAATATTTTAAAATAAATGAATTCAGTAAGAATGCATTACATTGATTGAAACTGAGTAAAGAGTTACAAAAGTTATACACTTGCAATAACGACTTATTCAGCTTATTTGATATTATTTTGTTATTTGGATGTGCCCAAACAATCAAGAAAGTGAGTAAAGTCTGAATTGTGAGATATAACTGGTCAACTTTCTGTTGTGATCTCACCTGGAACATGTTCCTGAAGTTGTTGAGATCACCGAATAACTCTTCTGGGCTCATCTTTTTGGGGTCGAACACAAAGTACTTGCCCAAATCTTCATACTGCTTCTCCATGTTCTCGTGCATCAGCTGCATCTTCTCAAACTGCTCACGAGCCGTCGAAACAAAACTGTAAAGCACTCCGTTAAGAAAAACACGGCATTATGATTCACTGCACAACTCAATATCACTTGTACAGGTATCAGCTTTTATATTTATATATTTAGTAATGACTAAACGCATGAAATCAGTTTTTCCGCCAAACAGAGAGCAAGTACTAAAACAAACATCCTCAATAGATAAACTTCACAGGACGCTTGCAGGACGGCACGCTTCTTCTAGAACCCAAACAGGATGTGATTTCACAATGGATCATTGACACTGTATTTTTATAACATTATTGTTTGTGGAAATGACAGAGGAAACCAAAGTGACACTTCCTGTCATGCAACAGGCCGGGGGGAATAAAAGGATATGGTCATTTTCTCCACAAATTTGTCTTTGTCGCTCTGCGGAGGGGGAAACGTCTCAATGTCTTTCTCAAGGTTTTTAATCTGCTTTCCCATATGATCGAGATTCTTCTGGAGCGTCTCTGCCGACACTAAGAGAGAGAGGAAAAATGTTTTAAAAACACACCTGCTCTACAGGGATATATTAATATCACACTACTGTTCAAATGTTTGGGATCGGTAATGCGCCTCTTCTGCTCGTCAAGGCTGCTTTTATTAGATCAAAAATATAGTAACAAAATAGTATAAATATAGTAAAATATAGTATATATAGTCAAATGTAATGTATTCCTGTGATCAAAGCTGAATTTTCAGCATCATTACTCCAGTCTTCAGTGTCACATGATCCTTCAGAAATCACTCTAATATCAGGATTTGCTCCTCAATAAACATTTAGGATTATTATCAATGCTGAAACCCATTGTGCTGGTTAAGATTTTTGTGGAAACTGTAAAATAGAAATATTTTGTAACATTATAAATGCCTTTACTGTCACTTTTGATCAATTTATTGCATCCTTGCCGAATAAAAGTATTAATTTCTTTTAAAAAAAGGAGAGAGAAAAGAATGGTAGTGTATATGAAGGGAATGAGACTGACCTTTGCTGGCTTTCTCCACGTGGATTAGTTCCTCTGGGAAGGTCATGACCTCAGGGTACTGCTCCTGACATGTTTCCGCCAGGAAGTGCAGTAGAGTTTGTTTCTGATCTGCTGATTTAGTGTCTCTCAACTAAACACACACATACACACATCTGTTTACTACATCAGGTACTTTCCACAAATAAGGTACAAAACGTCACCTCGCTAGCAATCCCATGCATGTAAAAGGCACAAACATGGGCAACACAAATCCATTCTATACAGAGAACTATGCTGGTAACAATTTATTATGACCTAATATGCCGCTTTTTAAACTCTTGATTTTGTTTTTGTCCTCTACTAGAGCAAGTTTTCATGTTCAAAAGCATGTAATTTTTTTCCATCTTTTCCACTGTTGCAGCTCCTCTTATCCCAGTCTGTTAGTAACGCTCGGTTTAGTTTCTGTCTTTATGAAGCCCCTCCTCCTGCAAAGCGCACTGAGCTCTGATTGGTCTGGATTGGGACCAGTGTGTTGGGACTGGTCAAACTCTTCTAGCGTGTATTGGAAATGTCCCGCCCCTTACCATAACCGCCAGTTTCAACACACTACTAACTAACTCAACCAGGCCAAACTGTTCAGAAACAGTGCACGCTAATATAGAGAAGAACTCCCGCTGGAGGGACTTTGAAACTTTGCAGAGCTTTTTCATGCTCAAACAGCAAATTTACACACTAAAGAGAGTTGAAATTGAAAAAACAAAAACATAGTTAACAAACTAACAATGAAAAATACTTCTAAAGGATTTCTTAATCTGTTAATATTATATGAGGTAACTTTATTTTAAAGTGTCATTGTTACATATGTATGTATTTACTATAATAAGAGTAAATGATGCATCGTGCAACTAACCCTCAACCAAACCAAATTCTAATCATAACCCTAGAGTAAGTACATGTTAATTAATTCGTATTACTCAGCTTTTCCAGTGACGAGAAATCTCGTCACACCCCTAATATTAGTTATATGAAAAGTTGCTGGTTTAAAACACATCAAATGCACACAAAATGTAGTGTTGAGCGCATTTGTCAAGCTGAGCAGATGTAGCGAATCACCTTGCACAGGTAACTGATGCTGAATCCGTAAGCTTTGGCGTTCCGCGATCCAGCGTTCATGAAGTTTCCCAGCAGTAGCGTGATCTCCAGCAGTTTGGCGAAGCCCTCGCTCTTCGAAGCTCCTGCAGGCGGCCGTCACCGCCACCACGTCCGGCTTGACGTTATTCACCTGCTCCTCAAACTGGAGCTTGAAGAGGATTGAGCTCAGACGGGGCTTCAGACGCTTCACTGAACTGATCTACAGACGGAGACACACACACTGTCTGTCTCTGTGTGATTGTGTTTATGAGAAGTCAATATTGTTTGTGTTTCTCACCACCACTCCGAACTGTTCAGACTCAGCCAGCTCCTCGTACTCGTCTTTCAGCTCTGTTAATGTGTTGAGCTGTTCCTGCTCCGGCAGCAGCTTCAGCAAACTCTGAAACACACACAGAAGCCGTTTACCACTAGAAAACAACTCAAGAGAAGACACCAGTTTCACTGGTTTGTTAATTTTCACACACAGATTGGCAGGTTTCATTGGAGAAATGCTACGGAAGCCCTAAGAGGCTACTTTTTTTGGCTGTCGTTTGTATTGCTGTAATTTTCTTGTGTTCTCGACATGTTTTCTTGTGATCATGACTTAATTTTTTAACATCATGAATGATTCGTAATTTCGAGATGAAACCGGGTATTAAAAACCGAGTGTCTATTTAAAAGTGTCGCAAGTATGAGATTTCCTTTTTTTTATTCCTATGCGGATGACACGGACATTTAATTTCCCTTGAGGCAAAACAGTGTATATGCTCTGGACTCCCTAGTGAACTGTCTAAATAAGGTCAAAGCCTGGGTGTCAGTGAACTTTTTACATTTTAATGAGAGTAAAACGGAGCTTATCTGGATTGGGGGTCCTGCTTCGCCTGAACTGACAAATTTAAGGTGGGCTGACCCCATTTCGTAAACCTGTGGTCAAAAGTCTGGGGTATGTACGGTTCGACAATACCTTAAAATTTGAGAAACCGATAAATTCAGCAAGTTAAGTCTTCTTTCCTTTTAATGATCTTGAAAAGATGATCCATGCCTTTGTGTTTACGAGGCTTGACTATTGGAACTCTTTGTATGTGGGTGTCTGCCAAACAGCTCTAAATCGATGGCAATTAGTCCAAAAATACTTACGCTAGGCCTCTTCGCAGGTTTTACCCAATTGGGATCATATTTCTCCTGCTCGGTCTTCACTGGGCTGGTTGCCAGTCCAACACAGGATTGATTTTAAGCTCCTGGTATTTGTTTTTAAGTCCTTAAATGGGTTAGCACCATCCTACCTGTCAGAGCTCTTAGAGAAAATTACAGAAGACGCTGGATTGTTAACAGTAGCAATGGTGTAGCCGTAAGGCACGAGGCAGAAAGTTGACACAAATCGACTTGAGTCTGAATCCACCTTTTGCTGAACTCCCTTTTCCCATCACATACCAGATCAGAAAGGTATTTATTTTCAATAATAATTCAAGAAAATATTTGTAAAGTGGGTTTATAATAAGAGAGATGCTCACGTTCGCTCTAGACAGTGTTAGCTACTCAGTTGCTAACTCTCATGACACACAGCAACACAGCTAAAGTATTCCTAATATGTTTGACCTTTTATTGAAAGTAGCCTACATTTACATGTTGATGCCTTCACCATCAGCAGTAAAAGCAGTTTAGATGTGTTTGAGTTGAGTCAGGCGCAACGCGCGAAAGGCACACAATATTATGCAATGTATTTGTAATTGCACAAGGTGGCACTGATGCCACAGAAACTACATGCTTCACCTTTAAACGGTACCGTGCATTGGCTGAGGACATGCATCTACGACGACCAGTAAGAACCACCATGGCAGGTGCCAATTTAAATGTAAGCCAGAAGTGTTTTTATTAAGAATTATAAATAAGAGAAGACTTTAGATGCAAAAACCTCTAAGTCTGTATGACTTTTTCTTTTACATTGGCATTTTTTAAAATCAGGCTCCTATGTTTAGTTTCAGTAATTTCACTTACTGAAATGTCTCATTTTCAAAAATGTCACTTTAGTCAATTCAATGATATTTATTGTATTTTACTGCAAATTATTGTATTTTTTTTTGTTGCAAAAACCTCTTAGTCCATCTCTTTGGACACCAAGACAGTAATTGTAGAAGAAGCTGCAAAATCACTAAAGATGCATCTGGAAACATTGCAAATGATGAAAGCCGAATTCAAAATGTAACACTGAAGAAACTGATCTACACAGAAGGGGGAATGTGATGCAAGTGACTGCCATGTCCGTTTCTGTCAGAGTTTTACACTGTTGTGTTTACTTGAAACTCACAAAATCCTGTCTGCCACTGTACTGATGGACAAAACATGATAAAAACCTGCAGCTTGACAATTGAAAGCTGGATACACACACAGTCATCTTGAAATCATATTCGAGTCTTCTGATTGGTTTCTGTGGACTTTTGCTGAATACGGGTTTCTGACAGCGAGCCGGTATTTCTGAATGGGTTGAGGCTGGGATTTAGTGGATTTGAAGAGCAAGTATTTGATGAACATATATGCGGAGAGCATTCATTCAATATGATTATTATGATTTTGACAGAGGTTGTGTTTAGCTGCTTTTGCATCTGAACTGAAGTGTAATATAATAAATATTAGTAGCGTATTATAAATAAAATATAATAAGTAATCTTTAATCTAGTTGCATTATTTCTGCTTTAACACTGACTTTATCTGAGGCTGTAAATCGTTTGTTAGTTACAATAGGTCTGTCTTTAACAGTTTATAAGTTTTCGTTAATTATACATTTCCTTATGGAGAAAATGAAATACTATGAAAATAGTTTCAGTTGTGCAGTTTTTCACTTGATTTTGTCTATTAGTTCTGTATCAAACACAATGTGATTTTCGGTGATTGAGACACATTTTTCATCTAGGGCGAACAATTCGCAGACGGTCTGTGCATGAAATCCTCCATATGCCAGCAAACCAATGAGAACGCGGGACAATGATGACGATACATAACAACAGAGCATAGGTGCCAAAGCTGCTGTGGATCCGCATACCCAAAACACTCCGTAACTGGCAGACTTGAAGAAAATTACTGTAGTAATATCTCTTATCACCATAATTATTTATGTGGTGAAACACCATGTAATAAGTGATATGTCCATCTAGCTGGAACTTGCTGCTTACTAGCAACTGCTGTCTCAGCGGAAGCTTTGCGTTTAAGGACCTAATAAAATATTATAACTCAAGTCAATATTTTGTGTCTAATTATTTACAAGTAATAGAGTAATAAGCAGGGTCCCGGGACCCTTCTCATCAGGGTCCTGATCACCCTGTCAGAGGTTATACTGCAATAACAAACAGCTGGATGTTCATTATCCCTTACTAATCAGTTCAGTTTCTCCGGTTCAGAAATAGACAGACATCAAAGATCCCCTCGATACGAGCCCTTTCACACACACGCTTTCATACCTGCACCATGTTTTCAGTGAGAACTTTCTCGTTGACCTCCAGGATGACATTCTTCATCTCTTCATAAGGCATCCTGTTTGAACCCAAGAATATAGCTGCAACACACACACACGCACACACACACACACACAGTTCTGAGCAAACAACACTATAAATGACTGTGTCGAACTAGTGAGATATTTCACATCTCGGGCTGGTACTCACAGAGATTCTGAGATGTTTTGGAGTCGAGCACCTTCAGCTCCTTCACCTTCTTCTTCTGAGTGTTTTTCTTCTCTTCAGAACCCTCTTGATCTTTCTTAACTAGAAATACAAGACAGACAGACAGAGAGAGAGAGAGAGAGAGAGAGAGAGAGAGAGAGAGAGAGAGGGTTAAGTGCTCATGTGTGTTTGAGAAAGTCGACTCGGATTCAAAAAAGGAGCTGAAATTATGTTTCTGTAAGGCTGGAAACACACACACACACGCACACGCATGCTCCCCATCAGTGTGTTGGCATCTCTGTTCTAAAGACAGACTGTGAGGGGAGCAGGAGGAGGTCAGAGGTCACAGGTCAGGACTCAGGGTTTAGAGTCAAACGCCCAACAGCTTCAATGAAACGTGAAGACTAAAGTTCACACTACTGACGAGTCTCCAGAGGACGAACACACACATACACAGTGTCAGATGACTGTCACCTTGTGTGTGATAATCTCTTTTCTTCATAGCGCATGAAACACAATCAAGATCAGATAAACATCTTCACCTCTATCTGCAGTCTGGCCTGTTATTCTCTTCTGTCCATGCATGTCCTTTATTCTTTATCTAATGTCTTTCTGAATACTTTCTCTCCTCCATTTTCAGCCTCCTTTCAAACTCTTTTTTTTTCTCTCTACCTCATTTCCAAGCAGTACATTTGTCTCTGGCATCGCTCTCTCTCTCTCTGTATGTGTGTGTGTGTGTGTGTGTATAGAGTTACAGCAGCATATGGAAACGCTCAAGAGAGTGAAGCAGCTCTGAATTACATACACACGTTGGGTTTCCATGTTTTTCATGACTTTCCATAGACATAATGGTTTTATACTGTACAAATTGTATATTCTCTCCCCTTACACTAACCCTAAACCCTAAACCCCTAAACCTACCCATCACACACAACTTTCTGCATTTTTACATTTTCAAAAAAACTCATTCTGTATGATTTATAAGCTGTTTTCCTCATGGGGACCAAAAAACTGTTCCCCATTTTGTCCTCATAATGTCGGGTTTAGCATGACCACACACACACACACACACTTTTCACTCTCACAAATATATTTAAATAAATAATTGAATTAACCTAATAATGAAAATACATACAATTATTTTTTTACATTACATTTAAAATAGATTTAAAAAAATTATTTCTATGATTACTTTATAAATCCTTTTTTATGTACTTTGTACTATAAAGCACAAAATAACTGCATGAGATATGCTACATAAAAGTAAACATCTCGAATCTGTTTAATAAATAGAAAGAAAGTGAAGACTAGATAGCGAGATCATTTCACTAATCCGCCTACAGCATTACATGATCTGAAATGTCTGTCAGTGGGTCAGTGTGTGTGTGTGTGTGTGTGTGATTGATTATGCGCTCAGCCAGTAAACACACAGTATAGCCTCTGCATTTCACTGCCTGTGATTCATAAAATGGGATCTGTATTCAAAATGGCTGCTGGTCTCTCTCTCTCTCTCACACACACACACACACACACACACACACACACACACACACACACACACACACAAGATGTGATACCAAAAACTCATTTATGAGCCTATGGCACCTCTGCAGGTTACAATGCACACTGCAGCATGACAACAGCACATCTGTGTTACATTAACATTACATTTACAAGTGTGTGTGACTGTGTGTGCTTGCAGAACCAGGAACTATGAAACACTGTCCCTTTAATGTTATTATTTCTGGACTGTGTTGTAAATGTCCTGCTGTCTTTTGTATTTTTGTATTGCCTGAGGTCTATTCATCCACTCAGGCTTTTATCTTCTTCTCATGGCATCCAGCCTCAGTACACAGCTGCTTCACACAAAAGAGCTCACACACACACACACACCTTGAAATGAGGACATATCATTTATATACTATCACCAGAAAGAGTTCTCTTCTGGGGACAGTAACTATAAATGCCCCCAACTATTCTCTCACACACACACACACACACACACACACACACACACACACACACACACACACACACACACACACACACACACACACACACACACACACACACACACACACACAGAACTTTCCATAGACATAATAATTTTCATAGTGTACAAACTGTATATTTTATCCCCAAAACCCTAAACCTACCCATCACAAAAAACTTTGTACATGTTTTTTTGCATTTTTACATGTTTTTTTTTTACAAAAAACATAATTTAGCCTGATTTAAGCTGTTTTCCTCATGGGGACCAAATATGTTTCTGATAAGGACTTTGGCTATTGCCATCTTAAGATCTTAACAAATTTGTGGGGACATTTTGTCCTCATAACGGAAGGGTTTACCAGGACCACACACACACACACACCAGAAAGTTTGTGGATATTTCTGTAAGTGTCCAGTTGTCTTTCCACTTCTGTCCGTCTCACATAAATTTTTTTGTGTTTTTGTGTTTATTATTAGTCGAGCAAGAGCCACAGACATCATGTCTGCTGTTTCTGGAACTCCTGATCTCAGTTTAAACACACACACACACACACACACACACACACACACACACACACACACACACACACACACACACACACACACACACACACACACACACACACACACACACACACACACACACACACACACACACACACACACACACACACACACACACACACACACTTCTTTTTCCATACAAGGCAAGAGTTTATGCGAGTGGAGGTCACAGTGAGAGACACAGACAGACGCGTCCAGCATGTAAAGTGTAAGCAAGTGAACTCCACCTCATCAGCAAACTGCACACAAGCTCAATACAATACAACTCACAAAGAGAAACTTTGTTCTTTCATCTCTCTTTCTTTCATTCCAGATTATTTTTAGTCTAAAGTGCATTGCTGAGAGCCTCCTTTGTTCTGTTGAAGTTTATGGTGGAGCACCAGCGCCTCTAGTGGCAGCACAGACACACTGCAGCCTGAACTTACACTAAACTTATTGCAAAACACCAAACTTTACCTCACTCCCCCTTCAGAGAGGTTTTGGATTTGAAATTTGGAGCAAAGTTATACTAAACGCTATACTAAAACATGAAATGTATAATAGTCTAGAGAACAGACACACTGCAGTCTGAATGTCAACTGAGTGTGACTCATTTCTTGTCATTTCTTATATTTTACTGAAGCTTTTGTAATAAATACAATCTCTCCTTCGTGGATTTACTTTCATGTACCAACTGATGAAGAAATATGTTACTTTTAAAATTTAAACTTTGTTCTATTGCAACATTACGAAGACAGATTTTAAACAGACGCAAGCACTTTTATTAAAGGAAAGAATGTTTCTCCTCCTGAGAGAAAGGGAATGTACTCGTCAGCAAACACACACACTCTCACTCCATACTTCAGTAATCTAATAGAAAACAACTCACTCAGTAAAACTGCTGCCTGCAGGAATGCAGTTCTCTGAGAGTTTGACACAGAGACAGAAAGAAAGGAAAGAGGGACAGATGCTGGAGAGAGAGAGAGAAAGAAACAGAGCAGGTGGTCGTTGTTTAGGGGCTTTAAATGTAAAACACAGCAGCAGCTGATGAGACGCCGTCCCTTTAAACTTTAAATGACCATGATCGTGTGTATGTGTGTGTGTGTGTGTGTTTCTGGGAGTTTCCAGGGCTCCGGTTGCCGAGGGTAACCTCGGAGCTGAAAGGGGCCCTTCATCCTCTTTTTGTGTGGAGAGGAAGGAATGAGAGCGGAGAGAATGGAGAGGGGGGCGAGCGAAGGGGTGACTCAGTGCCAGATGGCAGGGTGTGGTGTGACGGGGGCGGGGAGACGGACAGGAAATGGGAGGGTCAAATTCAGGGGGATGGACTGTGGGCGGGGTTTAGAGTGTGCTCACTTGCGCACCCCTGGTGCATGAACGGTGCAACTGCAGTGTTCAAATATTAAGATGGGATATATAGTTGATAATGCATAAAATATCAGCTGAAAAATGCAAACATCACACACAAAAAAATTCTGTAAACAATCCAGGGACTTCAATATGTGCAAAACATTCAGAATACAGAATGTTATAAAGCTTCTAAAGGAGAATATATTTCAGAGAATAATATCAGATTCATATTTTTAATTTAAAATTACAAGTAAATTACAATGAATGAAGTTAATAAATGTATTTATTAAGAAAAAATTAAAAAGTTTTTACAAAATAATAATTATATATATATATATATATATATATATATATAAAATTAATTAATTAAAACTCACACACACACACACACACACACACACACACACACACACACACACACGGTATGACAATTAGAATATTAAATTCAATAAAACACTCAATTGCTCATATTACAGTTACAGTATACAAAAATTGGAAAAAAAAATTTGCTTTAAGGATAGTTTAAAATGAAGTAGTAATAAGGATTTCAGATTTAACTTTTTAACAGCATCCATATCAGGTAAAAAAATAATATCAATGAATAAAGAAAGCATATACTATGTATCTATTGTATTGTGTATCGGTGGCTGTATAATCTATTTGTGATGTCACAGTGCCATCTACTGGAGCAACTGTGAACTGCTGCATTTCAGTTCTTAACATTTAGACTGATTTACTAGAGAGAGAAAAAAAATTGACAAGAGTATACCGGTGGAAAGTCTTCTAGCTCGAGATTTCAAATTTACCTCACACACACAGGCTCGTTTATTTAAATTAAAGTGTGTAATTACATTCAACATGCTGTCAAAGGACAGAGAATAAGTGTGATAAAGTTGTGTTTTGGCATATAAATTTTAATGTGTTTTGTTGACTGTGACATTGGCGCTAAGTGACCTCGGGAGAGAAAGTGTGTCCTCTGCTCCTCCGGCCATGAAGGTCTGCAGCAGTGACGCACAAACACAGTACGACTTGAATTACTGATCAGACGTGCACACACACACACACGCTGCGGCTGAACACAATCATATTTTAACTCTCAGGAATGTGGGGATAGATTAGGAACACAGCGCGTATACACACACACACAGAATAATGATTTTAAATCAATGCTCCATCCGCTCACATACAGACCCACGTCAAGATTTACTACAGCAATTACAGCAACCTAATTACACACACACACACACACACACACACACACACACACACACACACACACACACACACACACTGTATTAAGTCTATGACTCAGTCAATCTGTCCCTCCTTCACAGCTCAGAGCTCCAGGGAGCCTGTAGGACGGACACACACACACACACACACACACACAGGATGTTGTGAAGTTAATAAGATGCCGAGGTGACTGTGCGCAAAAATATATGAAGGTCACACGCACGGGAGGAACAAAACACATCGATCCACATCTGTGCAAACACATTTCAATAAACAATTAAGCACACACTCAAGGACATCAATAACAGGTCCATCTAACAGGGTTCAGTTTAGTCAGTGTGCATGCAGCATATACATGATACACACACGTGTGTGTGCGTGTGGATAGATCAGAGTCTATTTCCAACATGTAATTACACACACCGATGGCTCTTAAACAGCAGCTGCTACAACTTACACTCCATCCATGTGTGTGAAATGGACACACCAGAGTGATGTTTGATAAAGAGAGTCAAGACCTTAAAACACTGCCCTCTAGTGGAAGATGGTGAACATGAACGCTTTCAGATTTTTATGTTTTTGAAGGTCTCTTCTGCTCACCAATGCTGCATTTATTTGATCAGTTGTAAAAACATTTATATTGTGAAATAGTTACAATTTATAATACTCGTTTTCTATGTGAATATATTGTAAAATGTAATGTATTCCTGTGAAAGCTGATTTTTCAGCATCATTCCTCCAGTCTTCAGTGTCACATGATCCTTCAGAAATCATTCTGATATGAGGATTTGCTGCTCAAGACACATTTATGATTCTCATCAATGTTAAAAACAGTTGTGCTGCTTCATATTTTTGTGGAAACCATCAATTTAATGCATCCTTGCTGAAAAGTTTCCTTAGAAAATCTTACTTTTTAGCATATAAACAGAGATAAGAGACCTTTACTAATCGTCATTATGTCACAAATGTGGCTGACAGTCTTTAACTTGTTTTGACGTCAGAACATTCCTGTCAAAACACACATCACAGTTTCTTTGAACGGCAGATGAAGCTGGTGGACTCACAAACATCAGCACAAACACAGAACCAAACCACAAGAACAAACACAGAGACAGGGTTTGTGAAGACGCTCCAGCTCTCATTCTCTGCTGCGGGCGAGACTACAGGCGTGCGACCAGAGCTGCAAAACCAGACAGAGATGCCAACACACACACACACGCTCGCACCAGAGACCAGCTCAGGGTCTGGCCTACAGCCACACACAAGAACATGATTTCTGTTTCTGTCACACATGGGTGTGTGTGTGTGAGTGTGAGAGTGTGTGTGTGAGAGAGAGAGAGAGAGAGAGAGAGAGAGAGTGTGTGTGTATGTGAGTGAGTGTGTGTGAGAGAGATTATGTGAGAGTATGAGAGTGTGTGAGAGAATACGTGAGAGGGAGAGTGAGTGAGTGTGAGTGAGTGTGTGTGTGAGAGAGAGAGAGAGAGAGAGAGAGAGAGAGAGAGTGAGTGTGTGTGTGTGTGTGAGAGATAAAGAGTGTGTGTGCGCAAGTTTGAGTGAGTGAGTGAGTGAGTGAATTTCAGAGAGTGTATGTGTATGTGAGTGTGTGTGCGCGTGTGCGAGAGAGTGAGTGTGTATGTATGTGAGAGAGAGAGAGAAGAGTGTGTGTGTACCACCATTTTCATTAGTGAGAGAGAGAGAGCGAGAGTGTGTGTGTGCTTGTGTGTGTGTGTGTGTGTGTGTGTGTGTGTGAGAGAGTATGTAAGAGGGAGAGTGTGTGTGTGAGAGAATATGTGAGAGGGAGAAAGAGTGTGTGTGTGTGTGTGTATGAGTGTGAGTGTGTATGTGAGAGTGTGCGTGTGTATGTGCGAGAGAGTGAGTGTGTATGTATGTGAGAGAGAGAGAGAGAGAGAGAGAGAGAGAGAGAGAGAGAGAGTGAGAGTGAGAGAGAGTGTGTGTGTGTACCACGATTTTCAGTCTGTGATGATCAAAAACGGCTTAAAGAGACAAAATACCTCAAAATAAGTGTTCAGTCATTTACTCAGCCTCATGTTGTTCCAAGCCTGTATGGGTTTCATTATTCAGCAAAACACAAAAAATAAGATATTTAGCTGAATGTCCATGCTGCTCTTTTACGTATAACAAATGCAAATAAAAAAATAAATAAAGTCACACTGAAAGATGACAGAAATCGTATTTTTGGGTAAACTGCCTCTTTAAATAATCACGTCACTGTGTGTGTGTGTGTGTGTGTGTGTGTTATTTATATGCCTCTCGTAAAGTCACACACACAGTCTCTTTTGATGATGTTCTCTCTCTCCTGAGGGTCTATAGCTGTGATGCTTTGGTTAGTTTGACCTCTTTCGGTGCTGGAGTTCACAGTGGACCGTCCAATTAAACACACCAGCGCCGCAGACACCCACACAACCTTCAGAAGCACATTATCTCTTATTCTGTCTTTCCCTGTCCATCCTCCGGGGACCTGGCCTCCTTCACTGGCCATAAAGGATAAGAACATCACTATTCTAAGAGAAAGAAAGAACGAGCTAAACTGACCGTCACACACATCAGCTGTATTATACGACGGATTAAAGCGATTGTTCAGCCAAAAATGTAAATTCTGCCATCATTTATTCACTCTCATGTCGTTCAGTCCATTTGACTTACTTTCTTCTGTGGAATACAAAAGATTTTTTTTTTTTTGGCAGAATATCCTGGTGATTTGTTTAAAAGAATTTTAATATGGACTACTTTTATGAAACTTTTAGATATTATATTTTTTATTCTACAAAAAAGACATACTGTACTTTACTGTTCAAAAGATTGTTTTAAAGTTTTGTGAAGAAGTCTCTTCTGCTCACCAAGGCTGCATTTATTTGTTTGAAAAAAATCTTGAAAATATGTGAAATATTACTGCAATTTAAAATAAGTTTTCTATGTGAATATGTTTTTAAATACAGTATAATGTATTCCTGTGATCAAAGCTGGATTTTCAGCATCATTACTCCAGTCTTCAGTGTCACATGATCCTTCAGAAATCATTCTGATATGAGGATGTGATGCTCAAGACATATTTTTGATTGCTGAAAGCAGTTGTGCTGCTTTATATTTTTATGGAAACCTTTATGGATTTTTTCTGGATTCTTTGATGAATAGAAGAACAAGTATATAAATGTTTTGTAAATATAGTTACTGTCCATTTAGAATGAAAGTGTCTGCCAAATGCATAAATGTACGTGAAGATAAACAGCATCAGCAGAAACATAGGAACTAGTGTGTGTGTGTGTGTGTGTGTGTGTGTGTGTGTGTGTGTGTGTGCGTTAGCTGTAGGTTTAACTTCGGCCCCTGTCAACTCATCTGAGCAGATAACCCGCCGTGATTTCTGACCAGGCCAAGCCAGGGGTGTGTAGAAAACATCATGCATGTATACACACGTTCATACAAAACACAACACGCCTCTAGAAACACTCGAAGAACACAGACAGAAATTACATGAACATGTTATTGACGCTTAGCCAAACACACATTCACACATCTGAACATCTGTCAATCAAATATTCTTAATCGTCAGCAGAAATTCTCTCTGGGGTCCCGCGTGTGCATGTTTGTGTGTGTGTGTGCGTGTGTGTGTGTGTGTGTGCGTGTGCGTGTGTGTGCGTGCGTGTGTAAGCTGGTTTAGGACTGGTTAATCTGCTCAATACAACTCAGGTTAAAAGACAGACAGATGTTATATTACTAAAGACTTATAGGGAAATCAAATATTGAGGTAAAGCACAACAGCTGCACACACACACACACAAATATGTGTGTTTATGGGGACTCTACATAGACGTAATGGTTTTTATACTGTACAAACTGTATATTCTCTCCCCTTACACTAACCCTACCCCTAAACCTACCCATCACACACAACTTTCTGCCTTTTTTGAATAATAATACAAAAAACAAAACAATTTAGTAAGCCGTTTAAGGCGTTCTGTTAATGAGAACACAGGAAATGTCCTCAAAATCCATGTTTACATTGTAATACCCATGTAATTCCCAATCAAATGTGACATCCTTACAAATACACTAAAAACAGACACACATACACATTACATACACACTACATGCTGCCAAAAACATATCATTATAAACCAATAATTAATACTATATAATAGTGTATCAATGAGAGGAAAAACACTTTCTATTAAAGCTCAAATGAAGAATCTATGTGAATATAAGTGTAAGAATATACTTATATAAGAACATAAGTGACATTAAAACATTACAGATGTACAACAATGGAGACCTGAACCCTGATATTATATTATCTCAAGTTGTCCTAACCATAAAAATAAATAAAAATGCTGTCTGATACTAAAATGGTTTGTTGTATATATTTATCTACTCTTATCTTTAAAGCAAAGACCACACTCTAGACACAAACACGAATGGGATGTGTGTGTGTGTGTGTGTGTGTGTTTCCCTCGTGTGTGAGATCTGACCCTGATACCTGTACACACTCTGACTCTGATACTGTGCTGAAGGTGTGTGAACTACAGCTGTCCACCTCATGGTGTCCACCTGTGAACTGTGTGTGTGTTGCGAGTCATCACACACAAGTGAAGCAAAACTCTCTCTCGCTGTGTCGCTCATACACACTTCACAGCATCTGTCAGCTTCACTCACCCGCTGAAATGAAAATCAGTGAGAACTGACAGCTTTATAAAACTTTAAACCTGCAGCTAACCACTCTAAACACACACACACACACACGGAAGCAGTCATACGTGAGAAGCTGGAGATGGAAAGAGTTGAAGCAGAAACACATAAAACCAGAGAGAAACCAGTCTCTCTCACACACACACACAAAGTGAAGAGCTCTGAAAGTAATGACTCTCTCTGTGCCACTTGTTTTCACACTTGGCCTGTTGTGTCACTTGATTCAGGAGTCTGAGAGCGGCACGCATGGATTCTGACCGATAAGTGAACACTTCAAAACCTGCAAACCATCGCAGGGAGGATCGCTTTAGGGTCTTGTAGCTCCATTTTTTATCTGTTACATGATACACTGACACTTGCAATGAAGAGGACAGAACGAGAGGCTTGTTTAAAGTCTGATGTGATTATATGTCCACCTTTCAATACTTCAAAGTCAAGAAATTATGACAGAAATGTTACTGTTGCACTATTGTACGAGTTCTAAAATGAACTAAACATTATAAATATGTATATATCAAAAGTTTGGGATATATATGATTTAAAAGAAATGCACACTTTGACTCATCAAAGATGCATTCAATTAATACAAAGCATTTTGTCATGGTACAAAAGATTTCAGATAAACGCTGTTCTTTTGAGCATGCTATTCAATTCTGAAATGTATCACAATATCCACAAACATTAAGCAAATCAATGGTGTTCTTTTGAACTTTCTTTTAATCAAAGAATAAAAAAATGCAGCTCATCTGTTCTCATCATTGATAATAATCAGAAATGTTTCTGGAGCATCAAATCATCATATTAGTATGATTTCTGAAGGATCATGTGACACTGAAGACTGGGGAATTCCATTTTTCCTCTCACAAATTAATTTCATTTGAAAATATATTCACATTGTAAATCATATTTCACAAATCATATTTACAATTTTTTACTGTTTTTCCAATTCAATAAATGCAGCTCCGGTGAGCAGAAAAATATAAAAAAATCTTAACGACCCCAAATTTCTTGAACAATCTAATATATTATTATAAATATGAAGAACATGATAACATGATAATATATTTCTATAATTAATATACTACTGTATGCATTGAAAGTGGACTGAAACCTGATCAACAATAAAATTATATCAAATGAATGATAAAAGGTAGAAAGCCCGTCTACAGTGAAAACCCATTGGTTCATAATCCGCTCCACATCACTGCACATTAAAGGGGACATATCATGGAAATGTAAGTGCTATAATTGGGTCCCCTACCAATTGGGTGCATCTACCAACCCAGAAAACCTGAAAAGGACAAGCCAGTAACTTTGCTTTGGTGAGCCTTTTTCTGCATGTAAAAAAAGAGCCGCTGAGATTTCTCTCCCGTTCTGACGTAGGAAGGGGATCTATTATAATATTACCACCTCTTAATCTGCACATTTCCACACACGGCACTGCCAGACTGTTCTGTATTAGCATAGTTTCCGCTCTGAGCCAGTTGTACACTGTCCGCCATGTTCTCCGTGCTCGAGCAGCTGTAGCTACAACAATGTCTTGTAAACAATGCAGATGCATTGACTGAACGAGGGACAATTCAAGGCAGGTTTTGCTAAAAAAAAAAGGTAAAGCTCAAGGATGGATCAATACCAACTATTCGTGATCCAGTTTATAGTCTCTGGAGCGACACTGTTAGTTGTAACGAGTGTTGTGTAACTCGCTGTGTATGCTGATGACAATGCAAGGGAGAGAGAGTCTTTATGGATAATACTTTAATGTGCACTTCTTTTACTGTTTTATTACATTGATTTTCTGGACTGAAACAGACACTTTATATTTTGTGTGATGTACAATAAAACTTCTTAAAATTCATCAGTAAAGTTTTGGCCATCATTTGGACAGGGTTGCTACAACATGCTTGTACTAATAGTGGATAAAAGCAAGATGGCAACATAAGTTAAAACATAATTAAACTAAACTATACCTGTTCTATCTCCATGCAGCATTTATTCTCTGTAGGCCCTATTGTCCGGTTCAAACTGAAAACCATTAAGTTTCTGACATGTTCTGTTGTTGTATGAGCTTTTGAAACTCCGCCCTCTTCTTGAAAGAACAGGCAGGGGCAGCAGCTCATTTGCATATAAAGGGACATACACAAACGGTGTGTTTTTGCTCACCTCAGAAAGTGACAATTTTAACATCCTATAAAACATTATTCGTGGGGTATTTTAAACTAAAACTTAACATAGACACTCTGGGGACATCAGAGACTTATTTTACATCTTGAATAAACGGGCATAATATGTCCCCTTTAAATATGTTCAGCAACATGAAAAAAAGAAAAGCAAAAATGCTGCGAACTTTTATATTTTGGTTGTTATATTTGGTGCATTTACAGGAGTGTGTGTTCAGCTCTATTCAAGAGGAAAATATCCTACTTAGTATCTCTTTCTCTAGCTCTCTCTTTGAGTTCTGGACAAGAAAAGGACATTGAGTAAGAGTGTATGGGGGAGGCACTGTCTCTTAATTAAGAGTCACTCCATATCGTGGCTCTAACGAGGTCACTCTAATGAGGTCACAGGCAGGGGGGAGGAGCTACAGTCTTTCCTCAAGAGGACACACACACACACACACACACACACACAACAAATCCAAAAGATGTATTCACTAGTACACTGAAAACACATGATGAAAACACAAACACATGCAGGAGAGAAAGAGAAGGTGCCTTTGGCTGGTAATTGGAAACACATACAAGCGTCTCTCTCTTTGTTTCTTTCTCTTGTTCCTGTCTCACTCTCTCGCTCCCTCCCTCTCTAAATCTTCCCTCTCCACTCCATCTCTCTCTTTACCTCCTACGGTTTCTCCTCCGCTCACCAACACCTCTGTCTCTCAGATTATATTTTTGACAGCACAGTGACACACAAGACTGACTTGAAAAATGAAGGAAAACACACACACACACTCTCTCTCTCTCTCTCTCTCTCTCTCTCTCTCTCACACACACACACACACACACACACACACACACACACACACACACACACAGAAGTGTACCATCAGTATGGACACCACCACATCACACTGACATGTCTGTGTGTGTGGGGACGTGGGCCCAGTGTGCACAATTAAGACTGAAATAGTGTCCTTGGGAACCAAAACCACAGCTGATATGATTCAACAGATGCAGAGAAAGAGAGATATAACAACAAAAAGAGAGAAAGGACAAAACTCAGAAATAATGAACTACTGAACAAATAAATTAAACAAATAACTAAATAAAATTGAAGGAACAACAACGGAAAGAATGTATGAGCGAAATAAAGCGTGAATAAAGCAAACAAACAAATATGTGAGAGAAAGAAAGAACTAATGAAAACTGCTATTCAGTTTTTAAAAGTCATCAGTTATAATTTGTGTAATCAATTATTTGATTAAACTCTTATTATATTTTCAAGGTCATTGATTACAATTTACAATCTGTATGTATATGTGTATGTATATGTGTATGTGTATGTGTATGTGTATGTGTATGTGTATGTATATGTATGTGTATGTGTATGTGTATGTGTATGTATGTATATGTAAATGTATATATGTCTGGGCCACTCAAGGACATTCACAGAGTTGTCCCATAGCAACTCCTTTGTTATCCTGGCTGTGTGCTTAGGGTCATTGTCCTGTTGGAAGAAAAACCTTCGCCCCAGTCTGAGGTTCAGAGTACTCTGGAGCAGGTTTTGATCAAGGATGTCTCTGTACATTGCAGCATTCATCTTTTCCTCTGGCCATGAATAGTGTCCCAGTTCCTACCTCAGAAAAACATCCCCACAGCATGATGCTGCCACCCCCATGCTTCACTGTAGGGATGGTATTGGCTGGTAAAGAGTAGTGTCTGGTTTCCTCCAGACATTACGCTTGCCATCCTGGCCAAAGTGTTAAATCTACCTGACTAAGGCCTTTCTCCCCTGATCACTTAGTTCGGCAGGGTGGCCAGCTCTAGGAAGAGTCCTGGCGGTTCCAAACTTCTTCCACTAACGGATGATGGAGGCTACTGTCAATGCTGCAGAACTTTTTCTGTACCCTTCCCCAGATCTGTGCCTCGATACAATCATCAAGTCTCTGAGGTCTACAGACAATTCCTTGGACTTCATGGCTTGGTTTGTGCTCTGACTAACTGCACTGTTAACTGTGGGACCTTATTTAGACAGGTGTGTGCCTCTCCAAATCATGTCCAATCAACTGAATGTACCGCAGGTGGACTCAAATCAAGTTATAGAAACATCGCAGGATGATCAGTGGAAACAAAATGCACCTGAGCTCAATTCTGAGTGTCATGGCAAAGGCTATAAATACTTATGTACGTTTGTTTAAAAAAATTTTTTTTACAAAGTTGTCGTCATGGGGTATTGTTTGTAAAATTGAGGAAATTTATTTAATCCATTTTGGAATAAGACAAATGTGGAAAAAGTTAAGCGCTCTCAATACTTTCTGGATGCGCTGTATACACACTGATCAGGCATAATAGTATGCCCGCTGACAGATAAATTGTCTCTTCATCACCACACCTGTTAGAGGGTGGGATATATTAGGCAGCTAATAAAAACACAAACCAAAACTACAGCTCTTGTGGGGTGTAGAAGAAAGAAAGACAGAAAGAAAGAAAGACAGAAAGAAAAAATGAAAGAAAGAAAGGAAGGAAGGAGGCGTTTAATCAGTGATCTGAAGGGACTTAATAATGAGACGCCTGACAGGAAATGTCAACGGAGAGAAAGAAAGACGGATAGAATAACATAGCGGAGGGGGAGGGGAAGAAGGGAGAGAGAGAGAGAGAGAGAGAGAGAGAGAGAGAGAGAGAGAGAGAGAGAGAGAGAGAGAGAGAGAGAGAGAGAGAGAGAGAAGGAGGGATAAACAAACACAAAGCGTGAAGGAGAGTCCAATGAACAAACGAGTGGCGATGAGACCGTTTACAGCAGCAACAAAAATATAGATGATTACAATCAGTCCCAGCATGCACTGCCCTTCACACAACCTTCAAACCAACACACACACACACACACACACACACACACACACACACACACACAATTACACTTGAGCATGTTATGTTAACGATGGAGAAATGACCATGGAAACTCAAACAAGATGGAAGAAAGACTGGATGTCACTAAATCTTTAGTTTGACAGATTGTCTGAAAGACACAAATGGATTAAACACACATACACACAGCAGGAATATTAAACAATTTTTAAAGATACTTACAAACTAAAATATTAATGACCTGTAATATCTGCATTTCCGTGTCAACATGTGTCGTGTCACATCAAACATGACCTGAGCAGCTTCTTCACGTGCTACACTGATTCTCCATCATAACCACAGAGGATGAAGGAAGAACAGCGTTTCAGACAGGAAATATGAAGACGACACTGTTGCACGGTCCTCAAAATTGATTTATATTCTCCGTTATTTAATTAATCATGTTTATTCAATTTCCAGGTTGTCAATTAATACAATTATAATAATTTTGTAAATTATTAAACTTGTTATCACAAATTACCTGAATATAAACAAGTAAAATCAAATTATAATGTACAGTTTAATGTAAGTACTTGAATTACTTAATAAATAAATATAAAGAATAATTACAATTAAATAAACTTTAATTACCATTCATGTTCTAGATAAATAGCATTAATCATTAATGAATCATAAACCCAGAACTGTCGTTGGTCCTGCCGGTCAGTCGGCTCTGAATTCTCAACACGTTTGACAGCATCCATTTAAACAACCTGTGGCTGTCATCCATGATGGAGGTGCATCCGTAGCACATGCCATTTAGAAGAAATTTTAGTTTGAGAAATCATTTCCAGGATTTATTTTAGTGATTGTCCACAATCTCCTACACATAAAAACCCAATGTTCGCTCTCTCTTTTCTCTCTCTCTTCCAAACGACCAGTAATTGTCGGAGAAAGTGATGGTGGCAGACGGCTATAAAAGTGTAATTTGTTCTTTTCTTTCCCTTTCCAACATAAAGCAGGTTCTCTGCTCTCCTCCCACCAGCAAACCGAGGCCACGTGGATGATGAAGGTAGTGTGGGTGAAACTCTTCCTCACAGAACTATTAGTTCACCCGTTCACTGATGTGAACCTCAGAGGAACAATGTCTGTGTGCGCTAAAAATAATCACACGCTCACACTCAACCTCCTGCGGAGAGTCTGCAGTCATTAGAGGACTAAAGGTCTGATCAACGGCTAATTACTGGCATCGGAGCGGACCCTACAATTAACACACCCCTCAACGAGACGGGAGCGAGTCAGAGGTGATGACGTCCCGCGCCACATACGGGTCAATGCCATCATTCCAGTCTGATACCGTGATTTTAAAAGTAACTTTCTGCAAGATTTGATGCGGTAATCAATTGCATTGTGCCGTCTCAAACTAAATGAACAGATCTGAACATGCCAGCACATAATTATGCTTTCGGAAAGATAACAAGGTTGACTGATTTACAATCAGAGAACTGCAAGTCGCATTTAATACTATTCAATTTCACTTTTCAATTATTATTCACTATACACAATCAAAATCATGGGCTCCCTGCAATTTTTCACCAAATTAAAAGCTGGATGGATACCAATTTCACTTCTCAATTATCAGTGGCATACTATACAAAAAACAAAACAAAACAAAAAAATTATTCACGGTAACCGCATCACATTTTATGATCATCCTTTACTGGCAAACATGACAAAACCTAAGATGAAATGATAAAGGAGATTTTAACCATTATAATAACATAAGTGGAATGGAATTGTTTACTAAACTATTTTACGGTGCACGTACATCAGGCTTTTATGGCTCATATAGTATGATATGGTGATAAAAAAAAATATCAGTTTTATATAGAGGCCCAAACGGAGTATAAACATGACATTTAGCTCAGATGGTGATATTGATATTGAGATATATATATATATATATGTGTATGTATGTATGTATGTATGTACAGTATTGTTCAAAATAATAGCAGTACAATGTGACTAACCAGAATAATCAAAGTTTTTAGTATATTTATTTATTGCTACGTGGCAAACAAGTTACCAGTAGGTTCAGTAGATTCTCAGAAAACAAATGAGACCCAGCATTCATGATATGCACGCTCTTAAGGCTGTGCAATTGGGCAATTAGTTGAATTAGTTGAAAGGGGTGTGTTCAAAAAAATAGCAGTGTGGCATTCAATCACTGAGGTCATCAATTTTGTGAAGAAACAGGTGTGAATCAGGTGGCCCCTATTTAAGGATGAAGCCAACACTTGTTGAACATGCATTTGAAAGCTGAGGAAAATGGGTCGTTCAAGACATTGTTCAGAAGAACAGCGTACTTTGATTAAAAAGTTGATTGGAGAGGGAAAACCTAAAAGAGGTGCAAAAATGATAGGCTGTTCAGCTAAAATGATCTCCAATGCCTTAAAATGGAGAGCAAAACCAGAGAGACGTGGAAGAAACGGAAGACAACCATCAAAATGGATAGAAGAATAACCAGAATGGCAAAGGCTCAGCCAATGATCACCTCCAGGATGATCAAAGACAGTCTGGAGTTACCTGTAAGTACTGTGACAGTTAGAAGACGTCTGTGTGAAGCTAATCTATTTTCAAGAATCCCCAAAGTCCCTCTGTTAAAAAAAGGCATGTGCAGAAGAGGTTACAATTTGCCAAAGAACACATCAACTGGCCTAAAGAGAAATGGAGGAACATTGTGTGGACTGATGAGAGTAAAATTGTTCTTTTTGGGTCCAAGGGCCACAGGCAGTTTGTGAGACGACCCCCAAACTCTGAATTCAAGCCACAGTACACAGTGAAGACAGTGAAGCATGGAGGTGCAAGCATCATGTTTCTCCTACTATGGTGTTGGGCCTATTTATCGCATACCAGGGATCATGGATCAGTTTGCATATGTTAAAATACTTGAAGAGGTCATGTTGCCCTATGCTGAAGAGGACATGCCCTTGAAATGGTTGTTTCAACAAGACAATGACCCAAAACACACTAGTAAACGGCAAAGTCTTGGTTCCAAACCAACAAAATTAATGTTATGGAGTGGCCCAATCTCCAGACCTTAATCCAATTGAGAACTTGTGGGGTGATATCAAAAATGCTGTTTCTGAAGCAAAACCAAGAAATGTGAATAAATTGTGGAATGTTGTTAAAGAATCATGGAGTGGAATAACAGCTGAGAGGTGCCACAAGTTGGTTGAATCCATGCCACACAGATGTCAAGCAGTTTTAAAAACTGTGGTCATACAACTAAATATTAGTTTAGTGATTCACAGGATTGCTAAATCCCAGAAAAAAATGTTTGTACAAAATAGTTTTGAGTTTGTACAGTCAAAGGTAGACACTGCTATTTTTTGATCACACTTTCAACTATTACCCCAATTGCACAGCCTTAAGAGCGTGCATATCATGAATGCTGGGTCTCATTTGTTTTCTGAGAATCTACTGAACCTACTGGTAACTTGTTTGCCATGTATGTATGTATGTAAAAACCTGTATGTATTCTGGTTAGTCACATTGTACTGCTATTATTTTGAACAATATGTATATATATATATATATATATATATGTATATATATATATATATACACACACACATATACATATATATATATAGATACATACAGGTCCTTCTAAAAAAATTAGCACATTGTGATAAAATTTCATTATTTTCCAGAATGTAATGATAAAAATTTAACTTTCATATATTTTAGATTCATTGCACACCAACTGAAATATTTCAGGTCTTTTATTGTTTTAATACTGATGATTTTGGCATACAGCTCATGAAAACCCCAAATTCCTATCTCAAAAAATTTGCATATTTCATCCGACCTATAAAAGAAAAGTGTTTTTAATACAAAAAAAGTCAACCTTCAAATAACTATGTTTAGTTATGCACTCAATACTTGGTCGGGGATCCTTTTGCAGAAATGACTGCTTCAATGCGGCGTGGCATGGAGGCAATCAGCCTGTGGCACTGCTGAGGTGTTATGGAGGCCCAGGATGCTTCGATAGCGCCTTAAGCTCATCCAGAGTGTTGGGTCTTGCGTCTCTCAACTTTCTCTTCACAATATCCCACAGATTCTCTATGGTGTTCAGGTCAGGAGAGTTGGCAGGCCAATTGAGCACAGTAATACCATGGTCAGTAACCCATTTACACATTGCACTGTGAGCAGGTGCCAGGTCGTGCTGAAAAACGAAATCTTCATCTCCATAAAGCTTTTCAGCAGATGGAAGCATGAAGTGCTCCAAAATCTCCTGATAGCTAGCTGCATTGACCCTGCCGTTGATAAAACACAGTGGACCAACACCAGCAGCTGACATGGCACCCCAGACCATCACTGACTGTGGGTACTTGACACTGGACTTCAGGCATTTTGGCATTTCCTTCTCCCCAGTATTCCTCCAGACTCTGGCACCTTGATTTCCGAATGACATGCAAAATTTGAGCGACAGTCCAGTGCTGCTTCTCTGTAGCCCAGGTCAGGCGCTTCTGCCGCTGTTTCTGGTTCAAAAGTGGCTTGACCTGGGGAATGCGGCACCTGTAGCCCATTTCCTGCACACGCCTGTGCACGGTGGCTCTGGATGTTTCTACTCCAGACTCAGTCCACTGCTTCCGCAGGTCCCCCAAGGTCTGGAATCGGTCCTTCTCCACAATCTTCCTCAGGGTCCGGTCACCTCTTCGTTGTGCAGCGTTTTTGCCACACTTTTTCCTTCCCACAGACTTCCCACTGAGGTGCCTTGATACAGCACTCTGGGAACAGCCTATTCGTTCAGAAATTTATTTCTGTGTTAGCTCGTTTAGAGAACCTTTTCATGATATGCTAATTTTTGAGATAGGAATTTAGGGTTTTCATGAGCTGTATGCCAAAATCATCAGTATTAAAACAATAAAAGACCTAAAATATTTCAGTTGGTGTGCAACGAATCTAAAATATATGAAAGTTAAATTTTTATCATTACATTATGGAAAATAATGAACTTCACACTATGCTAATTTATGTTTTTTATTCTGTGTTTTCTGTTTTAAGCTTTCTGGATTCCGTTTTAATGGTTTAATTAGATTTTAATAACCAAAAGCATATCTGATTAAAGCAGCTGTCTGAAACTTTTTTGTTTTCAAGATTTACAAAAATATATATAATGAGAATGTACAACATTAATCCATTTTCCAAACTGTGTTTTGGTCTTACCCTGAATCATTATGGTACACTTATAATAATAAGTGTTCATATTGGGATTATTTAATTTATTTAATTAAGCTTTTTTTTGTCAAACAATATGCTGCACAATGAGCTTTACTGTTCAAATTAAACCATAGACGGAAATATTTGATTATTTCTTAAAATAAAATTATTGATAATTTTTTTAAATTATTTTTATAAATGTATAAATTTGTTTTATTATTATTACTACTACTACATTGAGACGCATTTCATTTCTACTGTACAACAGTGATACATTTCTGTCAAGTTAAACCAGACTTTTATTTTGACGGGTCGCCACGAACCTCTGAGTTTCTGTGTGTTTAAGATATGGCAATAGTTTTTCTCAAATGAAAGGGTAAAATGCTGATGAAGTGACTATCAGAGCGGCTCTGGAGAATAAATTCATGCATTCATGTCTCCATATAGCGAGAGGGCAAGGCTGAGAACACTGCGAGCACCATGCGTGCTTCAGTGTGTGTGTGCGCATGTGGACAAAACCGCGTGTCTGTGCTATTCATTCACACAGACTCAGATTCATATTTAAATTAACTTATTATTCACAGATACTGGTCAACATCGTGATTTGGTTTAAGTGTACTGACCTACTTTTTATTTATGAATCAAAAATTTGACAAATTCCTAAGTAAGTGTTCATCTTGAAACATTACTAACGACATAAGTATTCAGTAAAAATTAGTAAAAATTCACCGCAAAAAGACACATGAACCATGAGCTAAATTTATCAGAAAATTCACAAATAGAATTTCCCCTAAATCGTGCAGCCCTAATACACCGAACACTACTTTCTTTCAAGAATAGTTTTTAGTATGCTATTCTGAACAGAGAGAGATTCAGATGTTTGGCGACATTCAGCTGTCGGCTCTAAAGCACTTCTACATTAGCGCACGGCCAGAGAACATGTGTTCCTCAAACCGGCCTGTATTATTCATGGACTCTCTCTCTCCTCTGGTCTGAGTTGTGCATGATGATGGTTTTAATGGAGCTTGTGCACTTACAGACGTTTACAGAGGGGGGAAAAGACTTTAGTCAGAAAGACGAGTGAATCTGATCCATTAGGAGCTCATTAATATCATCCAGCACTAACGACAGTCATCAGTCACTCCTACCCAGACTGAAAAAAATGTGTCCAGAGCCGCTAAAGGAAACAAAAGTGAGAGTCTCTTTTAGATGATAAACTTATGGATTGTGATGAAAATGGCAGCAAGCGTCCAAGAGAATCTCAGTGAGACCAGTTCTTCAAACTCTCATTACTCGTTTTGCTTTTGAGGCCACGTACCAAACAAAAGCAAAAGAGAATCTGAAACGGATCCCATTGATTTACCAGAGAAATAGAGAGACGTTGTGCTTCTTCCTTATATAATATGCACATATACATCAATCAAAAATACAGTAAGAAGTATCAATACAATAGAGCGATAACAAGAATCACTATGATGTTCATAAAGAAACGTGCTGATCAGATTACCCCAAAAAAGGGAAACTGAAGAGTTACAAAGAGAGATGGAAAGAGCTTGCAATAAGTGTGTGTGTGTGTGTGTGTGTGTGTGTACCATCAGGCTGATTCAGAGGCAAAATAACTGCAGGCAAAACATGCCCTCAATACACAAACAAACACATAAATTACACAGGCACACACAACCATTGCACGTGCAATGTTTTTTATACTGAGATAATTTCTATCCCCTAACCTAAACAAACAACTAAACCTTCATTTTCAAATAACATAGTTTACATGTCCTCATAATATAGAAAAAAAGGTTTTGCTACATTGTGATGGAATTTCAGCTGCATAATGCAAGTCAAGCCAGTAACACACACAAACACAAAGAGCAACACGTTTGCACACTTATTTTTGCTTCACATTAAGGGCACTGAAGTCAGCAGAAAGTGCACTTTAAAGCTATTTATAAACACAGCCTTTTGCAAAACAGCTTTTAATGAATAAACAAAACAATGGCGTGTAATATGAAAATATGATCCTCCTCTTCTAAAACCTGTATTACTTCTTAATGGTCGAATAATTTTACTCTGGGTGGTTAATATGGCATTGCTTGTGGTTTGGGTGGTTGCTAGGGTATTCATCTGTGTAAAACTCTAAGAATTTATGAGGTTGCTAATGTGTTCTGGGGTGAGCAGGGTGTTGCTATGCAATTGCTAAGAAGTTATAGGTGTTGATTGATAGGAAATTCATCCTGTGTAAAACTCACATGCACCATTCTAGGGTCTTGTGTGTGGTTGCCAGGGTGTTGCTATGACGTTGCTAAGGTGTTATGGGTGATTGATAGGAAATTAACCTGTGTAAATTTCACATGCACCATTCTAGGGTCTTGTGTGTGGTTGCCAGGGTGTTGCTATGCAATTGCTAAGAAGTTATAGGTGGTTGTTAGGGTATTCATCTGTGTAAAACTCACATGCACCATTCTAGGGTGCAGTGTGTGGTTGCCAGGCCATTGCCATGTGGTTGATAAAGTGTTCTGGGTGGTTGCTAGGGTGTTGTATGTGATTACCATGGCAATTATGTGGTTGCTAAGATGTTCTGGGTGGTTAATAGGGTGTTGCTATAAGGTTGCTAAGGTGCTCTGGGTGGTTAATAGGGTGTTGCTATGAGGTTGCTAAGGTACTCTGGGTGGTTTCTAGGGCATTGTGTGAGGTTACCAGGGCAGTGACATAGTCAAATGATTTTATCATTGTGAAAATGTCTAATTTACAGAAATACTTGACTTGAGTCCAGAATGATGCCATTGACCAGTCACAATGAAGTATTACTGTAGAATACCATGAATTAACACAAGAATGAAAAATAAAACCAATATGATAGTGTGAGAGAACCCGAAAGAGAGAATGAGAGAGAACACATCAGGCGACGGACTCAAGAGATTTCACATTACTAAAGATATCATCATAACCTGTCAAAACAACCACGTCAATCTGCACCTGCCTCACACACACAGCCAGCCAAAACCCTCTCTGTCTCTCTCTCTCTCTCTCACACACACGCGCACACACTCTCTGTGTGTCTCTGTGTGTGTCTCTGTGTGTGTCTCTGTGTGTGTCTCTGTGTGTGTCTCTCTGTGTGTCTCTCTGTGTCTCTCTGTGTCTCTCTGACGGGTCTCTGTGTCTCTCTGTGTCTCTCTGTGTGTCTCTGTGTGTCTCTGTGTGTCTCTGTGTGTCTCTCTGTGTCTCTCTGTGTGTCTCTGTGTGTCTCTGTGTGTCTCTGTGTGTCTCTGTGTGTCTCTGTGTGTCTCTGTGTCTCTCTGTGTCTCTCTGTGTCTCTCTGTGTGTCTCTGACGGGTCTCTGTGTCTCTCTGTGTCTCTCTGTGTCTCTCTGTGTCTCTGTGTGTCTCTGTGTGTCTCTCTGTGTGTCTCTCTGTGTCTCTCTGTGTGTCTCTCTGTGTGTCTCTCTGTGTGTCTCTCTGTGTGTCTCTCTCTGTGTGTCTCTCTGATGGGTCTCTGTGTCTCTCTGTGAGTCTCTGTGTCTCTCTGATGAGTCTCTGTGTCTCTCTGTGTGTCTCTGTGTGTCTCTGTGTGTCTCTGTGTGTCTCTGTGTGTCTCTGTGTGTCTCTGTGTGTCTCTGTGTGTCTCTGTGTGTCTCTGTGTGTCTCTGTGTGTCTCTGTGTGTCTCTGTGTGTCTCTGTGTGTCTCTGTGTGTCTCTGTGTGTCTCTGTGTGTGTGTGTGTGTGTGTGTGTGTGTGTGTGTGTGTGTGTGTCTGTGTGTGTGTCTGTGTGTGTGTCTGTGTGTGTGTCTGTGTGTGTGTCTGTGTGTGTCTGTGTGTGTCTGTGTGTGTGTCTGTGTGCGTGTCTGTGTGTCTGTGTGCGTGTCTGTGTGTGTGTCTGTGTGCGTGTCTGTGTGTGTGTGTGTGTGTGTGTGTGTGTGTCTGTGTGTGTGGTTCTACAGAGAGTTTGTTGGAGGTTTGAGGCCTGAGGGTTTGATATAATGAGACTCTCTGATACACACACACACACACACACACACTGACACCTGAAATATTCACTCTGACACACACAGAGAGTTCACACCTTACAACCTGCACACCTGCTTAAAATATTAACACACACAGCTAATGAAAGAAACGGAAGCAGCACACACAGAATCAAATCGGAGCTTGTGGGATTTGGGAAGCCATTTACAAAAAATGTTCAATCAATAATGTTTTGATGTAAAATTCAAACGCAATCACACATGACCAGATCAGGAATTACAAACAAAGAACACCAGAACATGATGCTGGAGAACAAACTGAAGTACATGTGATTATTTTCACCATGTTAAACTCACTACGACGATGAATAGTGGGGCTTCATTGAAATCACTAATGCCTGGCTAACATCACTTCTAGGTAAAATATGCTGCAACAGAGGAAAAAAAGGAGAAAGTAGGTGGAAATACAGTAAGAGGGGGAAAGCAAATCCAGTCTGTAATGTAATCCAGCTATTAAACAAGGTTTAGAGAGAGAGAGTCAACCCATGTGTGAAGGCGATCAGATGACAGAAGAAAGTCCTAATTAATCCAGATGACGGGGATTATCAGCTCTGATTCGACACTGTTGTGATTCTGAAACGCTGGAGCCCAGCGCTCCATGAGCCTTATAATGAGATAACTGCAAACCAGAGACGAACATGAGATCCAGAGGCAGTGTGACACTCCAGTGTCAAAAACAGACCTCAAAGGAACTTAACGCCACAACACACACACACACAGAGCAGAGATTCACACTCACATGTTTTATGGGCGATCCGTAATCCCTGGTTATGAATTATTGGCCACCAGAGTTCGAGAGCAGCTTTTACATTTAAGTTTTGGGAAAACTACTTTGAAACTGCAGCATGATAAGCCCAAAGCAACGCATAATCTAAATACCTCAATGTTCAGTACAAGTAATCTATCAGTTGGTTAACTTTCCGAGAATGCACAACATTCACTTGGTTATTGAGTGATGAGTCAACTTCTGCCTCAAACAATGGCACTAGTTTGCGAAATAAATAATCTCAAGTCAAATATGGCGGCTGATGCAAGCTGGATGTTAATAACATCATATTGTCAGTGGTTATTGTGCATATCATGATCAAACATAGAAAACATAATGGTTCAAAAGTTTGGGGTCAGTAAGATTTTTCCTTAAGTAATTATTTATTTTGTTGTGCAAGGATGCATTAAATTGTTCAAAAGAAGCAGCAAATATGTGTGACCCGTGCTAACAAAGTCGGATTGCACACAGAATTATTTACAGGCAAAACAACTGAAAATTTTTGATTTTGAGGTTCACACAAAAATGAGTTAATTAAGCCCTCGTCTAGAGATCCCAATGCTCCAAAGAGCAATTAAACATCTAAAAGTATCTTTCTGAGAGGACTGCCTTTCCTTTGTCCATGAAAACGATCCGAAGCTGACTGACAGATCCGAAGCATGCGCTCTAAGACTCTCAGACAGAGCTCGGTCCCGATATACACAGAATTATAGCATTTCAAAATATCTGTCTTGGCGAGTATTCACTCAAACATTATCTGTCATGGCTTAAGTGAATGTTTGGTTAACTTTAGGGGGAAAACATCTGATGTCTTACATTATATTAGATCCAGCGTCTGCCGGAAGCTAGATATTTTACTTTAACTTGATAAATATGGATATTTTTCTTACAAAAACCCATCAATTCGCTTCAGAAGGCATTTATTAACCCCCCGGATTAATAAATGGATTACTATGGATATGGAATACTTTTATAATGGATGGATGCACTTTTTTGGTCTTCAAATTTTAGGCTGCCATTCACTGCCATTATAAATCTTGGATTAGACACATTTAATGTAATACCGATTGTATTCGTCTGAAAGAAGAATGTCACATACACCTGATAGCTTCAGAGTAAATCATGGGCTAATTTTAATTTTTCTATCTCATTAAGGAGGGGTGAAACCACACCTCAGCACGCAGAACAATAATAATTTTATCTTGATAATCACATTTCCATAATTGTTGGAATCCAAAATTGTCAAATTGTTTTTTCATGCATCATCACACATGAAAGACACATGATAGAGACAAATGATATAATCGGGCCAGTCAGCACAGCCATCTAGTAGGCAGTCATTACTGTATTTTAACATTATTACGAGGACAAACAAGATCGTGATCTCTATGAATAGCATGAAAAGTAGATTGTGGACATTTTCAAGATCAATCACAATATAAAACTGTCATATCGCTCACCCCTAAACCAAAATAGTTTTTAACAATAAATCCACAGGGAATATACAGGAGAATATAACAGAAACAACCACGTTTAATCTTGATGAGACCGGACAAAGGAACTGAGGAAAAACAGGACCAAACAAGGAAACTAGGAAATCAGGCAAACAGGAACAGAGCAAACAGAACCAAAACACGAGACTAAAGAGAACAGAACATGCATGTTACAACCAGTGATTAAAACATTTAAAAGACCATTAAATATTTCATCATTTTTAGCTTGGGACATTTTTTTTTTTAAATCACATGAAGATAAGTACATAATGTAGATTTTTCATTTTCGTGTGAATTATTATTATTATTGTTGCCACATTTAACCAGTTCGACTGACACACATTATAAACCGGCAAACTTTCTCTGACTCATTCAAGGTACTTTGAATTCAGGCAACGTTCTCTCGAGTCGAGCCCTGAATGAATGCATGAACTCTCCTCCGTCTGTCCATCCCGCAGGGAGACTGGAGACAGAGATGGAGGGCTGTCAGGAGAGGATGCATTAACAGGCTTTATCTTCTGCCTGTATCTCAGGGAACGACTCTACACATTCGACTCTAAGTGGCATGAAGTATTCAGAGAGCCTCGTGTTGCTGCTCCATGAGCATTTCTCTCCTGATTCTCAACGGGCCTGCGTGTTATTGTGGTAGTTTGGTGCTAAAACGCTCTCTATATCTCTCTCTGCGGGACTCACGGGACCTCAGAGAGGCACGAGAGGGTGATAAAGGCATAAAAATGGCCCCTGATCTCTCGTTGTAGTTTTTCGCTCCATCACTCCGTGTTTGCGTATTGCAGGAAGTCGAGCTCCAAATCAGGACAAGCAATCACACGTGGGACGGATGTTGTGCGCGACAATGAGCATCGTGTTCCACGTTAACATACACGGACAGTCAACTTCCCTTCAACATGGCCCCCTCCCTACTTTCGTCTTTCTATTTTCTTATCTGTCACTTCTACACACTTTCATCTCTGCAGTCTGAGATTCTTTTTCTCTTCCGTCACTTTCAATCAGAGTGTCTGTCGCTTTGATTGCGTCCGCTCTCTCTGCGTCTGCTCACCGATCAAACACAACAGCAGCATTAAAGAGAGAAAAAAAACGGCGCTTTGTGAACGCATGAGTTAATTAAAATTCAAAAGATCGCTGTTAATTAAGCAAGTAAAGGCGTCTGAACAGAAGGCTGACAAAACAGAGAGAGAGACAGAGAGAGAGAGAGAGAGAGAGAGAGAGAGAGAGAGAGAGAGAGAGAGAGAGAGAGAGAGAGAGAGAGAGAGAGAGAGAGAGAGAGAGAGAGAGAGAGAGAGAGAGAGAGAGAGAGAGAGAGAGAGAGAGAGAGAGAGAGAGAGAGAGAGAGAGAGAGAGAGAGAGAGAGAGAGAGAGAGAGAGAGAGAGAGATGATGGATGGAACAATATGTACCGAACACATTGTATGGAACACCAGGTGACCAATAGGATAAGGAAGGAAGGAAGGAAGGACGGACGGACGGAACAGCAGATTGATAGGTGATAGATGGACAGATAGATGATGGACAGATAGATAGATGGACGAAAGATAGACGGACTGGATGGATGGATGGATGGACGTACAGATAGATAAATGGGTGTCCATCCATTTATCTATCTGTACATCCATCCATCCAGAATGACCGATAGAACAGTAGATAGTTGGATGGAAAGATAGATAGAATGACCGATAGAACAGCAGATAGATGGATGGACAGATAGTTAGATGGATGGACAGATAGATAGAATGACCAATAGAACAGCAGATAGATGGATGGACAGATAGTTAGATGGATGGACAGATAGATAGAATGACCAATAGAACAGCAGATAGATGGATGGACAGATAGATAGAATGACCGATAGAACAGTAGATTGTTGGATGGACAGATAGATGGACAGATAGATAGATGGATGGACAGATATATAGATAGAATGACCAATAGAACAGCAGATAGATGGATGGACAGATAGAGAGAATGACCAATAGAACAGCAGATAGATGGATGGACAGATAGATAGAATGACCAATAGAACAGCAGATAGATGGATGGACAGATAGATAGAATGACCAATAGAACAGCAGATAGATAGAATGACCGATAGAACAGTAGATTGTTGGATGGACAGATAGATGGACAGATAGTTAGATGGATGGACAGATATATAGATAGAATGACCAATAGAACAGCAGATAGATGGATGGACAGATAGAGAGAATGACCAATAGACCAGCAAATAGATAGATGATGGATGGATGGATGGATGGATGGAACGGCAGATAGATAGATAGATGATAGATGGACAGACAGATAGACAGATAAAGTATTCCAGAAGAGTGGATGGAAAGTAACACAAAAGCAGTTGTGATAGGGAGACAGAAAGACAAACAGATAGATGTGGTTGAATGAGAAACAGATGGATAGATGAAAACGAGAAGCTAGTCATGAATAATTGAGAAGAAACAAAGGTTGGGTTTTTAGATATAAATGTAAAAGTGGTGTTAGCAGAAACCGTCTCACTCTCCCTGTATTTTTAATAGGTGCTCTTTAAATATTCAGAGCTGCGGGGGGTGGAGGGAGGAGAGCAGGTTAAAGAACCTGAAAATGGACAAAATGAATGAATGTCTGCAGGGAATCTCTCAAGGACTGCATTAAGAGCCAAAGCTGCTCTGATTAGAGCCCAGACAAATGGAGGAGTCGTAATATCCAGGAAGAATAATTTAGAGAGAGAGAGAGAGAGAAAGAAAGGAAAGGTGACATATTAAACAGCAGAAATGAAAGGAGAACAAGCTACCGGGTAAAGGAAAAAAGAGAAGGAGAAATGATGAATGTTACTGGTGGAAATGCACGGATGAAATTGGGAAAGGAAAATGAGAAAGAGGTCATGAAAATGAGACGAGGGGGAACAACAACATGCATTTCCATGCAACAACAGAAGCATGGTGAAAAATTAAACGTGCCTGCAGGAGAAACAGGACTCAAAGACACACACACACACACACACACACACACACACACACACACACACACAAAGTAGGACTCCAGAAATTAACACACACCCTTGTGCTTTAAAGGTCGTAAATTAAGGTCAGTTTGAAATGTAAGATGCTTTAAATACCACGATTGTTAAAATGTCACTTCATCAAGGCTTGCTAACAAAGAATGCTTCTTCACGCACGAAGTGTTCACTTGAGGGGGAAAAAAAGAAAAGATATTTCACTAATCAGACCAAACTATGCTCAACTGAACGTTTCATAAAACTTCATAAAACAAACTCAGTCAGAGTGCTGATGTAAAATGTAATCAGAATAAATTGGAAAAGTTTCTTTAGGTGAAACAGCCGAATGCAAGTTCCAACGAAACGTTGTTTGAATTAAAGTCGACCGCAGAAACCTACTTTCCAAGGGTCTGACACCTTCAATTCGGCGAGAGTTTTGTTCCGAGGTTCAGAATGCGTAATTATTTTTTGTCTGTTTGGGCCTGAAGCAAGAGTCAGGCACCATAATCAGCGATTAAAACGGAAAAATAATATGAAAATTCAGAGAGAGAGAGAGAGAGAGAGAGAGAGAAAGAGAGGGAGAAACAGCTTGCTGCTATCAGCTTTAGGCACGGGGCTTTAATTTCTTTGAAAATGCAAATTAGTTTCACTGCGTGTGTGCAAGCCTGTGTGCCCGTGTATAAAGTACAGTATAACTCTCCAACTTTGATGATATTTGATAACACAAAGCAAAACCTCTGATAATCTCACAGCCGTGTCATCTCCCTCATCTTAATTTAATTGCACAAGCGTAAACGCCCGAACGTGGCCCCAGATCCCCGCTTTTCTGCCACGATAAGAGCCCGCGTGTGAGTTCTGATATCTTGTCATCTGTATCTTTGAAGACGCATCTCTCTGTGGTTTCTCCCAGTTATTAGAAGCATCAAACGCTTGCGACATAAAATGCGCCACTGCGAGCTTAACGCCTGCGGGATGCGTGGTAAAAAAAAGAAAATCAAATTAAAAACAATCTCCGTCTTCAATCAACGCTGCATGTTTGTGTGCATTTCTAGCCTGCCGGAGGAGGGAAATGCGAGCATGTGACGCTTTAATATTTGAGATGTCAAATAAATGCCAAGACATGAACATTTCTCTCCTTTGTGCGGCACACTGGGTCATATTCAAATAACGCCATATGCTTGAGTGCATATGGTAAGAGACACAAATATGCACCCTGTCGCCGCTGCTGCTTCTGTAGGTAGGTCGCATGTGGAGCGTGTGATTTATCTGTTTTCACAGTTCTTTGCCTATTTACCAGCGGTTCTCCAAATCCCCATTAGAAATCTCCTTCTCTCTCTCCATCCTCCTAAACGGGGATAAGAATTTAAATTCACAAAAGAACACACTTTCCCCCTCTCTCTGGAGCTCATTTAAAAAGTGGCTAATCTTCCAAAGATAAAGCGCAGATTAAACGGCCCGAGCGCGCTAAAACGTATCTGCGACTCCAGCAAACGCGCTGCATTCGAATGCAAACGAATGCTGGAACGGAGAAACGCCGGTCGCACAAAGGCGCAGACGGCTTGCTCGATAATCTGTTGCGTTTGGCAGAGCCGGTGAGGCCAATGAACAGATGTGTTTGAGGGTGATAAAGAAGGTATGAATGACACGTTATGCAACCGAATGCGAGAAGAGGGTCAGAATCAGGCTGCAAACAGGCTTACAGACCAAATTTCACCTTTTAGAAACAGACGGGCACCTTAACGCATTAAACGCTGTTTCTAGAAAGCACTAAACATACGTTCACATAATGCCTCTATCATATAAACACATTATGGGGCTCATCCGCAGAAGAACAGCAAACAGCTTCAAAAACAAGACAAGAGATGAGATGTACTAGAATACTAAGAACACAACACAAGCGGACTGTGGGTATCTAGAGGGGAACAACATCTGCCGACTGGCCCATGCATTAACCTCAACCTGAATGAAAGAGCGAGATGTGAGATTATGCATTCACTCGAATTCTCTTCACATTGCAAAAACAAAGAAATCTCATTCATCCGCAGATATTCATCCATTAGAACCTCAAACCTGAGCCGAATGCATTACTGGGAGCGATCGCAGAGGCATTTCATTAGTGCCGTTTGCCAAGTCAACCATCATTTGATGGGCTATTTGAACAACCTCCTCACACCAAGTACTCAACTTTGGTGGAATGACTCATCGTTTTTATGCTACAGACACGGATGAACCTCAAACTGCGTGGCTTGTTGCGTCTTTAACGTTTAAAAAAAAAAGTGAAATAAAGCTGAATTAAAGGAACACGCTGACTATTCCTATCCCCTATCAGCGCAATATTACGCAGCGCCTAAAATAGGCAAACTTCCGTCAACAAACATCGTGACAACCTGCTTGCACAGAGAGCGTGCTGAAGACCCATGGCACAGCAGCAAAGTTATTTGATTATTACTTGATTATTAAGCATGAATGGGAATATAGTTCTTAGCCATATCGGTCTAGAAAATCACTACTTTTCAATTTCCCTCAGGCTTAGTACACAATGTAACTATACACGTCACAACATGTAAATAAGAACATGTTGGCGTTATTTTGTCACTTATTGAGCAGTAGGCTAGATGGAGCCAGTCTCCAGTCTTTGTGCTAAGCTAGACCAGCAGTGGGTGCGTCAGGACAGAGTTATGGCACGCACAGAGATGAGAATGGTATGTATGGACTTATCTAACTCTGGGGTTAGATAAGTCCCAAAGTCCCAAAATGTTGGTGTGTTCCTTTAAAATAAAACATAAAAATTTGATGAAAACAACACTCTTAACCAGGGTCCAAACTCAATCCTGGAGAGCCGCTGTCCTGCAGAGTTTAGTTCCAACCTCAAATAAACACACCTGAACCAATTAATCATTGTCTTACTAGTGGCCCCCCAGGGCCAAGTTTGGAGACCCCTGCTCTATACCAATGGTTCCCAAACTTTTTCTGACAGGCCCCAAACTTCTCAATTGATTGATTGAGTGGTTGAACCACTGTAGTCACATGGACTATTTTAACGATGTCTTTACTACCTTTCTGGGCCTTGAAAGTGGTAATAACATTACAGTTAGGTTCAGAAAGCTCTCTGATTTCATCAAAAATAACTTCATTTGTGTTCCGAAGATAAACGAAGGTCTGGAGGTTTGGAACAACATGAGGTAATTTATTGTTGGGGTGAACGAACCCTTTAAATGATGTGACTCAGTGCTGCCCTCTGTCATCTGGTAGAGTATATATAAAAATCAATAGTACTGTGCATGTGTCAAACTTGGCCATCTGAGCTGTGCGTGGAAAATAGAGTTTTCCTGGGCCTTCAGACAAACCAAACACAACACCCTTATCACAGCAGTGTTCACATTTTCTGCAGAAAATGTACAAATCTAGTTCTTTTAATAGAAATCAAATTACCAATGTGAAATCCGACTAATATTAGTTGCAAACAAACACACTTCTTCAACATTAACAGCATTAATTTCACACAGGGAGAAAATTCATCTTATTCTCCCAAGACAGTTTCAGTAATTTACTCTCCCCGAGACTCTAGCTGTGATTTATGGTCATTATTATTGTTTTCACAGATATTTTCCGTTTGCCTCATGAGAAAGTTCAACAAAACTCAAACTTGGGTACAACCAACATGGTCTCGGAGTGCAATAACAATAACGAATGATTTCCTCTGTTTCTTCATTACTGAAAAAATGCTGTGACTGACTTAAAATGGGTAATTTATTGTTGGGGTGAACTAACCTTTAAATGATGTGACTCAGTGCTTACAGATGAAATTGAATGTTTCATACATTAAGTAAATTACATTTAGGGTTTGTTCACACCAAGTACGATAACGATAATGATATACTTCTAAATATAAAAGAATAGCAGAGTCCACACCCCAGCTAAAACTTTAACATCCTGCTTTAAAGAGCTTAAGCATTTAAAGTGGCAAATGAAATCCGACTAATATTAGTTGCAAACAAACACACTTCTTCAACATTAACAGCTATATAGTTATCATTCTTGGGTTGAACGACTTCAGATTTTTTTAAAGTCAACATTTATGTGATGAAAGTCGAATTAATGTCGACTAGTCGCTGATGACCAAGCGGCAACCTTCCGGCCTCTCTCTTGAATCCAACTCGGAAGTGACTTAAACTGCAATTCATCGAATGGCCGCTAGAGACAGGCTCCAAAAGGGAGTCAATACCACAGACCCCCCATGTTGAAATGCCCAACCTTACAGCAGGAAAAAAATATGTTTACAGCCTGGTACAAAAAGTGGTTTTGGTCTATATAGCTCATTTTGCCCTTTATGACATCTGTGAGGGGGTGAATATTTTTATAACTCATCCGTTTAAATTATATTAAGCCTTAAAGTTCTGCATAATTAAGGGCGTGGCCACTTGAGTGACAGGTGGATTACTGTGAAGCAGCTTTGAAACAATCTGTAATGTATAAAGTACTATATATACATATGTGCCGAGACTTTCAAGGGAGTTCTACTATTTTCCTAGCCTGGGTTTACCAGACTCTCATTCATTTCATTTGTACATAGAGTCTGGCCACTCTCCATTGACAAGCGTTTACTTCCGTGAAGGCGGGGACTCTTTTGAAGTTTAAAACTATTGGATCTTTCCAGAGCCACTCTGGATCTGCCATAACCAATCGCTAGCGCTTGGTCGTGACGTAGGTCATGTGCCATTCGCCTTTGTTTCTCACATGGAAATCCGTAAAAAAAGGTAATGTGCACGCCACCTCAGTGATAAAACTAAAACTCGTGCTTTCGGATTATGATTTATTCATGGTGGAGGGGAGATTTTTGCATATTTTGAGATCGGGAACGCGCTGCTCACGTGGTCCGTGACATGTCATATGCTTGGTATGATAAGAATAAATGCTGCCGTAAATAGCGGCCCAATTCAAATGTTTATGTGCTTTTATTTTTATTTTTGAGTGGTGATTAAATATATTGCTCTTGTAAATACTTGCCAGCATTTAAAGTATTTAAAATCACTGCCAGATTTTCATGAGTTCTACTATTTTCTCCTAGCTCGGGGTTTACCAGACTCTCATTCATTTCATTTGTACATAGAGTCTGGCCACTCTCCATTGACAAGCGTGACTACTTTTGTGAAAGCGGAGGACTCTTTTGAAGTTTAAAACTATTGGATCTTTCCAGAGCCGCTCTGAATTACAACACAAACTAGTGCACGACATCAACGTCATCTTTCTCAGCCACTCCTTTGTTCGCTGATTGGACCGGTTAAAATTTGTTTGGAGAAAACCTAAGAGTATACCGCAGTCCCAGACGGAGTATTGAAGGAATATGAAAATTGAGCGGAAGTATGTAGGAGGGCGGAGCCAGGCTACTATTTTCCACCGTCTCCATGAATTAAACAGGAAGCTACTGTACCTTTAAGACAGTAAATGTCCATTTTTCACTCTGCTGTTAAATCACGACAGAACAAGCTGCTGAAAACTATATTATAATCAAATGTTAAATTAACCTTTGGATTAATTAACTTTTTGCTGTTTGTGTGAAGGGGAGAGAAAACGTTCTGTCTTTAAAGTCTTATTTCAAAAAGTGCAAGTAAAATCCTGTTTTCATTTATAGGACTTATTTTCATTATCAGTAATAATAGGAAAAAACGAAACGTATGAACGCGCAAGATAACCAGATGGAGGGAGAGAGAGATTGATGTAGGAGAATAAAACGGTAGGAAGAACATTCCGAAGATATTACGGAAGTCCTTTTACTTTCGATAGGCCGGTCAAGAGCAATTTCCTACATCCCACCAGCTGAGCCGCACAAAACGGCTTCCAATATAAGCGAGCGACAGACTCGGAGGGACCGTAAAGCAGCAGTTAATGGCACAAAACCACACCACAGAGATAAGAACAGCCCGTATAAACAGACACGCTCATATCAGCGCACTTCAGGGAACCTCTGGGTTTATGAGGACATTAAGACCTGACTTTATATCTGGGCTTTTGGGAATCGTTGAAGCAGGTGGTCCATTCTGTAGACTGTTTTATGAAGGACACATTAAAATTGATACCCTTATAGACAAACACAGCAGACGAGCAATGTGTTCCAGCAGCCCATGAGGACCAAAACAAGAAGGTATTAAGAGAAATTTTATGAAGGATTTAGACATGACTGTCTTCTGGGAATATGAGGACAGCGTGATATGAGGACAGAATGTACCAGAATCAACTGAAAAGGAGAAACTCATGAAAACATGTTATATTTTACCCAAAACTGAAATATAAATAAATAAATAATAATATTTGGCTTAAAAGTCAAATGTGGCAGGACCAGTGCAATTTTGGTTGTACCAATTTAGCACATTTCACCCTATATTACCATAATCATGGACATTTGGATTTTTCTTTTTGTCATTTTTTATTCTAATTAGATTCTCATTACTGTAAAACAAAGATTGTTTTGAATTTGAAAAATTCTAGCTCAGTGTCATGAATATTGGATCCAATCTCTTCACAAGAAATTAATAAAAACTAAATAATTAAAACTTAATTAAATAAAAACAATAATAATATTATTTAATTACTAATAATGAAAAAACATATATCAAATAAAATAATTGAAAATAAATAAATAAATATTTTTTCCTCTTTAGATTTTGGGGTAAATTTGAGCCATGAGATTCTTGAGAACCAAGAACTTTCTGCTACCGTGTCATTAAAACCTCCATGAGTAAATACCCTCTATAACTGTCAAACCTCTGCACACATTCAGGGAGAAGCATTTAAGACATTTTGTTTTATGTAAGTGGGGCTCAATTAACATTCTACTGAGACACGAGGTGGACGACAGCCAAACATCCTGTCGACCTTTAAAAGTCGAACGACTTAACTGCAAACGAGTGAGCAAATGAGGGTCAAGCAGGAAGATATCGATCTAAACGGCGTGGAAGTACCGATACAAATTATGTATCTGTTGTGTAACAAACTTTCTGAAATACTAATTAGTTATTTGGAGATTACCAAAGGCAATCATTTCACACACTAGTCTCATGTTAACATATATACCCCCAGTTTCACAGACAAGGCTTAAAGGTGCAGTGTGTAAATTTAGTTAGGGGTAACTTTTCGGTATCAAATTTCACACTGAAAGACACACCTGCATCTTTTTTTCTTTCTTCTTCAATAAATCAATGCTATCGGTCACCCTTAGGATGCACCGAATATTCAGCCACCGGAAATTTTTGGCCGAAAATGGCCCAAAAGTGCATTTCGGTTTTCGGCCGAAAGACTTTTATCACCGAAACAATACGGCCGAAATGTTGTGATGACGCAAACAGAAACCGCGACCTGCACGTGCTTGTCAAAACGGTCTAAACATGCAACATGTCTGCGGTGTGGACGTATATGCTTCATCTCACATCTGATGACGCATCTATGGGTTGTCACTTGAAAATAATGCTTTATACATGTTTCTGTTGATGGATACACGTGCTGGCTCCTCAGTGATTCACTACAACAACAGCGATAATAAAAGAAAAACGTGGGCTCTCTTTGTAAACTTTGTTCACTGTATGCGAGTGCTGCCGTATGTTGGAATATGACCAGTCGTTTTCGCGTCATCACCGGGTGTAGAGCCAGAAGACGTGAATGAGAACTCACGCGCGCTGTGAGAAGATCTGTCTCTGTGCACTCATCCGAAAGCACGCACTCGTCTCACAGCGCGCAAATATCGAGTTCTCTTTCAAGTCTTGCGCTTAAACGGACAAACTCACACAAAAAGTATGTCACCATGTCCATCTTGATGAGTATCCTTGCAGACATAGTCTATATAATCCTAAAGTGAACTGTTTACAGTCGAGAAAGACAACGCAATTCGGTGCATTAGGTCTTAAAGGGGCAGTAGCCTTCACTGCGGTCTGTTTAATCTCAACAAAGGACATCACTCACTGCTCTTGACTGAATAGCTTTTGTAAGTTTAATAAGGATTAATCTTTAATTTAAACAGTTAGATATGCATTTATTTTATGTTTGATTACTTTATTAAATTTCTGTACCTTTCTGCAGGCCTGTACATTATTATTATTTAATGTACATATGAGTGAGGTCAAGTTAAAAAATTCTAGTTTGAATTCTATTTTATACTGTGCATTGTTGCAATGTGCTAAATTTGCATAATTTGTAATTGATTTATTATTTGAAACTTTAATATTAATTTATGGAATTGCAATGCCTTGATTTTTAGTAAAGTTACACAGTCGTAGCCATAAATGCAATGGTACTAATAATTGGCATCATGTATTTTCTTTCTTCTTCAATAAATCAATTTGGTGCATCCCTAGTCACCCTTTATGTCTGTCTGTGTGTTTTACAAATATTTAGCCAATGAAAGGTATTAAAGCTTGTGACTAAATCTTGTTGGACCCTCAAACTGTCAGTTACCCTATAACTGCACCCCCTCTATCGTAACTGAATGAACAAGTCTTACATGGGTAAATAAAGATTTCCTTGTTTAAATAAGTACAGCGTTTTCTTTACGAAAGAAACACTGTCTAGGCTCATATTTTATGTATTTGAGGTCTGAGACACGTGGGACCGGAGAGAGAGGGCCAGCATTTGCCATAGCCAGTGGGCTTAAATAACCTTTGCATACAGTAGCATTTCATCTTTTATAAAATTTGATTTTGGCCAAATGTATTTTACAAAATGAAAAACTGAGCGCTCATAAAGCTACAATAAACTTTGTAACTGTTGATGAAAACATAACGTTATTGTGATATCGTTTCAATGACTGACAAAATGCACATTTTCACACATTCACTGGCCAAACCCCCCGTGACTGCATTTGAGTTTGACTTTTGTAAAAGTAATACAACAACGTATTTATTTTTACCATCAGAAAATCATAAGCATGTGCGCCCTGAGTGATCCTTGTCAACTAGGTAAAATATATTTCTAAGAAATTTGTTCTTTGATTTATGATTGCGATACACTTAATTTATTAACATTTAATGATATTATGGTCACCTTTAATTCATGTTTACGCTGTTAATATGCACGTATTTGCAAGCTATCTAATTTTTGAATCTTGTATTCTATACTCTCCGCTCGACTTCACATAGTAATGTTGTCATTTACATTAAGCGCAAAAAGGCCACCTCTTTCACTAAAGGGCTGGTTGGAAGAGCTAAATGATTCAAAGTTTTGGCTGAAATCGCCCGGAGGTTCGAATCCGCCTTTTGCCGAACTAGCTCTACACCCCTTTCCCATCACATAGAAGATCGGAAAGGTTTTTCTTTTTCAATAAAAATGAAGAAAATATTTAAAAAGTGAGACTAAAATGTCTAACGTGTGTTTGATTAATCAAAAAAAAAAAAAAATTGTTGCCCAGCCCTAATTTACACGTTTTGTTCTGAATAAAAGACAAAAACAAAACAAAAAAAAACAGGTTTGTCTTATATTCAGGATCTAGACTTCTACATGTCAATAATACACCGGCAACAATAGGTGGCGCCAAATATGGCTGAAAAGAGTGCGGTACGTCAGATGTAATGTTAGAAGATCGCAAGCGCATAAAGACCATCTTAAAAACGCAAACAGTCAAAGAAAAGCTCACCGTCTAAGAGCCGCGTGACAGTCATGTTTGCGTGCTTCCCTGACAGGACCCAACATCCCCTGTACGTGATTTTAAAATGTAAGCCAGTACCCAGATTTTTAAAACTGCCATAAGATTTCACTACTCCTGTTAATGACATGTTGGTAGGCTACATGGTTCACACTATGAGATGGATAGCCTAATTCAGATGGGCTATGGTATGCAAAAAAAGTTTTATTTTTAAATGTGATTGTTGGTACATTTTACCAGTATTTGCCATACTTTCAGATTTGGTCTTCAAAAAAAGCCTTAAAAAAGGTACAGCTTGAAAAGGGGGTCGTCATATAATCAGAGTTGGAACAATGTGGTACTTATTATAGTGTTAATGAAAGTTATCATGAGCACAACGAAAGTCAGTAGACTGGGAATATTTAAAAACGAACGGTTCGTTCATAAATCTGTAAGCTCTTAACATGCTGTGGAAATACAAACTGGAAGACACAGAGCTGAAAAGGGGGCAGGGCTACATAAGGTCTATAGTCGCATTTGTCTGACTGATAGTCAAGTTCATGAATAACACATTGAGACCACAAGAAAGCACAGAGAACAGCAAGAGTCGTACATATGCTACCCACTCTTTTGGTTCAGGTGTGTGTGTGTGTCTGTATGTGTGTCCTCTGCTGTCACACTTGTGGCTCTGGGTCTATAACTCTAAGTGAGTCTAGACAGCAGGGACTGAAATGAGACGAGACCGGCCGCAAGTGTATGTGTGTGTGTGTGATGATAAAGTAGGTCGGCGTATACATCAGAGGAGGAGACATACGCACACTTGTGGTTGTGTGTGAGAGCAGAGGTGAGCGGCTGAACCGGCTGAACGAGATCCAAGAGACTCAGCTGGTCTCCGTGGAGACGGGAAAAAGCAGGCCGCCAGCGAGATGGAGAGAAACATTAAAAGACTCACAACAAGACACACAGAGAGAAGCCGATCAATAACACACACACAGCTAACGCGTGAAACAAGCCTGACTCGCTTTTAAACGCAGAAATGGAAGGAAAATTGGAGGAAAATAAAACAGCCCTCCATCTAAACTATAAAACTGCTGAATCCATCAGCACAGACCTCTCTCTCTCTGTAATTGGACAGGTTCAGTCATCAAAACTCACACAGCAGCCTCTATAAAAATGCATCAGCATTCAGCTTAGAAAATGCAGAAATGAGTCTCTGGCCTTCACATGCACCTATAGAAACGTGATTAGAGATAGCAATCTACATTTTTATATTTTATATTAAAATATCTAGATATAGTTAGTCTTTGAATGTACATCCGTGGGATTTTTTCACTTGTTTTTCGGTCCAACGGGTGAAAATGGTGAATCGGATGGTTTAGTAAAGTAACGGCACACTCTCCTCGACAGCACACGTGAATGGAGGAACTGAAATGCTGAATATCATGTTCTAACCGGATGTGAAGTGATGTGACAAGCAATAAGCTACTTCTTCCACATTAACAAAAATGATTTTATAGGTGAATTCTGATTTTTTCATCCTCTATTGAGCCGAATGCTGGAGCTTTTAATCTTGGTGATTTTAACAGGCATGTCTAAGTCTATGGTTAAAGACTCTTTACAAATGATTGATACTTTCAATCTTACACAGACTGTCCTTGGCCCTAATCATAAACAAGGACACACTTTTGGATTTTATCATTAGGCCTTTCAGTCAGCGATGTAGATATCAAAGAAATGTTCCTGTCTGATCATAAGCCTATTATTATTAATACAGCTGTTTCTAGCCCTGTATCACACTGTGTGTCCGTAGGCTGGCATGTTCGCTCTTAACTCATCAACAGTTGGAACATTTCTTGATGCTGAAATGAAAGAGGGCCAAATTACTAATCTCTTATGAATGTGTGCAAGACTGTATGATTAATTCTCAAAAAGCTGTTAAGATGGCAAAAGCAAAATACTATTCGGATCTTATTGCAAAAAAAATGCAGTTAGGCCTGTCGCAATAATCAATATAGCCTATCGATATATCGCACAATATATGTACATGGCCTTAATAATTTTTTTGTGATGCAATATATCGCCCATTATGTTTACATGATAATGAATGTCGTCACCAACATTTTACTCGATTGTGCTGTCATCTTGTATGTTTTCCATGACGCAGGCGAAAGTGTTTCTCGGGCAGTTCCTTCATTCAGGGAGCGGTTATCGACAGGTGAATAAAGGTGCCGTTTGAGGCGTTACAGTGTTTTCCTGACGACTACTGGCAGTTTGGAAGAATAAGCCCAAATGGACTCGATCCCCTGTTCCGGTGCACATATAAATGTCCATGCAGAATGACGAGTGTTAAAGCCGTTTCACAAGGGAAAATGTTTATTTACTATTTATTCAATTTTTTTATTTTTTATTTAGGATAATATAATTTTTTCCCTTAATTTCCATGATCTTAAAAATTAAAAGGTTGTCATTTGAAAGTGTGCAGGTCTACTTGCATTATTATGCTGTTTTATAGGATTAAATATTCAGTGGCATAAAATAGTCTTAAAATGACAATAATATCGTTAATCGCAATTATTTCTGGGACGATATATCGCAAAACAAAAAGTAGTTATCGTGACAGGCCTATGCACAGCCCAAAAATATTATTTAATACGTTAAACAGTGTGTTAAATCTGATGTCTAATCTCTCCCCTACAGCTTGTGAAAAGTTTTTATGGATAAAATTGAAAGAATAAGATCATTTTTTCCTCTCCTTTGGAATTTGCTCAGCCTAAACCAAATTTGATCATATGTATCAGAGTCTACCCCAGTGTCTCACAATTGTCTCCAACAAATGAAGCCCACCTTTTGTTCATTGGACGTTGTCCATCCATGCCTTTAACTAGATAAACTCGACAGTATCAGTCCCAGTTTATTATCAATAATTATATATAAATACATCCAGAGACCTCCGATCAACCAATAGTCTATGTTTGACTGTTCCAAGGACACGTCTCAAATTGAAAGGCGATCGTGCCTTCTCAGTAGCTTTGGAATAATTTGCCATAAAACCTGCACCAACATATGATGATTTTAAATCTCAAAAAACTCTTCTATTTATTATTGCATCTGGTTATAAGTAGGTGCGTTTTATCTCCTCTTAGTTTAATTATTACGTTATTTATTTAAACTCTGTACAGCACTTTGGCCATCAGCTGTTGTTTTTAAATGTGCTTTATGAATAAATATGGCTGACTGACCCTCAGATCTATACTTCTGCTATATATTAATCATCAAAAATGGACTTTGTGGATGGACAAATATTGGATTTTAACAAATCCCTCAAGTTTCATGAGAAAAATGGTTGTGGTGCATTGCGAGCGTGAACGATATAAATCACAGCACATGCAGAGATGAAATTTTGCGTATTATTTGTGTGCTATCAGAGCACTATTTGCTATCTGTTACGGGAGTACAGGATGCGTTCAAATCAAGAACTCCGAGAATGAGCAACAGTAACTGTGATGGAACAAACACCCACAGAAAGGAAGAGGAAGATAATGTGCTTGAGGTCCTGTCAAATTAAATCAACAATCAGTGGCGTGACCTCACTGAAGAGATCATCGACCTGCGACCCCACCGTCAGCAGAGGGGAGAGGTCAGTTCTGGCTGTCGGTGGCGTCCTTTCGCTCTGCTGGAGAGAGTGATGTGACTGGAGGAGAGAGAGACAGAGATACGGCTGTGGCCGTCTGATGCAACAACACAATCCTTCTCAAGGACGGACACACACACACACGCGCACACTCGTGTTTTTACGGACAGGATCGGACAGATGGAAGATCTGAAAAGGGCAGCATTCATTTACAGTCAGATATCAGAAAAGGTTATCCTACATCAACTCAGACAGCTGGACGCACACACACACACACACACACACACACACACACACACACAGCGAGACCAGGTAGTC